>CAJQUW010007072.1:0-332278 GCA_907163375.1 Prostheceraeus crozeri | reverse complement strand
TTTATTCATAACTTTATTTCAGCTTGTAAACTGTTCTAACTTTATTCTTAACATACATACACTATTGAAACATTAGTTTTAACTTGTAAACTCTTGAAACTTTATTTTTAACTTGTTAACGGTTGAAAATTTGTTTTATTTCTATCATAGAAACAGATAGAACTTTATTTCTAACGTACACACAATTGAAACTTTATCTTATTTCTAACATACAAACAGCTGAAACGTTATTTCTAATGCACATACTATTGGAACTTTTCTTTTAACTTATAATCTGTTGAAACTTTATTTTGACTTGTAAACTGATGAAACTTTATTTCTAACTGGTAAACTTTTGAAGTTTTATTTTTAACTTGTAATTGTTGAAGCTTTAATTTTAACTTGTAAACTGTTGAAACTTTATTTTTAACTTGTAAACGGTTGAAACTTTGTTTTATTTCTATCAGACAAACAGATAGAACTTTATTCTTAACTTGTAAACTGATGAAACTTCATTTTATTTCTAACATATAAACTGTTATAACTCTATTTTGAAGCACATAAACTATTAAAACTTTATTTCCAACGTGTACACTATTAAAACTTTATTTCAGCTTGTAAACTGTTCAAACTTTATTTTTTATCTTGCACACTATTTAAACTTTATTTTAAAACTTGTAAACTATTGAAACTTTATTTTTAACTTGCAAACTATTGAAACTTTATTTTATTTCTAACATATAAACAGATAGAACTTTATTCTTAACTTGTAAACTGGTGAAACTTCATTCTATTTCTAACATACAAACAGATAAAACTTTATTCTTAACATACACACACTATTGAAACACTATTGAAACTTTATTTTCAATCTGTAAACTGTTGAAACTATATCTTTCATTTACAAATAGTAGAACGCTTAGTCTAACTTGTAAATCTTAAAACATTTCATATGGACGATGATGATAATAGATGAAATAGTGTCAAATAAATTAAGATAGCTTACACTTCTGATACAGGGATAGCAATCGACTGCGATCCATGTGTAAAGAGCTTGTTAGACTACGGAAGAGAGAAGTGTGTTATGTTGCGTGTGGCGCGTGAGTGTCCTCCCATTTCATTCCATTCATCAATTCGTCTCATTGATAGAGACAGGTAGAACTCATGGTTCTCATAACGTATGCAATGGAAAGTTTTAGGCAACCTTCGACAGTTGGCTAAATGTCGCCCTGGCGCGAATGCATACTACGTTGAGACAGAGGCAATCACTTGCAAACATGACGCAGAGAGGTTTAACAAGATTGACCATTGCCGAATGTCCCTTGCGGTATACATAGCTACGGGTTTCACCGCCGCCCTTTACAGGAACGCCCGTCGAAAGGAAGTATTACACCGAACTTCTTTTGCAACGTTCAAGTTGACTGATAGCAGATTCAACTTAATGATAGTATTCGCCAGTCCGAAGACTGCCCTGGGCCTCCCACCCCAGAAAAGATATCCAACGACTGACACCACAGACTAAAACAACACTTCACATAACACACAACACACTCCCCACCACCACCCCACCACACCCACCACCCCCCCCCCCCCCCCCCCCCACCCCCCCCCCCCCCCCCCCCACCACCCCCCCCCCCCCCCCCCCCCCACCCCCCCCACCCCCCCCCCCCCCCCCCCCCCCCCCCCCCCCCCCCCCACCCCCCCCCCCCACCCCCCCCCCCCCCACCCACACAACTCACCCCCCCCCCCCCCCACCCCCCCCCCCATCCCCACCCGCCCCCCCCCCTCCCCCCACCCCCAACGAAAAACCCCCCCCCCGCGACCCCCCCTCCCCACCCCTATGGAAAACCCCCCACCCCCCCCCCCCCCACCCTCCCCCCCCCACACCCCCCCCAAGCCCCCCCCCCCCCAACCCTTCCCCCCCCCTCTCACATCCCCTCCCCCACCCCCCCCTACCCCCCCCTCCCACCCCTCCCCCCCCTTTTACCCCCACCCCTCCACCCCACCACCACCCCCCCCCACCCCCCCCTCCCCACCCCCCACCCCCCCCCCCCGCCCCACCCCCCCCCCGACCCACTCACCCACACCACCCCGCCCCTCCCCCCCCCCCCCCCACCCCCTCCCCCCCACCCCCCCCCCCCCCATCGCCACCCCCTCCCCCCCAACCCCCCACCCAACCGCCCAAACCCCCCCCCCCCCACACTCCCCACCACCCCCCCCCCCAACCCCTCCCCCCCCCCCTCCACGCCCACCTCTACCACACCCCACCCCCCCCCCCACCCCCCGCCTCTCCCCCTCAACACTAAGCCCCGAGCCACAACCCCCCCCCCCCCCCAAACCCACCCCAACCCCCCCCCCACCCCCCCCCCCCCAACCCCCCAACTCACACCACCTCCCCCCCACCCCCACCACCCCCACACCTCCCCCCCAACCCAACCCCACTCCAACCCTCCCCCCCCCCAAACGGAGGAGGTTCTATCATGTCTTGCCCCATGGTGGCCCTTAAGAGAGCCGATGGTTCGTTCTCGGGAGTAAACGTCATCTTACACCCTACCAATTCTGCTGAGAGAGTCTTTGACTCTCTCTTTGGTAGCACTGTCGACTTCCACACTAGCTGGCGCATGGCTAAAAAGTGGAATGTAGCGCCATTCCGTTGGATTGAAGCAGTTTGCTGTCATCGGATTGCCAATCCGAGCAAGATTATTAAAAACTCTGTCTTGCTCCTCTAGCCTGACAAACTCCTCAAATAAATTTCGCGGCCTTAACTGCGGTCCGCGAGGAGAGCTGACTTGACTGTTCGGCGTCTGCATGATTGAAATGAAATGAAATGAGAGGTAGTGGTTTATATACCCCTCTAACGCGACGCAACGTTCAAGTTGACTGATAGCAGATTCAACTTAATGATAGTATTCGCCAGTCCGAAGACTGCCCAGAGCAAAGCGCGTGGAGGATCTATCATGTCTTGTCCCATAGTGGACGATTATACGGTAGTGTGTTAGTAGATTTCAATCACTGAAAAAGGAAGATGAGAATCATTTCATTTGTCTCATCAACGTTTATCATGGGAGCAATCATTGAAGGGGCATCTAATGAATTACATTTCACTCTACTCCATATCATAAAGACTAACCTTTGTCGAATGGCTGAAGTACTTGACCTGGCGAGAGAAAACGTCACGTTGAGTATGAAGTCGAACGCCCAACATGAGCAACGGCTCAGAGGTTTCGGTATAACAAACGACGAACAACCCGTGCAACACAATCCCTCTACGGCAGTACCCGCCGTCCCGAAGGAACGCTCGAGCAAAGGAGGTATTACAGCGATGATGTGCTTTATGAGCAGAAGTGAATCTCTTGATAGCAAGAGACTATTCAACTAGATACCAAGTCAAAACAACCTGATAGCAGGACAAATGTATAGTCAGTAATTTACACTTAGTGAGGAATGATAGATTTGAGTGTAGTGAGTGGCACTCGATCCCGTCGACAGCCCGAAGGCCTTGTACTGATCACTAGGGAAGTGAGAGATCTTCCCCGAGACCCGCTCTTTACAGCTGAAGACATCATTGTCACTGCCCCGAAGTGGTAACAGGAACGCCGAGTCAAAGGTAGTGATCAGTAGCTGGGATCTAACCCCTCAAAGCTGCCTTAGACTTAGCTAAATTTGAAATCTGATAGCAGATTTGAACTCAGCATACTTGAAAACCTTGAGGAAACATCCCAAGTTATTGCTTTGATCAGCTTGATAGCAAGCCGTAGAGAGCTTGATTCACCAGCGTTTTGCAATGGAGATGTTTAGAGGCCACCCATGACAAGATAGCTAAGACTCAACCGATTGGCGTTCAAAGTGCTACGTTGAGAGCTGTGTCAAATGCCCAACATGAGTTGCCCCAGCGGTTACGGTCTCCATTATGACACATTCCCTTGCCACACTTATCACTACGGCATCGTCCGCCGTCCCGAAGGAACACCCTGTCAGTGGAATATTACAGCAAAACTCTCCGTGTCTTGCTCGCTTTCAGTGAAAAGCCGCTTATAGCATGAGAAGACTGGCTCAGACATCATTAAAAATGCTTTCATTGACTTCAGCAGGGTCGAAAACCCCAGAAAACCTCCAAAAATAGTGAATTTAAATTTATCAACTTTTTAGCACTACTTATGAAATTTTATAAGTAGTCCATCACTTAGGGCAGGTCAATAGCGACCGAACCTTTTTTGAATCAAGTCAAACGGACTTGTAGAAGCAAAGTTACAAGCCTTTAAAGTTTTGGAGTCTTTTATGGCCTGGAGACGAAGGCCATCTCCTGGCGAACCTCGAAGTCTGACGCCTTAGCTGATATCAGCAATGAAATTTTCTAAGTCGGTTTCTTACAGAAACTCGGGATTTGGAATGTCCGAAGCTATCATCGGAGCTCAGAGAGACGACCTACCTCTGACAATCGTTCTCCTCTAAATGACAAGTCTCCGTCGGTTCTCAGCTTATATAGTGTGTGGCGATCAGCTGATGACGTAATACCCATCATCCAAACACTAAAAATCCCGTCTATCTCCGGTTCTAGTGCTCCGATTGAGCTGGAAATACACCATTTCCATGTAGAATTTGACGCTGAATCCGAATCTGGCCTCCGTTTTCCCATCCGATGCTTCGTTTTGGCTCTACAGTAGGCAGCCATCGCAAAAATTCTAACTCTGTCGTTTTTCCGAAAAATGTTGAAAATTTTTTCTCTCCGATTGACTTGAAACTCACCATACAGATAAAGAATTTCACGCTGATTCCAAATCTGAAATCCGTTTTCCAATCCGATGCTTCGGTTTGAAGCTACAGCCCAAAACGTCCCAAATTCTAACTCTGTCGTTTTTCACCAATGTCCCAAAATCTTAAATGGCGTCTCACATCTAAACGAAGACAGATAGGAACAAGCCGATTCTTTCACTGAACTTGTCTCACTCTTAGCTTTCAAACGAGCTATCGCACGACGAAATCCGTCCACTGGAAGCCAAACTGGAAGCAAGCTGTCCAGAGGGGGGGGGGACGTCAGTGAAAATTTTTTCTCTCCGATTTCGCTGGAAACATCCTTCCTAACCCAAAATTTCACGTAGATTCCGAATCTGGTCTCCGTTTTCTCATCCGATGCTTCGTTTGGGCGCTACACACCAAAACGTCCCAAATTCTAACTCTGTCGTTTTTTCGAAAAATGTTGAAAATTTTTTCTCTCCGATTGACTTGAAACTCACCATACAGATAAAGAATTTCACGCTGATTCCAAATCTGAAATCCGTTTACCCATCCGAGCCTTCGTTTTGAAGCTACAGCCCAAAACGTCCCAAATTCTAACTCTGTCGTTTTTCACCAATGTCCCAAAATCTTAAATGGCGTCTCACATCTAAACGAAGACAGATACGAACAAGCCGATTCTTTCACTGAACTTGTCTCACTCTTAGCTTTCAAATGAGCTATCGCACGACAAAATCCGTCCACTGGAAGCCAAACTGGAAGCAAGCTGTCCAGAGGGGGGGGGAGGTCAGTGAAAATTTTTTCTCTCCGATTTCGCTGGAAACATCCTTCCTAACCCAAAATTTCACGTAGATTCCGAATCTGGCCTCCGTTTTCTCATCCGATGCTTCGTTTGGGCGCTACACATCAAAACGTCCCAAATTCTAACTCTGTCGTTTTTCACCAATGTCCCAAAATCTTAAATGGCGTCTCACATCTAAACGAAGACAGATAGGAACAAGCCGATTCTTTCACTGAATTTGTCTCACTCTTAGCTTTCAAACGAGCTATCGCACGACAAAATTCGTCCACTGGAAGCCAAAATCGAAGCAAGCTGTCCAGAGGGGGGGGACGTCAGCGAAAAATTTTTTCTCTCCGATTGCTTTCAAATTCACCATACAGATGCAGAATTTCACGCTGAATCCGAATCTGCCTCCGTTTTCTCATCCGAGGCTTCGTTTCGGCCCTACACACCAAAACGTCCCACATTTTAACTCTGCCAAAATTTTGAAGAAACAGTTTTTCTCGCCGATTGAGCTGGAAATCACATCACAGATGCAGAATTTGACGCTGAATCCGAATCTGGCCTCCGTTTTCTCATCCGATGCTTCGTTTTGAAGCTACAGCCCAAAACGTCCCAAATTCTAACTCTGTCGTTTTTCACCAATGTCCCAAAATCTTAAATGGCGTCTCACATCTAAACGAAGACAGATAGGAACAAGCCGATTCTTTCACTGAACTTGTCTCACTCTTAGCTTTCAAACGAGCTATCGCACGACAAAATCCGTCCACTGGAAGCCAAACTGGAAGCAAGCTGTCCAGAGGGGGGGGGGAGGTCAGTGAAAATTTTTTCTCTCCGATTTCGCTGGAAACATCCTTCCTAACCCAAAATTTCACGTAGATTCCGAATCTGGCCTCCGTTTTCTCATCCGATGCTTCGTTTGGGCGCTACATACCAAAACGTCCCAAATTCTAACTCTGTCGTTTTTTCGAAAAATGTTGAAAATTTTTTCTCTCCGATTGACTTGAAACTCACCATACAGATAAAGAATTTCACGCTGATTCCAAATCTGAAATCCGTTTACCCATCCGAGCCTTCGTTTTGAAGCTACAGCCCAAAACGTCCCAAATTCTAACTCTGTCGTTTTTCACCAATGTCCCAAAATCTTAAATGGCGTCTCACATCTAAACGAAGACAGATAGGAACAAGCCGATTCTTTCACTGAATTTGTCTCACTCTTAGCTTTCAAACGAGCTATCGCACGACAAAATTCGTCCACTGGAAGCCAAAATCGAAGCAAGCTGTCCAGAGGGGGGGGGGACGTCAGCGAAAAATTTTTTCTCTCCGATTGCTTTCAAATTCACCATACAGATGCAGAATTTCACGCTGAATCCGAATCTGGCCTCCGTTTTCTCATCCGATGCTTCGTTTGGGCGCTACACACCAAAACGTCCCAAATTCTAACTCTGTTAAAATTTTGAAGAAAAATTTTTTCTCGCCGATTGAGCTGGAAATCACACCACAGATGCAGAATTTGACGCTGAATCCGAATCTGGCCACCGTTTCACCATCCAAGACAACCTAGGCGGTCGCCCATGTCAACCTAGACGGTCGCCCACGTCAACCTAGACGGTCGCCCACGTCAACCTAGACGGTCGCCCAAGTCCACCAGGCGGTCGGACCAACTCACTCGAGTCTCACACTCTGTCGTTGCAGAGGGGGGGGGGAGTCAGCGAACATGTTGTGAACCCACCTGGCCGGCACACCACGACAGACTCTGTCGTTCCAGAGGGGGGGGAGGGGGGGGGCGCGCTGTGTTTATTCTGGACCTTTTGTTACTACTTACGTCACTGTTAAAAAGAGAGTGGAGAAAGTTAGATCAGTCAAAAATCAACGATATCATCGAATCAATGCCTAGACGAATTGGTAATGTCATTGACAATAAGGGTAGGGCCAAAAAATATTAGCTTCTTAAGAACCGTTACTGTATCATAGCTTATCAGATTATATAAGGACATTTAAATATATTAGGGACATGAAATAACATGAAAAATGCTTTCTGTATCATACTTATGTTTTATTTAGTCAAATTTTAGGATGATCCACTTTTTATGAAACGGACTGTAGATAACATGGGCGATTCTTTGATTATTCGGGCAGCAACCCGTTGCTTTGTTTTTGCATTTGGAGAATCGAGTAGAGCCTCGGCGTTGGAAACTTTCTGTCGTATGGAAGAACACATTTGTGCCGAATGACTGCAGCCTCGATAGAGTTTAGTATAACAATTACCACAGACTTTATAGTCAACGACCAGATTTTCGTTTAAGTTTGATGGCATCTTGCTTGTTCTTCTTCGCGACGGTACAAATTCGACAGTCACATGTCTCCGACGAACGAGTATTGATAGAACGCTGAGGATCGTAGTCGTCGTCTAAAGGAAGAGTAACATCCTCATTCTTATCAGCTTTCACCAGTAGCAGATGACAACCGTTGCATATGCAACGCTGATGCAACCGTTGCGATAGAACGCTGAGGATCGTAGTCGTCGGCTAAAGGAAGAGTGACATCCTCATTCTTATCAGCTTTCACCAGTAGCAGATGACAACCGTTGCAGGTGCCAGATGGAAAATCTGAGTTATGGATGGTAAAATTATCAATCAGATGTTCTCTTACGTAGTCAGTTTCCTTCGGTGAAAAGGCTCGAGACGATTTGCGATAACAAATAACACAAACTTTCTTTCTATTTCGGTCATGAATTTCGTCGACGATTTTACAGGCTGCAGCCATTTCGCTCGATCGCTTTCATGAGAATCGATGTAGGCATATATCAATACGAAGTGATGACTCATCACCTCATGCACGAGCCTCTACTAGATGTGTGTTTCAAATGAGTATTGTTTCGATCTCGTGATGCGCTATGGTATGATGACTGATGTGTGAAAAGGACGGACACGGACGCACGCGTCATCTACTTGTTCAAACTTAGATATCCGACAGCAGGACATAGCAGCCAAAGACAATCGATGCGTGTATAAAGAAGAATGGTCGGATATCTATGCTTCTGAGGATGCAACATGCGCGCTAAAATTATGAACTGAGAAAAAATATTTGCTGACATAATTTGATGGACATAAACGCTGAGGTTTGATTTACAGGCAACCACTGACATGCATTACACATGTTATCGTTTGAAATTACAAGCACTTTTAACTTAATTTTACGGGTGAAATTAAATTTGCTGTAAAACGCATATTATACTACTTATAAACAATTACAAGCTTTCAGTATGTATATACATGCATTACAGATAATTTGCATTTGCCACTAAATATATGATGTATATAGGCTTAACTACCGTATTTCATGGAGTTGTTTGACGCAGTTTCCTTTAAAACTACAAATATGAGGTCATTTTTTATTGATTTCCTCACAATTTTTTAAAATTGCGATTTCTCAAAAATTTGGCTTTAAAGGATTTTTGTTTTCGCGTTTCTCAGACCCTAAGGTTGTATTCTAACAGAAAATCACGGTTTCGCTCATGGTATATTTTTTAATCTTAATCTTGATTTGGGGACACCGTGTGGGTGTTCCGTAATTACGCGTGAATTACGCGCGGAATGTCACCCAGTGTGGTTCCATCCAAATTAAGCATACGGTACCGGTACTTAAATTAAGCTGCCCTCAAATAATAATCTTTCTCAAGTTTTGATTACTGCCTACTAGAAAAGCTGTGAAAATTATAGGTCCACCTTTGCCGTGTACCTTGCCAACGTGACAGTGCTACCCGGTTTAATGGTTGAATATAGGTACCGCGGTACTTAATTATAGGCCTCATAAACCGTTAAACCGGGTAGCTAATTGATAAAAATCAAATAATCTTATGAAACTTTTCGCACATGACTCCTTTGAGAAAATTCCAAATCGTGTCATCAAATCGGGCTACTGATCATTTCTATATCATGAATTTATTCCAATACATTTGTACTGAGATAGCCGTAGACGATGCATCACTTGGTGACATGCCACGCGTGATTCACGCGTAATTACGGAACACCCCAAACATCCGTGGTTAAGGACATTCTATTCTTCTACCCGCGTACATACGCGCTGCACTAATAGTCAGAAATCACTTGATCTGATGCTGTTAAAACATGGGGAAAACACATGGGGAATGTTTATGAATACGCGCGGGCGAGCGTTTATAGTTTGCGCGTCGTCTACGGTTGTCTGCGCTGCCGCTTGAACCACGGATGAACCGCTAAGCATGTTCTGTCTTCCCTGAGAATGAAACTGAGGTCCTATCACATTGTTTAGCCTCTGATGCATGCAGACACATGAGACGCAAAGTCCCCTGTGGGAGCGCATCTTGCTAATATCAACAGATTATCCGGCGAGATAGCGATTTTGTGGATAATTTTTTTAAAGGTTCATTTTCGTGTAAAAACTATCTGCACATGTGAAAATGGTCATTATCTATCCAAAAACATGTGTAAAATTAAAAAACAACAGGTTTCGAAAAAGTTGCTATAATTAGTTGGTAGATATTTGTTTACTAATCCGAGTTGATTTTTCGCCAATCGGCGAAATCGTGGATATTTTAGCGACTAATTAGCAGCCAAAAAAATTATATAAATTGAATACCCGAATGCTTCATTCAGACTTAAAACTTCAACGAAGTTGATGTGACTTTGAAACGACACTAGATTTAGTTAGGCAAGAGATTCTGATGCCAGAAACACACGATTGAAATGCAACAGCACATAGGTTACAACAAATGCATACAGCTGAGCACGCTACAAACATAAAAGAACCCGTCATCGAATTGCAGATTTTTCTAAAGTTATATGCAATTTCTTATGGCACGTTTGTCTCATGTGACACTGAAGTTCTTCAAAATTAACATCATTATTAAAATATAACATAGATTATAATATAAAATTACAGAAAAAAATTAATTCATGTCTCATTATATTATTATACATACATACTACTATGCTGTACTTCAACCATGTACTTCAAGGAACACATGAATTGCTTGGAGCAATTCACTGATAAAATTTCTTTAATAAATATTAATAGAGGTTTTAGACCCCTAAGCTTCGCGTGGGCGTAGATCTTACATTTTGACCTCATTCTGCGCGGATGAATGCCTTCGATGAAAATATTTTTGTCTAAGCTTGTAAATTTTAAAAACACACATCTATTTATTCAATAAGGTACTACAAGTTAAGTCCATATATGATACTTCATACTTTGCCGATGCACTTTTTTCATGATTCCTTCAGAGTATTTATAAACTTGGTTACTTATCAATGCTTAACAGATTATAATTATCATCATTGGAGATGTAAAAATTGCTGAATGTATATTGATTGCCATCTGATAATTTGTATTTGCTAACACGAACTCGTTAAAATCTGGCTTTTTTCAAAAATATTTTTTTCAACGTTGGTCGGCCTACATTTGCGCGTGCACGAACTTGCAGGGGAACAAGAAAGTGGACATTTGTCGCCTGGATTGGGGACGAAATTTTGCAAGTAGGGTTTGGGTATGACAGGGATCCCGATTGTCGAATGGTCTTCTATAAATCTTGATATTGGACAACAGATCAACCGATCAGGACCATCAGGAGACGAGAGGGAGCTAAGGGTGCAATTGCATATTAGTCCCCTTGTACTGCCACAATTTACACGCATTACGAAGCCACTTTCATTTTGGGAATGAAGTTATTACATAATGAGAGGAGAAGTCTATCGATGACAGATGGATAGCACTGTTCGTATTTAGGTGGTCATTTATGAAATGATTTTGATTTTTATTACTATGCAATTGACTTTTCGCTAAGCCTTTCGTTATGGAATCTACTTATCATTATGTTAACTGAGTAAGAGAACATAATTGTCGCAATAATAGTGGTGACCGGTAGCAGCAATAATTAATGTGTTTCTATTAGGTATAAATCTTTTGATCTTATTAAATGCGTGATTTGCACTGTCATGAATTAGATTTTGGGTGTGCGACATTCAAGTTTTTGCACTTGTTGAATTATGAAACATACTATGATCTCCCCTGTGTTATAATTCTGGACAAAGTTTCGTGCTTCTATACGCCATTCAAGGATTTGCATCATTAGTTGATGGGTGTAGATTGAAAAGGAGCCCAGTTCTGCAATGGCTAGCTAGGAGATGTTTGCACACAATACTTGTGGTTGGAGATTTCAACTTTTCACCTCTTGCACATGCTAACATTGGGTTCAATAAAGCATTTTCGAAGAATGAAAAAAATGCAATGTCACCGAAATCGAACACTGTGATGTGATGATGTTCTGGTTTACAGCCCATATATTTTTAGCTTTCACCACTAAGCTTGACAGGCTACTCGTAATGAATTTTGGAGCAACAAGCTTATAATAACGATACACATGAAATTTGCTGCAAGTAGACGATGTTTTTTATTGTAAATTTGAGATTCAATCTCTTTGACAGTAAAATTACGTGGCTTCATAAATCGTAGATATTCTCACCTGTTCATAAATGTATGCTTATGTTGGTTATGTCACCTCGCATCGGTATGCAGCTGCGCGAATGGGGTTTTGAAGTGAGGCAGCAAGTATTAGACCTACGGATTTGAGGTATATCCAATACTTGTGTTTATCACTACGATGGAATAGCCCCTATATTTGCCCCATGTGGAAAACTCTTTTAACTCTGAACTGTGAACTTAGGTAAGCACTCTTGTAACAGGTTTACATGTATGAATAGAGAGAATTCCTATTTATTTGTAATAATATTCACCATTTCATGATCTAATTTTCAGAATTGATAGAATATTAGCACAGTACATTGAAATTGATATTTCTATTCCTGAAGCAGGAGCTCCAAATATTATCATTTATCATAAGGAAACAGTTCCCCAAGTAAGGCTGATATATTCGAGACCCCTAGCTGAAATGTTAAGTAAAATCTAGGCCGCTTGCGAAGGACTTAAAGGGAACTTGAGTTTTATGAGTCCTAGAGCTTAACTAACAAAAACCTGAAAGTTCTTTACAACTTGCATGATTTCTAAAACATGCCTGTTAAAATTTGCTGACTTAATCTGATAAACGAATTATTGACTACAAACAAAATCATCCCAAATTATAGAGAGCTTATCGAAAAAATGTTACACAGAAAACGGAGTATATCACCACGATCAAAAGAATGAAGCTTCCAGTAAGAGTAGATACCGGTACCACGCGAAGAAGTAGTGAAGTCATAAAACTCATTATGGCAATAAGCAGAATAACTTTTTTAGAATTGTAGCACTTACTATTGAAATAAATTTTCATAACTTACTCCTGTGTTTCTCCCACGAATGAAGAACACTGACAATTTTTACTTTTATAACACCGCAGTCATAAAGCCCAAGTAGCAGCCCCGATTCCTCTCCCACATAGATATCAAAAAGTAAATGCTATATTGCTGAATGCATGAAAACCTATCTCTGGGACTTTCCATGATGCACAAAATCAACACAACTATACCTCAGGTATGTCACCTTACAAAATTGGCGGTGATGTCCCTATCATCCAACAGAAGCAGCGTAGTATGGTATCTCTTTATAGATATATTCAAATGTCGAGGAGAACAGCAGAACTTCTTCGGCTACAGCAGCAGATGCAATTAGGCTATTTGGTCGAGCAGATAGGTCTGATAATGACTCCGATAAGCCCTATTTTGACAACTCAGTTCCAGACACCAAGGCATCCTATTCACATGTCCTTTTTGATTCAGACGATGAAATCGATTGGAATGCTGTAGAGGATTATTCCGAAGTAGAAAGTGGAAGTGGTTTCGAAGATAGCCCTAAGTAACCCCACACCAAGATCTAGATAACTCAGCATCACCTACTTCGCTCACTGATGATCTTCTGGAGTTCTATCATGTATACCACCCGAGCAGGGCAGGAATGAATTTTCTTCTGCAGAGTTTAAATCGACATGGAATTTCAGTTCCATCATCGTTACATATGTTGAGGCAGCAAACAATCCGTCCGGTTTATACGAGAAAGATCGTTCTGAAGGAAAAATAGGATAATTTTCGATATCTGAGAATATTGAATTTCTTGTTTCGAAAGGTCTCATTTCAAATTTAGAGAGCGGTAAGGGCAGCCACTCACTTGAGATCAAAGTAAATATAGATGGACTAACTTTATTCAGTTCTTCTAACCATACTTTATGGCCAATACTTCTGTTTGAAAGTTGTGATTTCTGAGAGGCGGTTTTTGCATTTTGACATCTGTCCAGAGTAAACCAGACTGTACAATTACCCGGGACGAGCAAACCGAATAATTTTGTTAGAAACTTGCTAGCTGTTTGCTAATTTTGTGAAAAATAGAAATTTTGATAAATTCCTACTATGTTTGCTAATTTTGTTAGAGGCCTACCAGTTTCTAAGCAAAATAATAAAATTATAAAAAACTTTTTAATTTTGTTAAATATTTATGAAATATTAGTCAAATTATCCTAAATGTCAGAACAAAATATTAATTAAATACATGTTTTCAGATAAGATCTGATATGCCATCCAAAACGCAGTGTGTTGTCAGGATCATTAAACTTTTGATTGACAAGAATCGATGAGAAATTGTCACAAAAGGCATTGATTCACTAATATATCTCATTGAAGACCTGTGATTCGATGCTTGGTCAAATGAGCTTAAAAATAAGTTTCAACACGAATGTAGCAATCAGATCTTGTGTTCGAAATTGTATGTTTTACTTCCATATTGCTTGTATGAATCTTGTGTATTATCTGTGTGAAAACTACTCGATACGTCATGATATCGAGAGCCTTAAATCGAAGAAACAGTTTAAGTCGTGTGAAATTTCACCGACTCTGAGATCCTATCAAACTGTAGTAATCGCTTCGAACTTGCTCTAACCGTTCTCAGGAAACGATAGGAATTCCCGTGACGAGAATCCTATACTATGTGCTATATTTAGAAGTCTGTATAAGGCGCTCAGAGAGTTGCCATCATTTCCCGATGTTTCACGAGTGTGTCACGAGCATGTTGCACGAGTAATCAGTTTTCATGATTATTTCTAAAGCATTACTTTATTCTAATGCATCCCAACCTCTGCAATTATCGGATTTATATTTCTGACCTATTCTGATAAGGGATTATCATGTCTTCAAGATGGCGAGCCTCCCGACTTCGAACATTGCACAGCATTTCTTCGCCGCGCTCTACGTCTATCAGTCAGTTCACGGATTCCTCATGAATTGTGTGTGGGTGTGATTCCGCTCGTCGAAGTGAAGACTGACGGCGCAGTTTTCTCTATTCATTGAAGATACTGTAATATGCATGTTGTCATCCTTTGTTTAAGATCATTAGCGTCGGGTGTCCAGATGGAGTGCATATAGTGCGTCACTATTATTCAGACATGTCAGTAGCAAATAAATTGTATTTGTAAATCAGGTGTAAAAACAGATGACTTGAAAAAACATTCTAAGCCAACCATTCAAATTATAATGTCCTTCAATTACCAAATAAAATGTACATTCAGTTAAAGAATTAATCGTGTGATTCATCATGATAGGAGATGGAGACTTCGATCCTTGATGATGAGGCATATTTCCCAAAATGGGTGGTAAATAAACATCAATTTCCTCCATTTAAAAAAATTGCAAGCGTTCTCCGGATTCTCGAATAGAATCCGCAGCGTATGCGGCTGCCTTCCAGTGGGTGTTTCATTCGGGAGCTGGTCGGTACGATGATGATAGTGTGGTCCCTCATCAAATCGTATCAAATCATAAGAAAGTTAACTTCCTCTGAAATTCATCAGAATCGAGGATAGAGAGAGAATCCATATTCTATGGACAATCCTCACCATGACAGCGCGCACCTCTTAGCAATGTGCACAGCAGTCGTCTCATGTGTCATTGAATCTACTGAAAATCTATTCTTGAGAGAGAAAGGGATACTAAAAAGTAGTCCACCAATGTGGCATTGAAACTGTCCAAGATACATGACTGAAGTGAAGTGGTCGTGCTAAACATCAGGATCACAGGGCTTCTTTGGGACCACACTATTATCACTGCACCAGCTAGTCGTGTGGAAAAAGATTGAATCTTCCTTTAATTCGCTGATTGATACTGTCGATAATGTAGCTTGCGTGCACATCCAAACCGTCGTTTGTCAGGCCTACATGCAGGGTTGGCATACTTTTTTAAATACGAATTTTTGTGGTTTTTTAAATAGGTCAAATGCTTCACTGTATAATTTGGATTTGTGCAAGACATTTGAGGGTACGTTATTGTTACTGATTTCAGTTAATGGGGAAATTATTTGACATCAAATATCAAATCGGATTTTCTGCTTAACCGGCATATGTTGTCCACCGTGGGAAAATGTGTTATGGATTAATTCGTGCTGTTGTAAATTATTGGGATGATAAAAGATACTAAGATAGTTAAAAATATCACCTGATTGATTCTTATAATAGAAGCTCGATCAAAACCTGTGTCATCTTCCTATTTTTCAATTATGCTACATTCTGTATGGCCTATTCCTTCTCTTATGTGCGTCAAATACGTTCAATACTTTTTGCATCAAAAACTCTATTGTGCATTTCAGACCGCAATATCATTGTCTATCAAAGAGATATCATAAATAGGAACTGATTGAAACTGACCAAACCAGCACAATTGATGGTAGAGGAACAATTACGACAGTTCTGTAGGCTGACATCTGCTGATGAGGTGAGTCTTTAAATTATGTGATTCTTTGCCACTGCCTCCGAATGTTTTGGTTTTAGCAGCATTGAGTTTTTCTGCTGTTAATCCTTGGAGCATTTCGTAGCAGGATGACTTCGATCAACAGTTATAATGTATAAATATGTAGGGCTATTCTTATCACTGCCTCCAAATGTTTTGGCTTTAGCAGCATTGAGTTTTTCTGCTGTTAATCCTTGGAGCATTTCGTAGCATGATGACAGCAATCAACAGTTATAATGTATAAATATGTAGGGCTATTCTTATCACTGCCTCCGAATGTTTTGGCTTTAGCAGCATTGAGTTTTTCTGCTGTTAATCCTTGGAGCATTTCGCAGCAGGATGACTTCGATCAACAATATATTCAATTAATATCAACGGTAAATTTCATCAATGTTTTGCCACGGCGTAGGGTAACTGTAATTTTATCAATAGAATGTGAGCGGTCTGCGAACCCACTTTATGCGTCAAGATCAAACCCACAAGTTTTATGATGTGTAAATTATACATGTTATAATTATAATGCAATATATTTACACATCGTTAAACTTAGTTTCATCTTGACTCATTAAGTGGATTCGCAGGATGCTCACATTTTATTGATAAAACTACAGTTCATCTACGATATATGTTGTGGCAAAATATTGGGGCATGTCTAGAAAACATTCTAAAAATGTTTTAAGAAAACATTTTCATAATATTCTCATGTATTGTCATTTGAACATATAACATTTTTTGGAATGTTTTTATAGCAAATTCACGACATTTTCTGAACAGTTGTAGAATGTTTTTTGTTGGGAATTCACGTAAGAGTTGTGTAAGATAATATCAGAGAGAAATTTGAGACATTTAATTAGAATTTTACCAAATAATTTGCTATTTGCTAAAAATTGGCAAATCATCAGCTATCAAATCAAGACACGACACGGTCAAAAAAATTCGAAGGATCCAGGAAACGGAAGACGCCAAAGTTAAACAATTTCCCTAGTGGAGAATCTTGTAAATAATTAGGTTAGATATGTTAGATAAATATTTGATAAAATTTTAGTAGAAGTTTAGTAAAATGTTGTCAAGTATTTGCCAAATATTTAACAAAAGCATCTGGTGTGTTCGTCCCGGGTACATACACGAGTGTATGACAGCCCATTTAAAAGTTGAGAACACAAGCTCTCGAATGGTGCATGGCGCGTTAATGTTCGGTATAGGGTAAATCCAATTTATTCCACAACATTTCTGTCTTTTCAACTTTGGGTCTCAGATTTCCGTGAAAATTTGCATATATACTCATTTTTTACGCTGAACACGAAAATCTTAGCGGCGACCACACCAAATAAAAACTTTCCATAGAAATCTAGCACTTTTAAAAAGCCATTTTTTCTACATCTCGGTCAGAGGACAAATTGATCTCGGTCAGATAGATGTCGAATAGGAAACTCTTCGGCTTCTGCATTTGGGTTGCTGATGAAACTGGGAACTTAGGATGAATGCTTGCATGCGTAAAGCGAAGTGACCAAAATGTAATGTATTGCATATAATGTCCGTTCACCGTGACCCACCTTGTCCTCTGACCGAGATTTTTAAGGTATCGGTCAGAGGACAAATTGATGTCGAACAGGAAACTCTTCGGTTTGTGCATTTGGGTTCATGAGACTGCGGGAACTTTGGACGAATACTTGAACGCGTAAAACGAAGTGATCTAAATGTAATTGCATACATTATCATGTCTTTAGACCGAGACCCTTGTACTCTGACCGAGATCTTCAATTTCAACGTTGTCCTCTGACCGAGATTTTTTAGGGTCTCGGTCAGAGGACATTTTCGTGGTTTTTGGAGATTTTGAGAGGGCTAATTGATATAAATGAAAAATTTCTTTTGCATAGATGTTAAGAGCATGGATCCCTCCTATGCTGTGAAATTTCATCGATTCCTGACAAAATTTCTGGTTTCAGCATCCATATGAAATTTTTGGGAATAGTTAAATTCTCTGGTCGAAAAAACGGATAAAAATATTTTTAAATCAATATTGCACACTTGTAACGGCATCAAACTGAATTTTCTTTACGGATTTATAAACTAGCACACTAGAGGATTCGTTTGGTGCAAAACGTTTAACGGAAGAATCAATATTCTTCGAGAAAAGGTACCTCGGTCAGAGGACAGAAAACGTCTCGGTCAGAGGACATTTTTTTCATTGGACAATGGAAACCCAGTGAAAATTCAATGATTAATATTGATTATAACATTTAAAATTAGACTGTCTTAAAGAGCTGATCTTCTTCTTTCAGATGATATAAATATTAGTGGGTGTATTTGAATGTATCTAATCGAAAATCCGTGTTGAACTGAGAGTACTGCAACTTTGGACATGCTTTTTTGGTCTTTTTTCGGCAAAAAACGGCAACTTGTGAAGAAGGTCTTGGCTTTGTGACTTTTTAAAAACCATGCCATAATAGATGAGATCTTTACGGTTCGATTAAAAAAAAACTATTGAAATCGGTTCAGAAATATGGATTTTACAAATCAAAGACACATTTTCGTCAAATGTTGTGGATTAAATTGGATTTACCCTATAGCTGTAAGGTATTAGAATCGATTGAAGTTAGACATAATATCGGTGGTCCGTTTTTTATGATCAGACTTGTAATTACATTGATGTCTGGATAAGGGCCATCAAAGTGAATGGAATGTATAACTATTACATTCAGAATGATCCTCCCTTTTGTTATCAACAGGGTGTCTACAAAGTCATAAGCATCAGAGTGTGAGATCTTTGATTTTCGCAGAAAGCATCTACAAATGCGAATTTTACAGCGACTGCTTCCGTTACAGAGATCCTAATTTTTTCACCATCTGGACTACCTAGTTTCTAACTTAGCAAAGTTACTAAGGCGAAGACTTGCAAAATTCGTTTGAAAATTGCAAATTCTCTTCGTGTTCAACTATGAAATTAATAAAACATGAATTATGAAATCAGTTTTTCAGTTAGCCGCCTCCTTCCTATAATACTTGCATTTTATATTTGTTTCCATGTTCTAAAACAAAGCTCTGATATTTAAAAAAGAAAATCATTTCATTTTCTTCACAATTCATGGTAGCCAGTCCCATCGTTGTACTTGACGTAGGATGCTCATGTAATAGCCACAATAACACAAGTTCTACATCGTTGGGTATTATTGTTTCCCGTATCTGGCTCTCGCATGGCACTGCAGGAAAATGTGTTCTTAAGCGGATGGATGTCTTCTGGTATAGGTTATTCAGAAATATCCCTGTCTCTGAAAATTATTATCGGTGGACTACTTATTGTGATTTTGTTCTGTAGTTTTTAACAATCATTTATTCTTTTTACTGTGTCTTTATTATGATTGGGTATGGACAATGGAAACTTTCTAAATACTAATACATTTTTTGAATGTCGCCTTGTATTTAAGAAAATCTTATGAAATGCATTTCACGACGTAAAACACTACAGTTCAAAGGATAAAAAAGTAAAGGGATGAATTGCCCTTTAATTTGAAAACAAATCAACTGGTAAGTTAATTTGCTTAAATCCATAAATGGAATTCCTAAATGTTGGCCTCAAGGAGTCCTAATAGTCCTAAAATAAAGTCTCAGATTTTTGTAGACATCCTGCATGAACTGACATTTGTTTTTCTATTGATGTTTCTAAATAGATTTTATCAACTACGTTGCGCTTCTTACTTGTAATATGCTTCATGTATTTACTTGTAGGGATAGGCTATATGATGCGGAATATAAAGTATAATGCCTACTTCTGCATTTTGTTAAGACAAGGGTTGGCTGCTTCAAACAAACAAATTGATTTATACATGGGTTCTGTATTGATCCCTGTAGGTTCACCATCAACAACCAATGTCGCTTCATAGAACTTCATAGACCTTGCTAAGACATCACTGAGCTCAAGTTAGAATTATATATGCAGGTCGAATAAATTATCTGCTTTGTGTATGCTTGTGAATATGATTCTTATCCATTAATTGTCAGTCTATGGGTATATTCCATTTTTATGGATTTTCTCAAAATTCTGAAGTCAAAATTTTGATGAAACTAATGAAAGCCACGGAAATGGCAGTATCAATCAAAGGAAACACCATTTTTGATATCAAGATATTCACAAGATTTTTAGTCTATTGATCCAGAAAATGAACAAAACAACTTAAACGTACAACTATACACAATTGATAAAAGCTTCCAATCCGAATACGTTTGTCTAATTGTCGAATAAATCGGCTGGGATTTCTGAGTACTCGCAGGGGCCCATTTGAATGAATAACCACACAGCAGGTTTCACCAAGAACATTTAAAGCTTCAACTTCCTTTGGCCTATAGTATGCTAGCGCTACCTTGTTGGCTTACTGGCATTGATTATCAACGTATCAAATCATCTTTCCATTTGAAATGTTACATGATTGATTTCCTAATTTTTCAAGAAAAAAATCTGAATATCTGAACGCGAAGCGTTTGATGTCCAAACTTGAAATAATTTATCATGCATGATTGCCCTCTTCATCCCTCCTGTTTTCTCACGTTTCTCCTTTTCAACTTATTGTTTTGATTTGCCATTGCCTGGTAAATTTTCCTAAGTATTTTAAGCATTTTTAGTACTAATACCTATCTATATCTTTCATGTTAGGCATCATTTTCCTCAAGTGGATGGCAAAAATCCACAGATCTCTGCAGTTCACGGCTTCTTCCTGGCTTTATTAAAGGTTTTGGGAAAGATTCTGAAATATGGAAACTATTACGAAGTGCGCTCGAAGTCCATGCGTGTTAGCTTATTTGTATTAAGGCACACGGAATAATCATTCTGGAAAGGATTGAAGGAGTAATGCATCAGTTCATGATGAGTTTGCGAAATTTAAATGGGCATGTGTTTAGTCTCATCAATGCGCTTAAAGGATCTATTCCAAGTAATATTGGGAAATCATGGTGACGTAGATAATTCTGCTAATCTAGTTTTTCCATATCTAGTTATCTAGTTATTACATACATGCATAACTACGATGGAGTATATGTACTAGTTTGATTTCATTGTGGGTGAGCAAAGTTAAGTCCCAAAGTGACGCAGTAGTTCCTTGTCTCGTGTGCGACTTTTAGACAAGATACCCTATCTTACAAAATGCTAGCTATGAATGTCCAGCTTTTAATGTCTATCAGGTCATCATACGTTAGTATTTCAAATCAAATATTGCTCTTCTAAAGAAATACTGACAGAGTTTCATGAAATGGTTGAATCAATAAAAAAGCATGGAGCTAAAGGACCTTCATTTGTTTTCATAATTTTGATTTGGAAAATGAAGTATTTTTAATATTATTATTTTTGATGCCAGTATATTGTTGCCTTTTTAATGCCAATATATTTCAACAGACTAACCGTCGCTATCATCGGGGCATAGATCTTAGAATATAGATGAATTTCTAATTAAAATTTTTTTTAAGATGCACGCCCTGATGATAACGACGTCTAGTCTATTTAAATATATTGACATTTAAAAAAACAGTTATAGTAATAACAACATGAATACTTCATTTTCCCAAACAAAATTAGTTTTGAAAATTCTTGGATTTTCAATGCATTGCGCACTACTTTTCATGTAATGAAAATGTATTGATTGAGTTCTGATATTGGGTTTTAATATTTTATTACAGTATGACACAAATGTGTGAAACTTATTTTAGACTACCAACGGGCTGCTTCATTTAAATGTTTAACTGACTTAGAAAAATAAAAAATCACGGAAAATGGAATTAATTATTGTATTGAAATTAATATAAAATTATTGTGTCCAAATTGTAAGTTGACAGCTGAAATATACTTAGGAAATGCTTTTCATGTTGTATTCGATAATTAGTATTTATTCACTTTCACTATATTCAAATGAAGTTTCGGGAAACGAAAATAATGCTCGTAGACAATCTTTAGCACAATTTCTTCTGTATCCAAATTCTGACTAAACTGGCCTCAGCGCGTCATCAATCTACTGATAAACATACCACTACCAATAAAGCCTGATGAATTTCCCTCTTCGCATTTTTATAGCATGAGGTGTAAAGAGACTCTGAGTGCATAATTAGCTTTGCTAACGTCATTTATTAACTCAGGCCCATGCTTCCCATCCCATTGCTGTGACATTTTGCGATTCTCAATACATGATAGCAATGTCCGTATTTCAGGGCAGGTATACCTCCTTATACCGGACGAACCTTGCTTACACATACCTTTCTTGAATATCAGGTAAGCGTATGTACATGTTTGATTGCTAACAGGGACGCAATAGCGGATCTCAATGCAGCTTGTCTTAGCGAATGCATTCTCTGATAGATTTCATATAAATCGTAATCTGCCAGTGATATGGAAGAAGTAAAAGACGGTGTTAATCGACATTCAACTGTTATCCTTCATTGTTGTTGTCTTTACATGGCCATTACTCCAACAGATCGATTCTATTTAATCATCTGTCGTTGTTAATGAGTAATCGAGGACTTCTGACAATAATCAGCTATTTTTGAAACTCATGTATAGTCTTGTATTGTTTTCTTGGTTTCAGTTTTTGATTTTCAGAAAACTGCTCAACCAATGCCGAATTATGTTGAAGTTGCAGACAATTTATGCCAAGTAAGTCAACGTGTCATTTAGTTTGTTGCTCCTAGTTGTCGTTTGTAACGTATACCGTACACGTGATAACCATAATGAGTTCTGACTAGTGAGTATGGCCATTATACCATCACATAATGTAATGAATCAATACATTAAATTGAATGGATCATTTCAATGTGTTATATGATGGTTATAATGGTCTTATTCTCACTTTTAACAGATCTCATAATGGTAATCACACTTACAGTATACAAGCAACAACAGCTGCAGATAATTTTCGCAAGTTGATAGCAACTGGCTAAATGACAGCTAATCGATGGCGACCTGGCAGCTATGTTATCCAGCTAATAGCCAGCAAACATGATTGAACTTTGGCATGCTTCACGCATGCTATAATTCGCCAGGGAAAAGCTAGATGCATTCCCACAGGGTCTATATACATGTAACAGGACTGCCAACCATGCTAACTTATATAACTTATATTGCGGCAATATCCCAACAATATCCCGCATAGCCACGGATGTTTGGGTCATGTGTAATTGTGCGTGGTTCACACGTGAATTACGCGTGATTGAGCGTGGCATGTCACCTAGTGCTATATATTTATTATAGACTACGTTTTATACTTTAATTTTTCACTGTGGTTTTACTTACTATATGGTGCGATATAGTTTGTCTTTTAATTATATTAGGCACGTTCTCCTAAGGTTAGCCAGCCCTTGTCTTTGCTAATTTTGATAAACATGCCTTTCTGTTGATGTCAACCGTCAACACCTCCGCACATGCACTTCACCATCACAGTATTGAGCAGCAATGATCCTTCAATTATCTGCAAGAGCTCTCGATCTTTTAGCCAAAACATTTGAACTTTAGATTTTTTATGCACGGACAATTATTCAAGCATTTGTTTATTGGGTTTATTCAACTTTTTCGGTGGCACAGTTCTGATTTCAACGCGTATAGGACGGGTTTCAACACTACCTATGTGTTGTTATACACCTATTTGACTGTTATACAATTCGCTATTTACCCCAATTATTTTATTACAAATATTTGGTAAATTGCTATATCGAGAAACTATATATCATGTAAGTGTTAATTCATTTTTATCAATAAACAACCGCAAGAAACGACAGGAATTTCTAAGAATGCTTGCGCAATAGGTCTCCTTTGAAGAACATTCCTTTGGTCAGGATGAATTGGGACGCTACATAGGCTGTGAATCGGCAATTACTAACTCCTTACTTTTGAATTAAATTCGAATTCCAGTTACTTTTGAACAATCTTCTGGAGAAATTAATACATTGTAGCCTTTATATAAGCTCATTATTTTACAATTCTAAATTTATTTACTCTTAAAAAAAATCCAATTCTATATTTAGTTGAAAAATCTCTTGAGGAATTCAATCAGAGTGTTAAAAAAGTAACGCAAAATTTAATTGGTAAAAGTTTTATTCAATTCATAGATCATAATGAGAAGTGAGAACGTAGAAAACGATCAATGAAGATGTTCAAAGTGTCCTCCGTCATTTGGAACACACTTCGCCATTGTCTCGCACAGACCTGCACACTTTTCTGCAAAGAGTCACATCAATGGTCTGCAACTGTTCAGAAATAAGCAACCGCAGCTGGTCGAGAGAAGTTGGGTTGACACCCCACAAGAAAAAATCTGCTGGTGTCAAATCGGGCGACCTGGCTGGCCACTCGATTGGTCCCCTCCTACCAATCCACCTTCCGGGAAATTTTTCATCAAGGAAAGCTCGCACAGTGCTTGCGAAACGCGGGGGAGCACCGTCCTGCTGAAACATAACGTCATCGTCGTAGTTTGCTAAGCGAGGGATAAAAAAATGTTTAAGCATGTAAAGGTAAGACTGTCCGGTAACACTGCCATCAAAGAAATAGGGACCGATTATTCCAACAGAAGAAATACCACAACATACAGTCACTCCAGGCATATTGACGTCTTTTTCGATAATGTGATGCAGGTTGGTGTCATTCCAATAAATGCAGTTGTGCCGATTCAAATGACCATTTAATTTAAAGGTGGCCTCGTCTGACCAGATGATGTTATCAATACTTGCAGGATTTGCTCTGAACATTTCTTCAAAATTCTCACAACTTTGCATTCGCCTGTCTGGATCATCCGCATTGATGGCATGAAATAATCGAGGAATGTACGGCTTATATCCTAATTCTTTCAAGGTATTGAACACAGTCACGTGAGATACATTGTATTCTGAAGTATTGGATATTTGACGTGCAATACGACGGTATTCACGGTACGACGGTAGTATTCGGTTCAATTTCTTGCAACACAACTCTTTGAAACTCTTGAGATTTGCATACAGATGGCCGACCAGAACGACCCTCATCAGCAACAGACCCGCTTTCTTCAAACTTGTGAATGAGTCTCATTATTGTTGAAACATCTCTCACCAGCCTGTCTTGCAACTTCAGATGCATTACATCCAGATGAATAATAATTTTTCAGCAGATTTATTTTCTCTTTGATTGTGAAACGTCGAGCCATTAACGTAGAGCTGATTGATACGTTAATACGCAAAGCTGATTGACTGAATACGAGGAGTGACATTAGTAGATGAGTACAATTCAATGCTGGACAATCAATTTTGAAACTATGGCAGCGACTCGTGAAGTGGACGATTCTAAACATAAATGTGCTGCAAGTCTGGTAGTTTTGCAATATTTCTATGGTAGCTAGCTTTCTATGGTATCAGTTCCATTCAGTCGTTCTCGATTCAGTTGTTTGCTGACTATGATGAAAATTTTGCGTTACTTTTTTAACACCCGGTATATACATATTAATAATATATAATAATAATATATATATATATATATATATATATATATATATATATATATATATATATATATATATATATATATATATATAGCTGCATCAACTTTGACGGGATCATTCACAATTACATTAGAAAATTGGGCTTTTGATGCCTAAGTCTTTGAGATTGTGCTAGACTATCGGCCTTCTAAAATTCCAATTACATATGAGCAGGTTACCTGCCGCAAGTTACTGGAACAAATAGGCCTACCGGTACCACACTATTGAGTCGACCAAACTTTTCTTGCCATAACCTTTAAAAAAAGAAAAGGCGCACGTGACGATTTTTTGAAGTTGGTTGGTTCATCCATGGGCTTCGTTCAGTTGCTATTTCTTTCTGATAAATTTCCAATTCAAGATGCATGTCATGCGCACATAAGACTGTCAGGATACGTCGACCAGGCTATGATAAAAATGGAATAAACGGAATGAAGAACATCTGGTCAATTACTTCGGAAGTTTGATGTCATAGTGCTGCACATTTGTGTTCCATTGATTTTGTTGCATGCTATAAAAACCTATTAACATGAAAACTTTGAAAGAGTACAAAAAACAAAAAAGATCGTTGCAAGTTGAACACTGAATTCAATTAAAATCCATGTAGATGTAATTTATATAAATGAAAACTCTATCTCTTAATTAACGGATGCTTTAAGAAGAATTAAGCTTGTTTTTAAAAAAAAATCATTTTCAAAAGTTTGGATGTGATTCCAATTGTTTTGAAATTTTTTGTTTCATCACAATCGAAGCCTGTGTCCTATATTCCGATTTCTAATGCATTATTACAAACAATGCATTATTACGTTTTGTGAAGTTAAATATAGCCTTGCGAGTCTAATAATAGACATGTCAGTGTGGATCTGAAGGTTAACACTAATGTTTTCTTTCAAAACACGCTAATTAGTCTCCACATTCCAAAACTTTGCTTGGGATATTTCGTTGACGTCTAGACTCATGTACATTTCTTCTGGTGCGTCCGTCTTCGTTGCATGAATCAATCTCCGCCATTATTTCTCATGCTCTTTCAGTAATGATTAAGTTCACACATTGCTGTTGGAATATAAACAATAATTTTATGGTTTGACTTTATCACAATGACTGCTGATTGTTGCAAATGCTGATATTGCATCGATGTAGTGTGGTATTTCAAACAGATGTCTTAAGTGTACATTTAATATGACTTTATACTCAAAATCTATTTTTCGTTAAAAATGCATAATTCGCAGAAATAAGGCTGCCGGTACTTCAAATGACATAAATAATCTGGACTTAATTAGTCACTGCCTGATGGAGAAACTACATTAGTCTCAGAAACCTAAGTTCAATGAATATTATTTATTCAATTGTATTATATCCGATTGAAACAAGCATGTCCATCATATAATGATTGATTACTTTCCACATCAGTTAAATGCCTGCCTTCAACTGTTGAATTTTTTTGATTCTTGCTAATTTGAAAATGTAGTTATTCCTTGTAAACATCACGTTGACTGAGATCAATTCAGTCTTTGATATATCAAGTTGAATCCCAAATTGAAAGCATGAATAGCATGAATAACACTGATTAAAATTTGTGCATTTCAATACAATTCATTGTACATGACCAAAAAAAGTTTTGACATCGGCTAATTGACGAAAGACTTCGAAGTTGAAATGACACAACTTTTATCAATCACAAATTAACGAAGCAGAGGTGTAGTAAATTGAACAACTAAATGACATTATTGCAAATTTCTATTTCGAAAGAAGTTTGCGAAAATCTTCAGTGCATCTGGAAAGTTTTGTCTACCAAATCCGATGCGAAGGTACTTGTCCTCTATATCCATGCACTGAGATGGTACCACCAACAAGTCACACTCCTTTCTCAAAGCATCGGCAAGCCGAGTTGAGTTCCCAAACTCATTCAAAACCATTGCTTTGACCTCTAAGAGACCTGTCAGTCCCATCTGAGGCTGCCTCCATATAAACAAATTTCCAAATTCTTCCATAAATGTTTCCATCGCTTTCAAGTTAGATTGTGCAATGGAATCGATCTGTGAAGAGAAAACCCTGTGGTTTTTTATAGCGATGATTGACAAAATCTCTCCGGGTGCACAGCCGCAGATTGTCAAATAATCTTTATATTGTTTGCAAAGTTTCATAACTTCTCTATTCCGCGTTGCCAGCCAACCTGATCGAAGCCCTGGCATTCCGAAACTCTTAGAAAGGCCACTAAGAGTAATTGCTGTTTGAGATATTTCACAGGCTGGTCTTAAAGGCTCCTTGATATGTGGATCAGCTATCGTGTATCGATACATTTCATCAGAGAACAGCAAAATATTCTTGTCATTGCACCATGTTAACAAATCCTCCCATTCTGAAGTACTTGGAGCGAAACCGGTTGGGTTGTGAGGAAAATTAACAACTAATAACTTTGTGTCGGATCTGACCATTTTCTTCATTGCTTCAATATTAAACTGCCATTTTTCAGGTGAACTTCCGTCGATTGTACAAAAGGAAAGATGAACATGATCCGTTTTTAGCCATTCATACAGACTTTGATATGCTGGAAATGTAGAAATTGCGTGAAAAGATCCATTTCGAGATAATAGCTCAATTAAACAACGCATGGTAATATGAATCCCTTCTTGTGGAACACATGTCATAATATCTGTTTTTGGATTCAAACTTTGATAAAAAGCTTCACCAATGGCGTTTAGGAGCTCCGGATGGCCTGCAGATTCTGTGTAACCCAGCGTTAGCGATTCCCATAGTTTCAAATGCTCTGGAAGAGCGCGGGACAAAAGTTCCTTTTGCGAGATGGTTTGTGCGTCGGACGTGCTGAGCATATGACGAACGGTGAATTCATAATCTGCGAAATAGCGCTCCAATTTGAAGACTGGTGGGAGGATTTTTGATTCTGCCATTTCTGAAGGCTGCAGATTGACTGTGTACTGAAACTATCATTGACTCTGTTATTGTGTTACGTGTCATTTCAGATTGGACATTGAACCTCGACAGATGACGAGAATGAAAGCTTCGCTTATCACTTTGTATCCGCATTGTTTTGTGTAGTATAATTGTCTACTGCTTCATGCAGGTTGCATGCACTGACTCTGTCTGATCTGAAAGATGCACTGTATTTAATGACTGCATCCCTGAATCTCTGCCCACTGCCTACAGTTGATAACAGTGACTAAAACTTCACACAATTTGGCGTGTTTCATGTTGAACTGGCTGCTGATTGTTCGATTTCTATGGTATTATGTCAGCAGATTGTGGATTTTCATTAACGCTCCATGTTCCAATGTTTCCTTTCTAGTCAATCAGAAGTTGAGACGAACTGTCTAATTTTTTGACTATATTAAATGTCTGCATCCATGAATCTCTGCCCACTCAGTACATGCAATTTTTCCAACATCGCTAACTTTCTTTCATGCCATTTTGTCATCTTTGATGTCAAAGTGATGGGTAGGAAAATGAAATATGTGTCAAAATGTAGGCGAGTATAAATGCTTTCATACAAACATTTCTACTTATCAAAAGCTTGTGAATCCAGTAATTTAATAAAAACTATTTCACAAGCCAGTGACCTGAATAAGTGAGGAATTACCTATGCGTCTTCAGGTCGTTGCCAGTCATCACAGGCAGCTATATCCACAATTTAACAAGTGTCATCAGCATGTCATCATACTTCAATTAAAATTTCAACAGTTTGTGTTTGATATTGAAATCAGCAGAATGCCGTCCATGTATGGTATGCCAAACTAACACATCAGTAGTGTAGGTGTAAAATATCCTACTTTCAGCACGCAAATCCTTTGGCACGTTATCTAAATTAGTGTTATATCGTCCGCTCAAAGACAGTCCTTGGTCCCACAGAATTAGACCAGTCGTCTCTTCTTCTGTTTAGAAAGGAAACATTGGAACATGTAGCGTTAATGAAATGGCACAATCTGCTGACATAGTACCATAGCAATCGAACAATCAGCAGCCAGTTCAACATGAAACACGCCAAATTGTGTGAGGTTTCAGTGACTGTTATCAGCTGGATCACACAGCAAAGAGACACAGTCGATGTCAAGTTCTACAGATAAGTTTGTGAACGTTTTTTCGTGCACCTGCTAACTTTTTTTAATAATTATCGGAGGCCCAACATTATCGAGAAAACTTTTGCTCAATGATCTGAATTCTTCGAATGTGAAGGAATCGTGACGATCGGATCATTTTGAAGGAGTTCATAGCAATCCGCAAGCGACGCACAACAATAACTCCTATCTCTGTAAGGCATTAAAAATTTCTTTTTAGTCCACTTAGTAAGTTCCTGCATGTGCCATCGTTTTGAATCAGCTTGCACTTCTAGCAAAGTGATACACTCTAAAACAGCACCTCTTAAATCACACACTAAAGCAAGACACTATTCGCAACTAATATAAAAATCCTAAAGCAAAGCGTTTTCAGAGGCTAGAGCACTATTGTTCTCTTTAGTACGTCAACATTCTATTTCGCGCAACCTCCCAAAATTCAAGTGTGTGGGGCTTTAGATGCAGGTTTCCTCGATTTTCGGAGGTGTTGGTTTACAGTGTACGCCTAAACAATCTAACTCTGTGTTTGGTTCAGTTCATTTGTTAGCAAGCACATAGCATTTGCATGACTAAACTGAATGTAAGTGAGTACAAGTCTGGCCGCCAACATGTTTTTCGCAGGTAGTGAAGCTCACTTTTCGACTGCCACGAATCTGCGCGTCTATCGAGTTCTGTGAGATTCCTTTTCTTGTCAGATAACATCAAATAAAACACATTGTAAATCCAATAGAAAGCAGACTGAGGTTTTCGACTAAGTCAGATTTTCTGTGTTTTCTTCGATTGATTGAGAAGTAAGCCTACTAAGTCAAAAATTATAGTTATTTGGCTTGGAATGTCTTCAAATCATTTTCCAACCATGTCACTGTTATGATAACTCCAGCTTCCAATCGATGATATGCGAAATTGTGGCAAAAGGTAATTCAATTAAAATGTTTGCATGTCGATTTTAAGATTCATCTTAATATCGACATGCACACATTTTAACTGAATTACATTTACGTTACTTTGGCTGTGAAACACAAGGTGACATGCCACGCGTAATTGACGCGTAATTACGGAACACCCCAAACATCCGTGGTTAAGGACATTCTATTCTTCTACCCGCGTACATACGCGCTTCACTAAGAGTCAGAAATCACTTGATCTGATGTTGTTAAAACATGGGAAATGTTTATGAATACGCGCGGGCGAGCGTTTATACTTTGCCGCTTGAACCACGGATGAACCGCTAAGCATGTTCTGTCTTCCCTGAGCATGAAATTGAGGTCCTATCACATTGTTTAGCCTCTGATACATGCAGACACATGAGACGCAAAGCCTATATAACAGGACTGCCAACTATACTAACTTATATAACTTATATCGCAGCAATATCCCGCATAGCAACAGATGTTTGGGGTCATGTGTAATTACGCGTGATTGAGTGTGGTATGTCACCTAGTGAACTAAGCACATCCATATTTAGCAAGGGTATGTTTGCCATTACACGTACATGTATGTTCAGATGGCTACTTACAGCTGAGGTACCTCGTTATTAATTGCACATACTCGTATTATATAGTGTCATTGCACAAATGGTTACTTATAGCTGAGTTGCCTCTTATGTGTTCCTTTATTCTTTGATGTTATCTACGTTTCGTTTGTCCCAAGTATTGGGTATCAAGTAGGGATTTCAATATCCCGGAAAATCTCCATCGCGGGATTGAGCTAATCCTGGGATCAGTCCTGGGATTGAGTAGAATCATAAATACCCTGTGGGAACGTATCCTGCAAAAAGCCGGCTAATATCTGGTCAGGTGGATATTGATAGCGAAATTAAACTTTCAACCGCGATAAACCGGCTATTGTTATCCTACATTTATCTAAACGGTTAAACCGCTAAACAATTGCTTAAAATAGTCTCATATTAGCCACTTCAAATTCTAGAACGTTTATGTTGTCAAGAATCATAAAAAGACACTAAATTGACAAAATTAATTCGAGACATTGGACAGAAACGAAATTAAATATAAAATTATATATTTTATTTTTCCAGCATCTTATCACACACATTCTTGGTTAATTTGACTGCTTTAGTGTAACCCTTAAGAATTTGATTAACACAAAATCTTTTCTTGTCTAAAAAGACAGAAGATCATAGACATCGGATTCTGCATTACTAAGACCTTATATTGTAGAATCCGTTGTTTATGGAGATGATCATGGATCTACATCAAAATATAGATCCTTCAGTATTTTTTTATGTTGACTCTCATTATGAGTATTTCCTAAGTTATGTGAAGTAAACGTACTGGCGAAATCTTTTTTTCTTCCATTAATGTTGAATAGAGCATTATACAACAAAGTTTTATGTAAGATGATAACATGATGGCATTGAATTTTTTTTATTATGAATTTGTTTAAGCTATGTAATGAGATTTTATTCAGTACCTACCCATGGTCAAAAAATTCTTTCAGTTTTTCACGTTGTCTAGCTGTACTTATTTTACATTTCAAGCGAATCATTCTGTATCATTAAGATGCGTTGGAGCTGATATTTTGCTATTAGTATTGAAAAATGTTGAATAAAATAATTGTAAAACATAGGCAAAAGCATGAAATATAACACTTATTGAGTGACTAAATAGTGTTGTTGTCAATGGTGTCTTGGCTGCACGCTATTATTTATGATAAAAACCAAGTATGTCAGTAAAGCTTATTTTGGATACATTACCTTCATAAATTCACCATGTCATTGATTGACAACTTATCAAAGTTCGCCATTAACACGGTATTTATGAGATATATTGATATCGTGAATGTTGTCAACCTTAGGTAGGCCTACCTGTATGTTAGGCAAATCAGCCTTGATAATGAAACTCAGACGTCAGATTCATGGCCGGGTGAGTTCCTTAAAAGACTTGGCCTTGGTAGGCTAGCTAAACTAATACTTCGAATGTGCAGTGACTACCCACGCGAATTTTTGGTGTGAATAGCCGAGTCTACTCAATTCTGTTATTAGCACGATTTTTTTCGTGCGAATAGCCCAATATTTCCACTCGTCCCATTTCCTCGGCTTTCTTGTTTAATTCTTAACATTTTTCGTCTTTTTCTTGTCTTAACCCTCGGCCCTACCTGTTTCTCCCGGACACTGTCGGTCCTCCATGACACCCTCAAGATCTTATACTACGAACCCTATAAGTAAAACTTAGTAGGTCTGTAAAATTCAGAAACCGAGTTCGTTATAATTTCACAAAAAATCTGATAAACTTGAGAATAACATGAAATAGTGAGACCATAAATGGTAAGCTTTATGCATATCGTATAAATGTAATAAAAATGTTTAAATCATATTACCCGGTACAATAAATGATATATGAATATGTAAAAATCGTACAGATAACGGCCTTTCAAATCTGTTTTTTATATCCATTTTTATAATAATAGATTTAGTGTACTTTATTAAAAAACCTGATTAGATATGAACAACCTGCAAACCTTTAGGTGTAACCGTTCAGTTGTCATAAACTGTTGTTATTCTGAAACTAAATTTCGCGGATGCAGTAAATTCATCACCATTCCGATGAATAGTTACAGACACTAGACGCCGTGGGCAGTGGTTAGTTATTTTATTTCATTCTGTCCATTTTATTAAATTTGAGATCACAATGCATTCACAAGGACTTAGGACCCTGCGAGTCGCGCTTTTGTCAAAATCGAGACGAAGCGAGTCGATTCGGGTAAAATGTGTTTAGGCCTACTTGGTCTAATAATAAGCAATGAGAATGCGGTATTTGACGACGCACATTGTTGATCGAGTGAGTATGGGTGATCTTTGCTAAGCACAAGTAATGGTGGGCATTATATATAGGCCTACATCATACTAATTTTTAAAGTTCTATGCATGCAGTCATTTGTCAAATTTTAAAGTCTTTAAGTTTTTTGCATACATTTTACCTTGTAGGATGTTATACAATAATTCTGTCAATTCGTTTCAAAGTGACCTAATAGAAAATAGCCCCCAGACCAAAGAAAAAATTCCCATAGAGGAAATTGTTGAGAAATAAATACCTGGCTTACTCGTGTGTTTCCATGCGTTAAGTCAAGTTTTGTCATTCTGTCAAGTACGAGTAGATACTAAGGTACGAATCACTTTCATCCTTTGTCACATAATGGAAAACATGTTAAAGAACATCTCTAGGAGCATAACTCAATTTTAAGGAACATGGTGTTTAGGTCATTGTGATACTAACTGACAGAATTATTGAGATTTATTATTATTCTTAATACCGCACAGAGTGAGAGAGAGAGAGAGAGAGAGAGAGAGAGAGAGAGAGAGAGAGAGAGAGAGAGAGAGAGAGAGAGAGAGAGCGGGAGCATCGATGTTATTGCTAGGAAATTACAACAAATCGATTTCGTCTTTAATTAGTTAGCTGAAACCTGTTTATATAACCACGAATAATTAGGAATATCGTGTAGACAATTGACAAATATCTATTTCCATGCCATTCAGAAAACTTCATATATTTCACAAAATTCAAATGTCCATACCCATGTTTTGATTGAATTTTTGGACGATTTACCAGATCCAACATAAACGTTTGACTGATGTAGGAAATTTACTGAAAGTTTCCGTAGGTCGTGCGTAGATTAAATGTAGCCCCTTTAATGTCCGATGAGTTCGTGTCTAGGCCTATAATTCTTCTATGCCTACACTGTAAATCGCTCAATACCAATCACATACGAAGGATGCATACCAAGATATTTTTTTGGTATATTTCTGTATGATCTTGGTATATATTTGTATGCTTTTCGCATGTTATTTCAAGTGTGGTATGCTTTACATACTAAAGCCATACCAGCACAATATTAAAAGAAAGCATCAATCATGTCCAAAGTATGTTGATTTAAGGCCTTTTGTCAATAAAGATCACACTAATGCTACTACTGCTTTGTAAGTAGTGAGATAATGACATTTTATAGTCAAACTAACAACACTGAATTCGATTTTAATACATGTAAGTCCGAGGCATTCCATAAATAATCAATAAGTATTTGACCATCAACAATTATGCATTATGTAATTTTGGAACTAAGTATATTATCAATCCAAAATAAAGACACATTATAATTCATGAACGCAAAAATAGTTATGTTTGAGATATATAAGTCAACATGGTTGCTGAAAAGTCATCGTTTTATTGAAATGATGATTATCAATTTAGTTCAAGGAAATGAGCTAATTATGAGTCTTGACTATGACAAGTTGCAAAGATGACATGCGGCTTTAATTTCACAATAAATCTAATTTAGTTAAATACCACACTTTCACAAAGAAATATTCACGACTGGTATTACTGGAAAAAAGTTATTTGTAAGTAGTATGTAGTATAACATATTTTTTGCCATATGACATAAAGCTATTCATACGAAAGACATACGAAACACATACCAATTTGCATCGGGTCTCGTATATAAAACATACCAAGAATTCGTATTTCAACGTAAAACAGCCAATCACAGTTAGCATAGTTCGTATCGTTTACATACCAATCACATACGAAAGTAAATGGCCATTCGTATGAAAAACATACCAGATTTCTTTATATATACCAGAATCTCGTATCAAATGTTGGTTTCAAATTGTATGTAAACTTGGTATGTGTTTGTATGTAATTTTCGTATCCAGCGATTTACAGTGTAAGGAATTATCATCCACAAACTTATGTGCTCACTGTAGAGAGTACTAAAAAATGTTATGTATGGTATAGACTGTAACATGTAGACCTATTACAAAAGTTTGATTGTGAATACTTGTATTGCAGAATGGCATCCCGAAAAATCTACCTTCAAGCTGCAAAGGAATCGGCTGTGATATTGCAGGAAATCGAAAACGACAAAAAGGGACGGCAATTATCAAGCGAGAATAGGCCGATAGATGATAGTGAAGATAGTATTCCAGTGGTTTTGGAAGATTCTAATAACAAATTGACAGTAATTGATGAAGACATTGACATTGATCGGAATGAAGTAGATAATAAGGATAGCATTCCAGTTGATTTGGAAGATGCCAGTAACCAATCGATAGTAATTGATGAAGACATTGAAACTGATATTGATTGGAATGATTGGCTTACTCAAGGAAGTAATTCTTTATCTTCAGGATCATCAGATGATTTTGATGAAACAATTCTGTCGCACGGTGAGGTTGATGGGAAATGTCCTAAGGAAAATTCCTTAACCGATGATCTTCGTTTCTTTTATCTTACGTATCATCCGGGTAGAGAAGGCATGACCTTTATTTTACAAAGTCTCAATAGGCACAACATACCTGCTTCTCAATCGGTTCACATGCTTATGAAAGGGGCTGAGAATAGTGAGATGCATTGTCAAACAGTCAGCAATGGTAAAATAGCTTATTTCACGATTGTTGACAACCTTAAATTTCTAATTGAGCATAACTTGATAGAAGATATAGATAAAATGTCTCCATATGAATTGCATTTGAAGATAAACATTGACGGTTTACCTCTTTTTTCTGGGTCGAATTTTCAGCTATGGACAATTTTAATGTTAGTCAATGGCTATGATAGACCTTTGCCATTGGGATTGTTTGGGGGTGTTGGGAAACCAGATATTCGGGATTTTTTAAGTCCACTGCGTGATGAGTTATTGCAGTTGAAAACTAGTGGGTTTCAGATTGGCAATTCAAAATTTCTTTTGGGAAGCGTTGTATGTATTCGCGATGCACCAACGCGTTCGTATATCCAATGCATCCATCCGCATACCGCTTATTACGGTTGTGGTTATTGCAGGGAAAAAGGCGAATATCATGAAAATAGGATAATATTTCCTGAAACAAATACTACTCCTCGTTCAGATGTAGGTTATCAACATTTCGGGGAAATAATCAATGCTCAGAGTCTCCATTAATTGGTATTGTTCCTTTAATGACTGGATTTCCTCCTGAATACATGCACCTTGTGTTACTTGGTGTGATGAAACAGATGATGTTATACACATTTACTCCCATTAAAGGCTGTCATATGAAATCCAGATTGTCCCATTCTCAAATTGAAAGTTTGTCATCTGACTTAATGTTTTTTTCCAAATTTCTTCCGAGAGAGTTCCAAAGAAGATTCTACAAAGGATTCAAGGAATTAGTTCATTTTAAGGCCACCGAGTATCGCACTCTACTATTGTTTGCTGGACCATATATTTTCCGACCGTATATGAAGCCAGAAGTGTACGATCACTTCATGTTACTTAGTTTTGGAATATATTGCCTAGTTTCTGAAAAATACCATGGTCTGTATCATGCCAACGCAAAAGCCTGTGTGATTAAATTTGTTGAAATGTTTCCGGAGATATATGCTTTACGAGGTATGTCGTACAATGTACATGTTCTGCAACATTTACCGGACTTCGTCCCGCTTCATGGACCTTTAGATAAATTTTCAAGTTTTACATTTGAGAATTACCTTGGTATACTAAAAAGAAGAATAAAACCCAGTTCTAAGATTTTTGAACAGTCCGTGAACCGTATTTTCCACATTAGAGAAGTGTACAAACATGTCCCAGTTCGAGGTTTGATATTTTCCAAAAATCCACCTGATAATTGTGCGACCCTCGAAGATGGAAGAATTGTATGGATCACCTCCGTCAGTTGTAATCGTATCAGTGGCAAAGTTTTAAGGTTCTCGAGAAACCTATACACGTATCCGTATCCTTCACAAACATTGAATGTTGGCTATTACTCACTTACCAGGCTCAAGGTTAGAGATGTTTTTCCAGTTGGTAAATGCATCCTATTGAATGAAAAAAATGAATTTCTGGTGATTCCGCTACCTTAATTAACTTACCCTCATGTTTTCAGGAAATGCTCCCGTTTGACCGATGTTTATACGCCCTGGTGTATTTCGAAGTAGATGAAACTATTGCAATTGTCAAAACATCAGATACTTCCCTATCTCCAACGCACCTTAAGCAAATTGAAGGTAATCCATCTGCAAAGATTGATATTAAGTCAGAATATGCTGGAAAAACGTACAACGCAACCGTTATTCAGTTTGGTTTTACTGCAGATGATTTGGAATATACGGAGGATAGATGCCTTGCACTCTTGAACCAAAAGAAGAAGAAGCTACCCGACCTATTAATTAGAATACCACGTTTTCATGTTGGAAAGCGAATAATTCATGAGCCATTAAATCAGATCCTCACCAGCGGGGATGAAACATCCACTAAGAAAAGTAAGAATGAGAACTGCATCTCAAGTAATAGTTGTGGCACAACTAAAAGTGTCGAAACAGAACCTCCACCGATCAGCGTCAATCAGTCGTCGCCAATCAGCGATGTAGGACAAGATGTACATGTGTCAGAAAAGCAGAGTAAGTCACTCACATCTTTTCCGGTAAGGAAATTGAATTTGATAAACTCAAGGACAGAAGCATTGGTGAAGATGCAAGAAGAACTAAGAAAAGAGCAAGTGTTGCTTAGAGAATTTGTAATGGAAATCAATCGCGGTGATAACAACGAACTACGGAATCGATTGCCATTGGTTTCGTTGGAGGCAGTAATGAACTTTGATACAGAGATACGGGAAGACCATCAAAAATTTGACCGCTTTGTAAGTATATACTCTCATATCTTTGAATTTTAACAAATTACAACCTATTCATATCAATGTACTATATATGTACATATTTTATGATTAGAAATAAGAAATACTTAGAAAACAAAAAGAACGATGTTTCACATTTACAGCTCCATACTTTCGTGCATTACAAATTCATATCCACTCTGATACAATTTTGATTTCACCGTCACACAAATATAAAGTCATTCATTGTTGTAAAAGTAATTTATACTGTTGTTATATGTTGTTATACTTTTATATCTTCACAGGTTTATACAGGTTGTTATACTTATAACAATCTTCACAGGTTGTTATACTTATAACAGGCTTTGCTTCTCAATCCTTCTACGTAGAATAATTGTCCAAACATCATTTCAGGCTGATACAATGGCAGTTATTGGTGGAACTACAACGTCCAAGTTTACTTTTGTGTGCGACGCATTTTTTCAAATGATGTGATCCTCAAATTAAATTGGGACGGATCTTGTGGCTGCACGAAATTTCCTGCAACCATTGCAAAGGGTATCAAAAGTAAGTGTTCTGCCTGGAAATCTAGACTAACCAAGTAACGATGAAATGGTAGCGTTGTCATAACATTTCAGTGTTAGAAAAACTCAGGCCGTTAATATCATGTAAGGAAATATTTCTGTTAATTGCTGTTAACTAACATCTTAATATTTAGTGTAAACTTTTAAGTTTCAGACCTTTCATTGTATTATTTCAATCAAAGAGAGAATGGGAGGATTAACAGTGTATTCATTAAGAATATCCTACTACTGTATCACCAGATCTGAATATTGATCAATAGTAGAAGATGTAATCACTTCGCCTATGGTAAAAAGAAAAAAGTTGATTTTAAAAAATTGGTGTCTTGGGAATTTTCAAAGCATGAAAAATCCTTTGTTTGTATTTCTATGTGCATATATTGAGTACAAATATTGATTAAAGTCAATTTTATACACGAATTTCATCTGTAGATGCTGTTGTAAGAAGATTACCTGGAAGTGGAACGGAAGCCGAAGTTATAGATGCCATCAAACGTTGTTGCAAATCGACGAAAGACTCAAACAGACTCAAACGAAGGCATAGTGAGAATGTGAAACCAGATGGTGTTATAAGTTCTATTTGTTTGGATGATGATTTAGGTGAAATACTTGACATATGAGATAATGACTGCTTTCAGTTATGCGCATGACATTTTTGTTCGGTCTGAAGTTTACATAGATTCCGTTTTGTAATATAAATTAGTAATGAGCAAATATTTACCTTAAGTTGCTTTGTTCTGTTTCGTTAAAAGCTATAACTCCTGTAGATATAATTTCTCTAACTTGATCTAGGAATCTATTAAAACCTGTTGTTAAATACATTTACAAGGAATTGTGTTTAATGTAAAATTGTTGCGTTGGATTAATACTTTTTGTCATCATACAACATTTCGTAAATATTGTTATAACTTGAAGTTGATCGAGTAAGGGAATGATAGTTCACACAATTGTATGTCTTATCCCGTGTGTTAGAGCGAGCGGCATTTTGTGAAGGTTTTGAGAGGTGAGCAAGCGAAAGGGCGATTACGAGGAAATGAGGGGTGGGCGAGTGATAAAGTGATTTTGGGCAAATTAGCAATGAAGCGAGCGAAAGATAAATTTTGATCCGCTTAAACACACTGGTTATCAATTAATTATAGATAGTGACTTGAAAATCTGAGATGTGATGTTTGAGAAAGCCATGTCGATATCAAAATTAGCAACTTGAATGAAACAACACATTTCTTACTTGACTAGTATGATAGACAGTCATTACAGATGTAATATGAAATAAAAAACTTAATTTTCAAAAGGTTTCTAGATTTCGCATAGATGACAAAAATGTCTTAGGGAATAATTTGTCTTGATTTTACTGTGATTTCATGACGGAGGTTGATACCCTTTCAATCGTGATTTTCAATGTCGTCACTAATCACTAACATTTGCATTGGCCTTGATTGGTTTATATATCATTCATCCGGCTGTCTTCTTGCATGTGATAAAGAAAATTGATATGCTGGAGATGTTTGATCAACGCAGTGTTGCTTCACTCTCTAGTATCAGACAAATGCGTATATCTGCGATTAAGTTTTCAATTTTTTTCGGAACTTTATGTACATAGAATGAGTACTAGTAGATGGGAAGTATACACAACATGCATTATGTTTATTTGGTATTTTGATGTAGCTACTACATAATGTAGTAGTTGTATTACTATCATAATTATATGACTTCATCTCATTCATACATGCCTTATAAACAGTTCTCTTCATATTTCAGGTGGGTTTTCAGATATTCTTCGAAATCAAATTTGATCATGGTCAAATATATCTAACATCGGCATCTTTTGACATTGTTCGGCTGATTTTTCTAAATCTTTATGTCGTTCTAATGCCATTGAATGCCCCTGAATTACTTGTTAAAGCCTCTATTCTCTGGAATCCTGAGCGAAGTTGATATACTTGATATTCCTCAGGATTTCATTCACAAAAGGCTCTTGACAATAACCAGCATCGTCTAATTGGATATGTTTGCTTCCCCAGGTATGCTAATCATAATTTAACAGGTCCTGAATTGTTTTTAATTTATCAATTTTACAAATGGCGAGTACGAACCTAAAATTATCTAGCTAAAAGTAGGTATTATTGCGAGCGAATAGCTTACGAAAAATCAGATATTGACCGGCTTCATAGTTGGCGAAAAGCTGAATAAAAAGTACTGAAATCCGGCATGCTTTTAGCCTGCTAATCATTGCCGGTGATTAGCACGATCCTTTCCCACAGGGTATCCCATTACAAAGCACAGATAGGCCTACATGTTGATAGCATGTGATGCGGGTAGGGATTGAAGATTCCTTGGTTTCCTTGAGTATGTGCAAATCCCGAAATCCTAGGATTGATTTATTAATTCAGTTGTTATTTTGGTAGTATTTTATAGTTGTTTTACTGCTGCGGGAGGGGAAACCTAATCGATTTTCGAAGACTTTTCAATATCTTTGTTTGGATTTCTTATTAAGAATTATAGCCTACATATTACAGTTGTGTTATTTGTATGTGTTATTTGTATGTTTTCTTATCATACGTGTATGTACAGAGTAGAGATTCCACAATCCCGGAAAATCTCGGTCACGGGATTCCGGGATTGAGTAATAGTAACTATGCTATGACAAAGCACATGTGTATGCTAATAATTATGTCGGAATGTTGGAATAGCAGAGAGAGGGAATTTCCAAAAGTCGGTATAATTGCAGTAGGCCTATATCACAATTGATAAGTCAACTTTAAGGTTATTGCGCTTTTGCACAAATTGATAACGGCAACGTTGAGAGCAACAGAGAACAGTTACGAATTCCTGATTTTTGCACTTTCAATCTACGATTTCTTGAGATTCGGGATCGGCAGAGTGAAGACCCGGGATTAGAGTGTGCCTACAAAATCCCGTCTTTTCTTGATCCCGGCATTACAAGCTTTGACCCGGGATCAAGATTAACAAAATATATGCACAGCAGCTAAATCTAAATACAGGTAAAATGGCAAGATAATCAAAATCACAACTATTTCCTCAATGCATTGCACGAGCACATTGAGACTCTAAAATCCATAGCTCGGCATCGTACGATTGAAGAATATTTTACATGCTGTTTAACCGTTAGCTAAGCTGACTAACAACTATGGTCAAATGAGAATAATTCTTCCTGAACAGATTAATACCGGTATTGAGTTAACCAATGGCTAATATGTAAACGAAAACTGTGGGGTAATTAGAAATTTGCCTCCTAAAGTTAATCCTGAGGATTAACTCTATTCCTAATCCCGGTATTGTGTATAGGTCTGCATCGCAAATACTTATCTTCAAATTGGTCATGCTTTGGCAAATGACAAGCTCAAAAGTCTCGACCTTTATTCAAAAGAAGCCTCACTCAAGCCTCATTCAAAAAGCAGATTTCTGGTGGCCTTATCTTAGCCAATTTGTCTTACTTTAGACGGAATACAGTTATACAGTAAATTTCTCAATCTGGGATTTCGGGATTGGAATCTCTAGTATCAGGACATCTACAAATAGAGTTTCATGCAGTAATATTTTAATGTTTGTGTGTCAAAATGGAATGGCTATTAGAAAAAAAATCTGAATGGAAATTTTGCGGATTCATGGTGAATCTAATGGTCTAGAAGTTGAAGACAATTTGTCAGCTAGATTAACTCCAAACTTTTAATCAATGAATTAAAATTCATAAAGAAACTATAGGACCAACACCAACTGTCAGTAGTCAGCACCATTGCCACTCTGGCATCCGGTTTAGCTATGTATTTGAACTAAATAATTAAAAGGCAATTCAACACGAAGTATTTGCTTATCTCAAGTAACTGAGAAACTAACTCAAATAGTTTCTTCTGTTTGACGTCGAATCACTATTCACAAATGTATCGATAAAAGAGTAATTAATTTAGCGACAGATCTTGTGCACATTGTATATAATGAAAGCAACAATAGTAAGCCCTTCTGTGCTCATACTCAGAATCTCGCAAAATACTTGAGAGAAGTACCCGGACTTCATCGTACCTCAGTTACAGAAAGCTGCTCTGTTGGGCAGTGCCTATATCCTCAGACGCACTCTCGATCTCCCTGAATCCTGGTAGGATTCCGAGATCCTGGGTTGTGGACCGACCGATGTAGAGGTCGTGTACCAAAAAAACGCCCTAATATGATAAAACCATTTTAAAAAGAGATTATTTTTTGCAGTCAATGAATGTCTGCTTTTTAATGGCAATGCAACATCGCCAAATCGTACACACACACCGTCATTGGTATGGACTCAACGTTGGGTTCTACGTTAGCGAATTTCTCTCTTAAGCAAAGTTGTATGAGTGAAGCATTTTCACCTAAGTTATATGTGTTAGTCCGGGAGCTGCTGACACTTTTCTTCTTATATTCGCGCACAAAGGGCTTAATAGCATGGATTTGTAGATCTTGAAACGCTGAATACAAAAATCATATTATTGAGTGTCACAGCCAGTCGCTCTCGGTCATAGGTAAGGTTCAAGGATTCCCATTGGAATCCAATGGTAAGATTCAAGAAATATCCATGGATTGTGAAACACTTGGCAATTTTCCTACATTTTCTGTTGCAGAAAAGAAACTATTGATCAGAATCGCATGAAATTTGAAACATGATTGAGTTCAGAACATCAACTTCGATATAAAAGTTGAAGTGAGTCACATGATTCAGTATTTGATGTGTGAGAGCCTCTACAGGATGAGTAAATGTCATGTTTGACTTAATTTTGGCGATTTTACTCATTTTGTAGAGGCTCTCACACATCAAATACTGAATAATGGAATGAGTCCCAAAAATGCTTATTCGCGTTGATAGGTCAGCTGGTGGAGATGGCTTAATTTCCAGAAGCAGATGGTTGATGTCCGTCGAGACGGGCAGTTATTCTACGCCTGTTAAATTGAAATGCTCATTTATATTGCTTGAATTACACCCATTTAAACTTTTATATCGAGGTTGATGTTCTGAACTCAATCATGTATCAAATTCAGTGTTTCAGAATCCATTGATATTCCTTGAATTTTGCCATTGGATTCCAATGGGAATCCTTTAACCTTACCTATGACCGAAAGCGACTGACTGTGACACTCAAGAATTTGATTTTTGTATTCAGCGTTTCAAGATCTACAAATCCATGCTATTAAGCCCTTTGTGCGCGAATTGAGGAAGAAAGTGTCAGCAGCTCCCGGATCATTTATCGATCCATTCTTTTTTGAATTCACGACACCCCAAGTTCACAGTAGAGAGAAGTAAAAATATGATTTCATTTCTGCATGTTTTATAACCCCTTCCTCGCTACAGCGAACCTTTCTGCATTGATCTCGCGAGGTTCGATATAGCGAGTCGCGACTGCAATGATGAAATGAACCGAAGTACACACATTTTGTATACTTGCATTGGTCATAAGGATGTATCAATACTGACGTTATAAAAGTAGAGAAATATTAAAAGATATGAAAAATGTGAAATGACTAGTAAAAACATGAGGAAACGCGCATACTTAAACCGCCTTTAATTAATAAGTGAAAGTTCAACGACGTCGCTTGAGAATGACTTGTCCGACGCAGGCCGAAAGATCTCGTGCCGATGGTTTCAATAAAATCGATTAAAATATTTACAGTGTCTCTAATTTGCAAACATACGGTTTGTTAGGAGGGACACCGGTGCGTGTCTAGGGCAGGTGTTTTATCGACCTCAAGGAGAGAGCATTAGGATATCCGCATCCTCCAAACTCAAACTTAATATTTCATTTACGCTATAAACCTATTGAGGCTTTGCAAACAGGTTTTGTACCTATTAACTTTAGATTGATAACTATAACTTTATTTCGACTATTGTTGCCTGCACAAAAGTTAAATAATAAATTTATAATAATAGCCAAATAAATTTTAGCACAAAAGGTCTAATTCTATTTATATGGATCTTAAATTAGGCAAAGCATTTTCTTTTTACATGGAAATGGCTTGCATTTATCCACTGGAAACTACATTAGAGTTTCTATTGCTCTGCTTTTCCAGTAGGCCTATAAAATGAATGCTGATATATCAAGGGTCTTTACGGCAACTTTAACTACAAAACGTTTTCTGAGACAATTGCAACTCTTGCTTAATTGTTATAACATCGTATTATTATTTTATACATAAATTGTTTTGAATCACATAACAACACAATTTAAAAATTCGGTGCGACACTTTATACTACTATTGTTTGTTTTGGAACAAAAAGATTTCATTCTATTGCTTATGTGTATGCAGCAGAACGATGTATAAAACAATTCTAATCCTTATCTTGATGATTCATTTCTGCACACGAAATGAGCTATGATACTTACCTTTGAATAAGATCAAGGGACTTCTGAAATATGTTCAATACAGAACAATAAAGAATCTACGGCGGTATTTCGGAGGATGGAAAGCCCCCCCCCGAAAACACAAGATTCTCTTCAGGAGAAAATGAACTTATTCTGGCAGTGTGCTCTATTGAACGACGTTATGAAAGTTTATACTGTGCTTGTTTTCATATACAAGTGCGACTTGTGCATTTTTGCATAGCAACTGCCTGGCTTTATCAATGCTAGTGTACTTATAGAATCAGCAGAACCCAGAATTTATAAACCAAAGGCATTGGTGATCCATATTTGTCGTAGTGTGGGTCCTGTTTTCACTTTCTTTATATTATGGTTTTATTTTATCATTATGCATGTAATCTGGCTTGCTTTAAGATCAATTTGGCTTTAACCCGTTTACCCGCCGCTTACAGAAAAATTGTAAACTTGTATTTATTTTTTACTTTTTTCATGTCTTTGTGGGTCAAATAAGTAAAATAAACTACAATTTAAGAAAAATGAATTTGTCTTAGTTTTTTAAATGAATGTTCCATTTTTGGAACGTTGGCGGCTGTGATCTCGAAAATGAACATATTTTTGCGATCACAGTATGATTGCTCTAAGAATGGACGATGATTTTTATTGTATGCAACATTTTTATCTGATCTATTTTTTATTTAATTTAATGTTTTTATCATGTCATGATGTCTTAGGTATTGTATCATCATTTAAAGAATTACCATCGCCTATCCCTTTGTACCTATAGGCCTACTTAGTGAACCGGTCAATTTTCCATAAAATGAATGATTTGAATATTTTGTTGCAAAACAATTTTCATGTCCATTACATTCATCTGTCAAAGTTTATTTTTCAATTACAGATTGCCTACATAATATCATATACTATTCTGTATGGAAATGCAGATATTTCATTTCAATGCATCAAGAAACACGTCATTATGAATGATAATCAGCCATGCACCTTTCATGAATTCTCTTGTCACAACTCTTGCACATTTTTGTAGTATTTCTGGAGCAATACACACATCTACCTTGTGAATACGCTTTGACGAGAAAATGTTGCCCAGATATACGAAATGGCTTTAGTGTGGGTGTAGTAGGTCCCCCACGCCTGCGTTTCAAATTGGGTTGTCTTGACTTTGCTAAAAGTGCAATGACGAGATCACGTCGAAACTGTAAATGCGGCATTTTGTCTTGCATGACATTTACATGAAGTTTCCAGGCTGCAACAACCACTAAATTCAACATGTTGTTGAACAAATTCCAGAACCATTTTTTGCTACGGAGAACAGGACGATAGGATCCAAGGAGTCTATCCATGACGTCGACACCTCCCATATATTTATTATAACTGGAAATGAGAGCTGGCTGGGGAACGTCTTTCTTTTGACCTTGTTGTTTAACCTAGCGACGAGCGGTACCAAGTGGATGGACAGTCTCAAAATTTGATGCCACAGTAACTACAGCATTGTCTTTCCAACGACAAATAAGAATATTGCCGTCGCTTCGGACGTCCAAATCACCCTTCTCTTTCTTTTTCATAACTTTCGTTGTAGCAACAGGGCATCGTCCGGTGCGATTTTCTCGAATGGTGCCTGTTGCTTTTATGTTCTTCTCGCGAAGTTTGGAAAACAAACTATAACTGTAGAAAAAGTTATCATCATCATCTTGAATTTATTCAACAGCTTGTTCTAGAGTGAGATGTCGTCTAATTCTAGGCATGATGACACATGAAATGATTGAAAAATCTATTCACATATCTATTATATTTTAAGCTTATATCAAACCATGGATATCCATGATCAAACAACGCAATTGAAATTCAAACTTTACAGACGGCGATAAAAAAGAGAATACAAAGAGTCAGATTGTGAGAAGGTTAACACTTCAATTGTCCAACTTCTATGGTAACTGCAGATGATAATTGCTACAGCGAAGCCTTATAATCACCGAATCTAGGATTGAATTCATCGTTCTAAAGTTGGTGTCAATCTTATTCAAAATACACCAGATTTTGTGTCATAAGAATGATAAATCTACATTATATGTATGATATCGACATGTTTATTTATGAGTATCAGTATGAAACAGAAATATTACAATTCTGTTGAAAATCATTCTAATAATCATCTAATAGCGATCATTCTAATCATCGCTGATAATTTCATTCTAAGCATATTAGCGAGCAGTCACCACAAAAATATCAAGTTTAGTCGACTGAAGTCTAATAATAGAAATCATGTACATTTCATGCATCGTGCCCGCCAACGTTCCAATACTGGAACATACATGGAAAGATGCGTGTCATTTGTAAAATATGTGTGTTAATGAATAATAATGGAAAACAAAATATAAAAGATGATATTAAGATTGAAAAATCGATGATTGGTTTTAGGTAATGATTCATAATAGACTTGAAATTTGAAAATTAGAAAAATCTCTAAAAAAAGTCAAAAAATGCGTTTTTCTTGGTTCTCCGGTACTGTACTCAAGGGGTAAAAGGGCTAAATGAGTTTATATATTCAAATTTTTATGCATTGTGAGTAATAAAAAATTGTCAAAGTGATTATAATTAGTATTTAGATAACTAAAATCTGCGTCAACAAAAATGTTCCGATAATGGAACGTTGGCGTGTAAAAGGTTAATCGTGTACTTTGAACACAGAAAACTCTGCTAGGAGAATTTGAAAAGAATTATGCATGCCAGTATAGGTCTACACATATATCTTCTTTTTGCATAGGATATTGTGTTATGTATTACTATGTTTTTCATTATGTACAGTATCTTATACAGAAGTGTGATCTAGTTGGGTGGGCTAATATCAGTAGGCATATGCTTAACAGGAAAATATGAGATTAATATTCGATTTAGCTCAATTCTATTAGCCCTACATGTATTATTTCTTCCTATCAACTTCTTATGGTCATCTGTGTATAAAAATGCAACATATGTTCAGCACACATTGAAACAAATACACAAATCTAGCTATGGTTCTGCATGTGTCACACAGCTCCTTTTTTGGCCTCATTTACTCGATGCAATATAGATTTGGCTCTCCCGAAAATTTCTGGATCCCCCGGAATTCCAATCCTAGATTCAACACTGATTTGAAATTCGTGAAACTGCATCTTATTAAGGAGTATTTCCTCAACTTATGAAGAGGGTACACATGCAACACCTGCAACATCATTGCCGCTGTCCCTGGTTGTTGAAACTGGAAAAAAATGCTGAAACACGCTCTAAAGAAAACATGGAAATTGTGATATCTGTGAAAAACTTACAGATACATATGACGCTGAAGTAGACATGTACAAGAGGCATCCCCTCAGATTCATAAAAGCGCTGTTTATCCATTAATTCTCTGTTCATATTTCATCTTAACAGCTGCCATACACTCATGTGCTGCAGATATATTGCTCCTGTTGCTCCATACGCCTCTAGAGTGGAAGCCAGTATATAGCGCTCGATTTATTTGCTTGTGCTTATATTTGCATGTGTGTTTTCATATGCAATTGTCAAGTTTTGAGATATTTTCTTATTGAGATAATAATCTCTTCAATAGAAGATGCATATGACAAAAGTAGATATTGTTGAACATGAGTTTTGATTAAGATGACGTGGATCAGCTGATATGAATAAATATTTCGTTTCCTGTCGATACAGCTTGTTTCAACGCTTCCTATGCCTATTTCATTTAGGTAGGCCTAATAAAATGCAGTTTTAAGGGCATTTCTCTATTGTAAAACACATTTAGTGGCATATCAAATGATGAAGAATGACTTTGGGAAAATAAATGGCAATATTATTTCAAGGTGTATCATCTTACCCACCCCAGTGTCCAAGATGATACATTTGGAACTTTTCAAAAATTCAAAATTTCACATAGGGTGTATGGAGTTTCGTAACCTGCCTAAAATCATATTCAAATTGAAGGGGATGAACCAAAGAATTCATCAGATGTTTTTATTTCAAAGCTGCTTTTTTCACTAGGTGACATGCTACGCTCAATTATGCGTAAACTACGCGTAATTACACAATGTCACATGACCCTAAACATCCATGGTTATGCGTGACATTGCTGCAGCATTTGTCGGCAGTCCTGTTATAAAGACTTTGCGTCCCATGTGTCTGCATGTATCAGAAGCTAAACAATGTGATAGGACCTCAATTTCATGCTCAGGGAAGACAGAACATGCTTAGCGGTTCATCCGTGGTTCAAGCGGCAACGCAGACAACTGTAGAAGACGCGCAAACTAAACGCTCGCCCGCGCGTATTCATGAACATTTCCCATGTGTTTTCCCCATGTTTTAGCAGCATCAGATCAAGTGATTTTTGACTCTTAGTGCAGCGCGTATGTACGCGGGTAGAAGAATAGAATGTCTTTAGCCACGAGTGTTTGGGATGTTCCGTAATTACGCGTCAATTACGCGTGGGATGTCACCTAGTGTTTACTGAGACGTCGGCGCTTAAGTGGCGCTTTACTGCCACTTGCTCTATAGGCTCTGATTTGTCATCGACTTTTGTAAAGACCGTTATTCATGTGGTTCACCAGGACAATAACTCTGGTCTCGTGATTTCCAGGCAAGCGAGTTATATCAAATAAATCTACATGAAATTCGTCATAGGTTGAAATCTTTATCAAAACATATCGTCAACGAGACAGTTATCAATCACTTTACATTAACAAAAGGGCGCCACTTCCATTTGAAAGTGTCATTTATGACTTACAAAATCGCATCTTTCTCACAAATTTATAGTAAAAATCAAGTGGTGTGTTTATTTGAGACGATGATTGATAATTTGACTCCTTCAAATTGATAAGTCCGGCGCGAACCCATTTGAAACTCCAATGTCATTTTATTAAGTAAACTCGTAATGTTATGGCGGTAAACAACTGATTCTACATTTTAATTATCAAAATGATGAATCCTGATAGCAAATAAGACTTCGCATTTAAAAATAACGATGGCAAATGCACATCAGACTTATACGTTGAAATGGTGCCATTTTTTGCTAACAATTTTTCCATTTAGCGTTAACAGTATAATTATGCTCACAATAGTACTTGTACAAGCTGTTTCAATGAAGTTATTAAACTTGTTGTGTTGTACAGAAATGCACTCATTGCATGACTAGTTCGAGCGAATACATGACTAGAACAAAATATAATAGAAGAGCTCTTTTAGTGGCAGGTTTTGTGATATGATCACGCTCAAGAATATACTCTCATCAATATGGCTATGAGTATTAAAGTAATAGTAACCCTCTGAATTGATAATTTAGCAAAAATTTCTTGTCATGATTCAGAGGATTTGTAAAGTAACATTATTTCTTGTATATTGCTATCATGATCAATCAAAGCCGTGAAGATTTCTGCAATGCTGTAAACATACGCTTATCTCATATTCGGCATTGGGTCTCAACTCGAGTTCATTTAACCCTTTCGCTACGGTAAGAACTTTTGAATATCTCGATGACATGCTGTGCGTGTCATGCCATTTATTGTCATTGTAGCGGAGTATGATTTAAACTAATTTGTCAAGATATCGATGACATGCACAGCGTGTCATAAACTTCTTGGCTGAAAGTCCCGATGACATGCTCTGCGTGTCAAAAGATTAAATCAGTTTATGAAGAATTGTTTTTTAGCAGATATTATCTGAATTAATAAATTTACCTAATACTATTTTTACCGATCTATAGACTCTGTGCATGTAAGTCATTCATATGTATTGATACGCATCGTAAGATATAAATCTTTTTTGGAATTCTAGAAATTAACCAACCCGAAAAGATAATGAAAAACGGAAAAATACTTCCATGAATAATATTAACATTGAATATTGAAAACGAGACACAACAATACGGTCTATAGTACCCTACTCATCATCGGTAACAACATGGAAATTTGTGAAACATGGCGCAGCACATAATCCGGGTTTTTCTTCACAATCGATGCATTGGAAGACAGTCTCCTTTCTCCGGTCATTTCTGTAGCAAACTCGGCACCGTTTGTGTGGCCGCTCTTGACCAGGTCGTCCTGGAATTCGCTCCAAACGATGAAATGCAGTTGGAAGGGAAGTGATTGAATGAGAACGACGTCTGGAAAGTTGTCGGCCCTTTCCAGTCTTAAATATAAGATGGTTAATTGTTTTTAGGATAAAGTTTTTTCACCACCACATTTCCGATATAATATCCATGAGTTGTAGTGTAATATTTGTACAAGATGTAAGCCGTACTTTATAAACCAAGTGTATTGCTTTCGATTTATATCGTAGTGCTTCAATGCAGCATCAAGCCGATCCACGCCTCCCATGTGACGATTATAGTTCAACACAGATCGAGATTTTGATACTAGCTCCCGACGACCGCCTTTGAAGAATGCTTCAACTTCCACATTTTCCGCAGTCGCAGAAGTGTCCAAAACGAAAACGGTTTTCATACCTGACGATTTCTTGTCGACAATTTTCACACACAAGACATCATCGCATCGAGCATAGGCTTGATCTTTGGCTGCCACAGGAAGTGCTTTCAAGTTCTCTGGCACGCCATGATTTTGTTTCACTGTTCCAGTCACTAATGTATCGTTTTGTAGTAAATATTTTGCCAGTCTATAGTATGTATAGAAATTGTCTAGGTAGAGATGATAACCTTGTTCAAAAAGATCATTTGCCAACATAGCTACGATTCTTTCCGATATTGACAACTCATCAGTCCCAGGTAAAGTGGTTCCAAATTGATGATTTTCTTTTGACAGGCTGTGAAGTTGTATTTTCCAAACATAACCAGACTCAGACTCACACACCGCATACGATTTTAAACCATAGCGCTTGCGCTTACTTGGTATGTATTGCCTGATTTGTAGCCTTCCCTTGAAAAGCATGAGAGTTTCATCGACACATATTTCTTTATTGGGCATGCATCTGTTTTGACAAAGTTCATTAACTTTCTTCAAAAATGGACGAATACGGGCAAGATAATCATTTTGTGACAAATTGTCTGGATCAGCAAATCGAATGTATTTCAAAATGAAAAGAAATCTATCGCGCGACAAGGCTTCTGGTGCAGAAAACGCATCTTGACGAAAGGATACATCACGACTCCAATAATGATTTAGTTTTGGTTTTCTATTTATACACATTAAAAATTGCATTCCGAAGAATTTTTTCAGCTCATTAGCTGTGACTTTCTTGTTGCTTAGTAGATTGTTATCATCTGGTGATTCATCCACATCCTGCCAGATCCTATTGTTTGTTGAGTTCATGATTTCTGTGACAAGATTATCGTTGAGGAAAATGTCAAAGAAAAACATCATATTTTCATTAGGATAATCGATATCTGGATGTATTCCAGCCGTGGCTACGAACTCAGGTAAGTCACTACGGCGTCGATCGGTTCCATCAGGTTTAACTATCGTCCAATCGCTTGAAGACAAATTTCGCTCATCAGAATCGTCGTCGTAATCAGTTCCACGTAGTGAAGGAATGTCTTCCTCAACTTCTATGTCATCCTCACTATCTGAATACTGTAAATTTGTGTCGTCATGACCAATTTCATCAAGGACATTAATCAATGCCGCTCTTCCAGGACGGCGACGTGTACCGAAGCAGTTCATTATGCTCATTATATCTCCACAAGTGAAGTCAACACACGTATTCAAATATATGCTAGGACAGCGCATACAGCAAAGTCAACGCTGTGTAGTGAAATCAAATATTAGGCTCAGCTTTCTATGCAGATCAATGATTATAAATCACTAAATGAATTTGAAAATTTTCAAGACTGAAAAGTTCTCTATCACCGCATGCTAAACCTATGGAGCCAACATCATCTCAATAAATGAAGATATAGGACAAATCTTTAGATTAAAAGTTAGACTAAATGACGATTGAATTGGATTCTAAATTTCATTTGAGTTTGTAGTTTTTGATGCAAATCTCATTATATTTTGTGAACATTGTGCTTCTAATTTAGAATCAGTAACAATCAAACATAACCTATATGTAATTTGGTTATTAGTTATTACGGTTACAAAGAATTGTAGCTATACGGAATGTATGAACAACTGTTATTTGCAATGAGGAATAAATTTCTCTTCTAATTATCTTTCCAATACCGTGAATTAGGCAAACTTGATAACTTAAAAAGATCGTTAGTCTAACTAAATTTTTCATGACATGCTCAGCGTGTCATTGTTAATCAAGTAAAGCCTCTTTCAATTATTTGATACTTGCAACTATGACGTATGACACGCTCAGCGTGTCATTAGTAGCGAAAGGGTTAATCAAATCGAAACTGTATATATATCTGGGATCCAACTAATGCTGACGAGTTGCTACTCTACTTATTAATATGCTTACTCCATGGTCCAGATTGCACTGCGGTTAACTAAGCAAAACAAATAGGAAATTTTTATTCATTAAATGATAATTAATACATGCATTTGATCGCTCATAAAGCACAAATATTTCTATAAACCATGTGCAATTAATTTTCAGCGGATGGAATTCAATAATGAAGCAATGTAAATTGGAAATGCTGAATGTGTTCTTAAAGTTCAAGTAAATTCAACAAAAAACTGATTGGATCGAAGAAAGCGTTAGGGGATTAAATCATGCAGAAGATAGGAAAATCAGAGTCGGAAGTGGGTCATGGGTCAAGTGGGTCACGTGGGTCGTGGGCCAAGTTTCGTTGACCCACTTCCAACTCTGGGCAAAATGACTTCTCGGCCTTAAGGAAAAGTTTTACCGCATTGTTACATAGAGCATAGGCCTCTATTTGAATGGACATTATATAACACAACTGCAGCTATGATCATGAATAATTCGATTCTTATTAAAGGATTCAATTATTATTTGATTCAAAAGATCTTCTTCGCCACTTCTTATTGACAAAATCAAATTAGTGTCATCAGCGATTATAAAGTGAACGGAGTGAGAACATTAATTATGAATTATATGAAGCTGGACCGGTCCTAATAATATAATCGTACTGTGAAACGAGCTTAAAATGAAAAATCCACAACAGCGGAGAAAATCTTCAAAGAATTCTCAACACAGTCGTGATATCACACTTTCTCATTTAAAGGCGATTGTTATGTAAAGTAACATCAGTTCTGATCGTTTCAGTATTTGATTAAACAAAGATAAAATGCGTGGGTGTAATTAGATGTGAATGTAATCATTCGTCGCAATAATAGCTTTCTCAATCATTGACAGCTTCGCACTGACGGCTATAATGCAAGGGAATTTGTCTCAAATTAATCCTGAAATTGACGAATTTGTAAGTTTCCAGAATTAGAACAAAACGCTCATGGTAATAAAATTAGAACATTTGGAGATCAAATTCATAGACAGACGACGTCAGACATTTTGTGTAGGAGGCAACTTTTTTTAATTACATTTCCTCGTTTTCATTTGTCTCCAACGACATCTTCACAACGCGGTAGCATGAAAATTTGCGACGTTTATCGAAATTAATGTGCGCAGCTTGATAAATCTAATAACACAATTTATCCATTATTCATACACGTTCTGTAAATCTTTAATTCTGTCCATTAGTATGTAATTGTATATGATCTTATTATTATATAAAAGAGACATGCTTCATCATCTTCTATAAAACTGTATCTTGCACTTTACACGGTTATTATAAGTAATTTGCCTTTCATTATTTTAAACATTTTAACACTCATTTTCTGCACACTAGCTTGTGGCCTTATTCAATATACTTTCGGACACAGCTGGTGTATTTCATCAATCAAGAAATTGAAACTGTGTGCTTATGTCTATGCAAGTTGGAATATTAGAAATTCGAACTGGAATCATTTGATCAGATGATAACTTTGGCTAATGAATTAAAATACGCTTGCACAAAATACCTTAAAAATTTGCATCTTAATATCTTTGCTTCTATTCTGACACAGACCCATTTGCCATTTTCTTTCATTACATTGGATTGTCGGTTGCATATTATCTTTAAGGTAACCGTTTTCTATGCTACTTAAATCCGCGCCTTTCACACGGGTATCATTAGATGTGGCAAGGGGTGATGTTGATTAAGTATTTGATTACCTATAATCATTAACCCAATACATCCGAATGGGTCGAAAACGAGCCAACTTCATTCAAGCCAGGCTGCCGAGCTAATATTCAATAATGCCGTATAATTATTGTTGCAGTTTGTGTTTATGTAATCTATATTTAATAATGACATGCATTTCTAGGTGATTTTGTGAAATGCGATAAGAAATACATGTACTTGCTCTCAAATCGTATCAACTGCATGCATCCTTTGCAGCTTGTCGATTTTCAAAATTTAAAAAAATGAGGTATTTCGCAGATGTCACAGACGTCTCTACTATATGGTTTTAAAGCATATCTGGCGATTTTTTATTTCATTGATACATCAATTTAACTGAGAAATACACTTATGCTACTTTTCCGAATAGTTTTTATATTTATCAAAGCAAAACTTAAGTTGGACCGGTGTCGACAGTCGACCTACTCGGAACCCCTAAAAATCGGACAAAACTCATTTGATAAAATAATTAACAACAATACAAAATTATGATAACATTGTGTCATATAGAACATTTATGTAATTTGATATTGAATTATTTAATTGAATTTAAAGCTACTTTTTATTTTCAAATCGTGGATTTTGAAAACGTTGTAAGATGTGAACGAACTTGTCGATATACATCATCTTGGACATGGGCTTTTATCAGAAAATGCTCATGTCCATAGTGATAAAACAGATCCACTACAACAGTCGGAAAATAATGATCATCCAACGAAACTGATCAAAAAAGTCCTGATGTAGAGTTTCAAAAGCCGCCTCCTGTTGATGACTTGTCATCTCTCGACGCATCTTCAGAATGTTTTGAGTTGTTTTATATCAATGAAAAGATGAAAATTATTCAAGACAAAACAATTCACTATGCCGACGAGCAGAAAATGATCCTTCTTTTACTGTCTCCATCAAACAAATGAAAAATTTCACTGCTATACATATCTTGTCAGACTATGTAGTACTTTTACGGCGTAGGTATTATTGGACACAGGATGAAGACGGGAAATGGCATGGTTAAAAAGCTATGTAGTTTGATACATTCGAGAAATTCTTCAGCATCTTCATTTCAAAAATATGAATGTACTGGATACGAACGATAATTTCACAAAGTTTCGTCGGATTTTTGATATCACTCAAAAATCGTGCTTGAAATATTGTCAGTGAACCCGTGCTCTTCTATTGATGAAAGCATGGTAGAATATTTTGTTAAGCATGGTACCAACCATTGTATCAGGAACAAGCCGATACGTTGTGGATTCAAAGTTTGGACTCAATCTATCAAATGGATGCCCTATTAACTTTGATCCTTACTGTGGGAAATGTCCAAACAGTTATACTAGAAAATATTCAGAGGAATTCACTCTTCCTGTCAGTGTGATTCTTGGATTTGCAGACCATGCAACGGCTGGATCCCAATTATATTGTGATAATTATTTTTCCTCTATTTCTCTCATGGACGAGTTACCCTTTGGAATTATTGTGCGACAGGAACTCTCAGAGAACACATGATGATGAGATGCCCGGTCACTCCCAAAGGCAAGATGAAAAAGCACTCACCTAATGCCTGTTGTTGCTACTAAAAGTTAGAACAGACGTCCAAGAAAGAACACATACAATCAGAATCAACGCTCATTGATATCGCTATGAGCTTGTCACAAAAGCTACTTTGGAATCAAGCAGAATTCAATATATAAGTTATTGGTTGAATAATGAAAATCTCCGTTGTTTACTTATTATCATAAATATCGATGGAATTAATTCACAACTTTACACAAGATAAATAGGCGATCAGCGAATACTATGAACACAGTCCACGCTACGTCATTGACTTTTAAATAAATAAGAAATTCACGATTTCCTAAAATGTCTTCTGTATAAATGTATTTATTATAAAAGTTTATTCGCGTTGATAGGTCAGCTGGAGATGACGTAATATGCAAGGGCAGATGGCTGAAGTCCGTCGAGACGGGCAGTTATTCTATGCCTGTTAAATTGAAATGCTTATTTGTATTGCATGAATTACACCCATTTCGTACACCGCTATATGAAAGTAGACATATCCGTGAGTGAAAAGTAAAACTGCGCATTTATTTAGATTTAAATGAGACATTTATTGCTCCTCAATGAGCGCGATAAAATGAAATAATAGATCAAACAGAAAAAATAAATGAAACAGATAGGGAATGGTTGAGTCAGCGTGTAGAGGATTCTGTGAAATAAAATGGAGGCAAATGATTGATTCCTTCGACAAGCTCATTTTGATGAGACACACGTGCATGAGATCGGATTTTGTTGCGAAATCTTCATCACCAGTGCTGGTTTCAAGGATGCACTTCTATGACTGTATATGGTGGAGAATTTGGAAGGAAAATTTCTCCAACTTTGAAGCCGTCAAACCAAGAGTCGGTGTAGCCTGACGGAGCCCACTCTCCATCTTTACTACGGAAATACCTTCCTCTAAGTGGATCGCTGACCATCGCATAATTTTTGCCATCGACGCGAGTACGACGTTGAACAATCGTGCCAATCTTCTTCCCAATCAACAATTTTTGCAAATACTTTTTCATTTCTGCAAAGCTGTGAATTCCTGGGGCAAGATGTGTTGTACACAAAAATTTTCGATACTTTCGATTGGTATATGTAGAACTAGGGGAGCAATGCTTTTCATCCGCTTTGTAGCGGAAATCTTCCGGGATATACAGTACATACAACGCTGACCAATCATTTCCCGAGTGCTTCACTCTGTTACAGGCCACTGCATGTGATACAAAAGAAATTATAATTAATGATAATAGTATTGCTTCACCTGAGCTCATTACGATATTTTAGCTCACACTTCAATTGATGTCCACTAGTGAAGATATATTTTTAAATATCTGCATCGTGGATTTATGAATTTTGAATTTGTTAATCTAAAGTAGCTATGGAGGCCAGATGTCGAACCGCTAGTACACTTTGCATTACTGAACCCATGTCTATGTAGTACATCGAACTATGTCTTTAACATGGATTTTTGAGAGAGCATTAGCGCCTGAAAATGTCATTGGAGTCCTAGATATACAACTTCTGGACGGGAAAGAAAAATTACTCTTTTATTTATCAGATTTGACACCAGTAATGTTGTTTTCTCATAGATAACTCAAAATTTCCTTCTATGCATCCAATGCAAAATGACACCAGTAATGACGGAAATAGACATCAAACGTGACTTCATCAGCTAGCTATAAATAGACATCAAAACATATTATCAAACTCCCTTCCTATCTCCACTATGTTGAACTATGCGTTCTACATTTTCTAATGTAGAACGGAATTTCTATGAATCAAAATACATGTAATCCAATGGGCTACCGTGCTACATTTTTTTACCCTACAATGCACCCAAATTGCAAGTAAGCTTAGATGATATCTTGGGTATAGATAATAAGGCTACACCTCATGCAAATGCCAGTTAAATATCGGTTCACTTGAAATTCAAATGAAGGAAATGCACATAGAAGTAGATAATAGTACTTTCTATGGTATTGTTAATTTCTATGGAAATGCATGACATCAATATTGGATAGGCTATCTACTAGGACTTTGGATGCCATGGAAAGCCAACCACGTTTGTGTTCTTAGCAGATTGTCTATATCGTCACTGGTCCATAGAGTTCATTGACATTTCTTGATCGTTTGATAATAGTGATATAACTACTCCATCTGTACTAACATAGAAAGATGTAGCACTCGGCTTCGCCTCGTGCTACATTTTCTGTGGTAGTACAGATGTCGTAGTTATATCACTATAATGTAAAATTATCAAAGAATATAAAGAAATCATTTCCCTATTAGGGCGGGAATTCTGTTACTCATGGTCCGGGAGCTACTGACACTTTCTTCCTAAATTCGCGCACAAAGGGCTTCATAGCATGGATTTGTAAATCTTGAAACGCTGAATTCAAAAATCAAATTCTTGAGTGTCACAGCCAGTCGCTCTCGGTCATAGGTAAGGTTAAAGGAGATTTTCAATGACGCAAGTCGGACAATTTGACGCAGAAAACCATTTTTACCAACTGAATTCGTCACTTCAGATACGTGACTTGACGCAAATCGGTCTTTATGACGCAAATGGTATATTAGACGCAAGAAGTATATTTGACTCAAGCTGAAGTAAATGAATATTGAAGTCACACTTTTTGACGCATTTGGTATATTTGACTCAAAAACGATCGATAATGCAATGCGGTATATCATTATCTAAATATACGGTCACAAGTCCTCTCAACAATTTTATGTATCGAATAAAGCGCTTATCTCAAAAGATCAAGTTAACATGGATAATAGGCCTAGGCTATATTAAATGATGCCCAAAATTTACAATCTTAGTTCAGACAGCGGTTCATGGTAAATTTTGCACAACAGAAATAAGGTGATCATGCTTTCTTCTAATTTCTTCTAAACCAGGAAAGTTGCTAGTAACAGATATTGTCACCCGTTGTCACAGTTTTTCACCTTTCGTAGCAAAAGCATGTATGATCTTCGACAAACAAGAATAATGTTCGCTGTTAAACGTTCCTCTGCGCTGTACACGAATTCTTTTGTAAAGTATTCAAAATGTGTTTGAGAAGTTGTATCGCAAAATAATGTCATATACCGCTTTTGTATTGACAGTGAATAAAGCATTTTTTTCTTTCTTTCTTTCTTTTTTTTCAATGTTATCCACTGTTAGAATTATTTGTCAGGATAATTTGCTCAAAGTTTTAATGATCATGACACTATAAATGAGCTAATCGCAGGAGTAATTTTGTATCATCTGGAACATTCATCGTAATCGAAATATAATTTGCAGAATGTTCGAATCGATTAATTAGAAAATTGCCATCTCATGTCAAGTAATGAGAACGGAAAGTTGACACTCCGTTTATCAGGAGGGCAACGACATGACTTGAATAGTAGGCCTTGCCTACATTCTTTGGTTTATTCAAGGGATCGTCAAGTAGGCATGTTATTCCTTGAAGATGCATAAAACTGGAGAAAGGAATTTTTGAAAACTGAGAAAATTTTTTAGGTCTAATTTTTGGAATGTGAATTTAGCAAGGATGTGGCGGGGAGCACAGTATGGAAGTTATAGTATCCGAAAGCAATAGGCCTATTGTCAATAAGAACTTTGTAAAGGGATAAAACAGCAGAGCATTTATAGGCCTCACACCAAGTGAGCAAAAATTAGAGGAAAAACTTGACAACAAATAATTAATATAAATAGGACAAACAGCAAGAATAGAAAGATATCAGCAGATGTTACGTCCCTTTCAGGCTATGGTTTTCAATGATTTTTGTTATTTTCTTGATATTATGAATTAAAGCCAAAAGTAGGCTACCAAAATTCACTCCAAGCATTCGATAGGGCTCTGAGGTTCTTAAATTTTTATAATGCTGGGATTAAAAAATGAGAAAATCTAAAAAAGCAAGAAATCGCAGTGGGCAGCAATGGCATGAATACACATGTAGACATACGATAATTAGACTTCTGAAATATCTGTCACATGCATGTGCAGACATCATCATTACGAGAAAACATTACTGTCTACTTTCGTCTGCATTGTACCATAGCTAAGTTACGCACAATGATGATGCTGAAGCGCCACAGCATCATCATTGTCGCCTTCTTTAAATCGCACTCCTCCGAGCAAACGGATCCGATCAGCATCTTATAGTTTCTCCGGATATCAACGGATCTTCACGATTGAATGGACACACACCATTATTTCTACATCAGGAGCCGCTTGGATATCCAGTCTATCTCCGCGGATAACAAATTTTTATCCCAAGGAGATCCGTATCTTATAAGCGGATATGCTTGATATCCAACCGATATCTGGTTCGTAGTTTTTGACGGATATCCGTGCCATCGGCTGTGCATTCTGGTTATCCGCCTGGCATCCCATAGTTAACAATGGATATGTAACAATCGCGACTTCGATGTCAGTTTGCTATCCCTACGCTGTCATCTAGTATTTGATTTCGATATTCGTTGGTTATACACTGTACAATCGATGCGTGAAACTATCCGCCAATGATGAACAATCCAAAAACCAACTAATCCTCAGATCGGACAGATAATTGTAATCTATACAATCCGGGGATCCACTGGCTTCTGGCACAATTTTTGATTGAATGCCGAATAACGATTCTTATCTTACCTACTTACACGTACACACAACTAAAACATTCATACAATTCATGCAATAACAGAAAAAACAAACAAAAATAACAGAGATGCCGACAAGCCTCAAGCAACGTAATTTTCAATCCAATGGATACATCAACACATCCAGAAGGATTCAAAACTACCGAATTTGAGGTGTACATGAAAAATTGCTGAAAATACTTGTATTTTTCAACATTAGGAGGCTTGCCAAATCTGAATGTGAATAGCCTCACAGACAGATTTGATGCATAGAAAATCATCTGAAGAAACTGCATATAAAAAATCTTCGTCCTATTGCATTAAAATGCGTTTTTCTTTGATCGTGTCTGACAAGATAAGGAACCGGATAGAACTCGGCAGACGCGCAGCTTCATGGTAGGCTTATTACATTCTGTGAAAGTCTCATTTTCGGCATCGTTCCTAGCAGAATCTCGTTCTGGCTTTGTGACTATTTCTGTGCAACTAGTGATCTCAGAACTCGTGCGATCAGGCCATAGAAATGGATTAGGCCTATTCATGTATTCGACCGCTCTGTGTCACTCGAGAGGAAGTAACACTGAAATCGATGACACATCACCGGGCCATAATGGAATGGCAGAAGAAATGTTTAGACTCACATAATACGGTCCGGTGGATGAAATGTTTCCGAGTTTTATTTAAGTAAATCTTCATCACAGAATCGTCGTGAGGCATGCACTTCTACTCTTCTATAATAAAATTTTCAATTCGAAGATGAAACAAAACAAAAAATCCTTAAAGCGTTATGTTACTGGCTACTTCTGCAAAAGACTTTGACCAATTATTGTAAGGGTAGAATTCTTTAACCCACTGCGTAAATAACTATGTTTGTCCCCCCTGACGCTACACTGACTTTCTGTTGATTGTTTTTAGTTTTTTTGCCCCTTAAGAAGCGTGAATACGCAAAACGTCGGTCCTGTAAGCCAACATAGTTTTTATTACAATTGTATAGCCAATAAATTCTTTAAGAAGATACCTCAACGTACTTTTGGTTCATCATGAAGAATCGTTTGTTTGCGACAATCGTATTCATCAAATAATTCCAAAAACAATAATTAGTATTACAGTATATATAGTAGTTCTATATTAGTATTACAGTATTATAGAGCAATGATATATTATTAATAGTTCTCCAACGCTATCAAAATGTTGCTATTAGTTCAGGCCTCCCCGGCCAAAATACAAATTTTTCTGGGTTTTTAGGTTTTCAAAATTCTCTCGAAATCTGCACGAGCGAGATCAAGCAAAAATGGGAAGCATTAATTTGGGACGGCACAAAATGGGAAGCATCATCAGCAAAGCTATAGCGAAGGATGTAAGCCTAATATCATCCATGAAGACTGGAAACAAATGGAATAAGATGAAAAGCAAATAGGCCTACTTGTAGTCTATCAACTACGTTCAACTAGAATACTGCAGGTACTATAGTACTGTCCCAAATCGGAATTCCCAGTTAACGCACATGTAAATACAAATCTATTTGACACACCGCACTATCCCGAAGAAAGATTCTTCAGATACCCTCACCGATATGCCCTTAAGCACAGTCTATTAATCAGGACTTTCGTCTTTGATGATCAGAGAAATTGATGAGCCAGTCGCTGCAGTGTCGATTTTATCCTTCTAGATGAATTTTGATAACTATGAAGCAATGGGAAAAATTCTCCTAACAAATTATACTTTGGTGTAAATAACGAATTTTTTCTAAGAGATGAAGAAGAAATAGAGACGGGCTGATGATACCGTAGTACATGAAAAAGTACATGCATAGGCTATACTCTCATTCAGGCTAAAATTCAAACTGCAAGCCATATCCATTATTATAACAATATGAGACAAGTTATTGCTCAAAATGATGTATCTTTCAATAAAGCACAAAGACCGAAAGTCTGAGTGCTTTATTGTCTTAGAGTATGATGATAAAGTACTCTATCTGATTTAAAGCATGTTTAGTATTAGAGAGCAGTGCTATATTTTATCGTAGAAAATATAACACCGGTGAGGAAAATAAAGTTCAGTTATCCTAGATCCACATTTGTCTCAAGTTGTCCTAGGTAAATGATATACATCTACGATTCACGGCAACTCTAATTTCACAGTCCCAGATATGGTGAAATCCAGAAAATTTCGTAATTTTTTTGTCCCTAGAAAAAATGTTCGATTTTAATGAAGATAGGCCTCAAAACATTGTGATATCATCCTAAGGTAGGTGAGCCAAATAAGGCCCAGTACCTTATAAGGCCCAAACTCTAGAAATCAGTGTTAACGATGCACTGCTGCATTGCTGTGTCGATGTGTGAATAGACTATGTTTTTTTACCCGATTCATGAAGTTTCAGCGAAAAGCGCTGTGATTGGTCCGTTCAGCAGCCTGCTGAAGTTGAGAAGTTGAGCGCGGGGACACGAATACTTTTTGACTGCAGTCATTGCGAGGGAAGATACACAGCCGTATGGAGGTAAGTGATTAGCTTTTGCTGTGAAAATACTAACATTAGGAAGCAGAGAACTCGGAAAGTATGGTATGCGCATCTTTCAAATAGGTTTAAGCCTGTATTCATTGAATTATAGCGAATGTATAGAATGCTCATTATAAGGCCCGTTCGGCTTGCTGCAAGTTCCAAGTACTGTATCATATATAACTCTATTTTTACAAGCATTTACGGTCAAATATGACTAGCCAAGCCTTTGTTGGTGTGAATGAGGTTGAACAACACGTAATTTGCCTAAATTAGACAATTTTAGTCAAAATCAACATTAAAACATAGCTCGACACTAAGTTTAAATGGGCCTTATTAAGAGCATTTTATTGTTGCTATTTAAAAGTAATTTTGTGTGGCATGCCATTCGCGATCTAAATGAATGACGCATGTTCATATCTAAATTAGGAAAAATGTAATTTAGAGAAATAGGAGATTGGCTAAGTAGTTATTCAAGAAAGTCTATTTTCTCTCGTTTCAGGCGAGGAATCGACAGAAGCGAGCTCCGTGGTCAAGCGAGTCACTGGTAGAAGCTTTGCGTGAACTGAGACAAGGCGTGCCTCAGCGAAAGGTTACAGAAAAGTACGGTATTCCCCGCAGAACATTGAGAAACCATATGAAGACTGGGTCAGCAATCAAGCGTTTAGGCCGCGAACCAATACTGCAGATCAAGAAAACGAGCTGGTGAGACGCATTAAGCGTTTAGCTTCTGTTGGGTACCCCATAACAAGAAGAGTATTGAGAAGTTATGTGTATGAATATGTCACAGCAAACAATATACCCAATCCATTTCAATCGAATCAAGCCGGGAGAAAGTGTTTCGACTTATTCATGGCAAGGTATCAAGATTTATTTATTCGTCGAGCGCCAACCAATATACCCGTAGAAATCTACGATGCGACCGATGAACACGTCAGCGAGAGAGTCAATCAGCAGCCTTGCGCAAGTGGAAGCTCACAGCAGTTGGTCACTGATGATACAATCCAGCAGCCTTGCACAAATGGAACCTCACAGCAGTTAGTCACTGATGATAGGGCGACAATCCAGGAGCCTTGTGGAAGACAAGAAGATGCAGAAGTCTCCTTCGAAGAAATTCTGAAATCGCCCATCAAAAAGAAACAGAGGATTGCCAGACCAGCAAGAAAGAGCATCAATTCCAAAGGAGTTCTTGTTACGCAGCAATTATTTCACAATCAAAATCAACTGAATGTGACAGAGTTAATAAGTGCGGAAAGACAAATAGGCCTGCGCCCAAGAAGAAAGTTGTGAAAGAAGACCAGCAAAAGAAAACAATTCTTAGATTTGCTATCTGTGCGAAGAAGACAGAGTGGAGGATATGCGTAAGTGCATGCGACGTGTGGATCCACGATGAGTGCGCAGGACTTTTCCCATCAGATGATGAAAACTTCACTTGTTTCGAATGTGACGATCGCTTCAATTGAGTACAAGCTTCATCATGATTGGTAGATTTTTATATTCTGTTTTCAATTTTTCGAATCCCCTTGTTAAATAACACATGGTTTTTTATCATGTTTGCTTTGAAATTTTGAAATGATGGGATCCCAACAGGTAGAGCTGTTGGGAAGGTCTAACTGAATTAATTTCCAATTAGTTTAACATCATACGACAATACGATGTGACTGGATGGGTTTAGGTTCATTATTTAAGCATAATACGGTCATAATTGAACATGGGCCTTTTAAGGCACACAGCTCTAAATAAAGCCCAGAGTCATGTGAAATTCAAAATTAAAAGTACGGCAACTTAATTTGCGACTTCTACGAAACGGAGCTAGGACAGCATTACAAATATTGTAGTTGTACTTTTAGAGGCTTTTAAGTGATTCAAAAAGTATAAATCCGGCGTGTAGAGGAGATTTTCAAAGTGGTGGGCCTTAATTGGGTCACCTACCTTATTTCAACATTTTCATATGTCAAACCACACTTCATTCAGAGTTGGCAAAGCTAGAAAAGAAAATTGAATATGACGCGTCGAGGAGATGACGATATATCTTACAATGAAGTCATCTTCAATTTTCTAGTTTCAAGTGATTAGTAATGATAAAGTGCAACACTTCTATGGTTACTGAACCTGCACTTTATGTCGTCTAGAACTGGCAAGGCTAGCGGGTCAAAAGAAAAGTCGCTTTTGACGACGAAGAGATGACGCAAAATTTTGGGGACATCGGTTTTTAGTCTCTAAAACTCCAAATAATGAATTTCAAGACAACTGCGCTATCTCACAGATAAGGTGGGTGAATGACATTATGTACAGCATAAAAGAACTTTGGTCAGCTGCCTGCTCAATCAGATAAAAATTTAGCTAGACCTGTAAATGTGTGCTTGACGACTTAAATCGTCACACACCATTGCAACTTAGTGATTACCATTATAAAATTCATTCTTCTTTTTTGACGATTTATTTATTTACTGACCATGGCCACGTCGCATCTCTGTCGTGGTTAACATGCGAATTGATTAAAATAATAAAACCAATTTGGGACGGACTACGCGAATAATATTCAATTTCATGCAGCAGTTGTGATTATTGTTTTAGAGTATGCATAGAAATTGGAGTTAATATTCAATGAAAAGAGAATTAAGCATGCATGACCTTTGTGTTCATAGATATTTGTAAAAAGTCAAAGTAGACGTAAATTGAACAATCCTTCCTTTTGTATACAAAGTGATGGGTTTAAGAATTTTATACAAACACTTTCTAGAATAGGTAATTCATAATTGTGGAAGGACTTTTTCAAAATACTAAAATTAAATAAAGAAGTTCGAGACTGAGCATACTGCTGGAAAACTTGATCTTTAGAAGGGCAAGAGAGTAAGTGTCTGGTTACAGAAGAATTAGGAGGTTTTTGTGACCTCTCGCCTCTTTGAGTCCATTTTGGGATGTGTTCTGAAGTAGTAAGTAAAACTCCACTTCTGGACCGCGCAAGATGGCCGCCGTCGCTGACGTCCCCCCCCTCTGGAACGGCAGAGTGTAGTGGTCGGCCGCCGTGGTGCTTTGAGTCTGACGTCCCCCCCCCCTCTGGAACGATAGAGTGTCGTGGTATGACGGCCACGTGCGTCCATCAGGTTCGCTGATGTCCCCCCCTCTGGCCGACCGTCGTATAGCGCGCGGTGATGTGGTGTCTAGGTTGGCGTGGTGTGCCGGCCAGGTTGGGAGGGTGGTCTGTCGTAGCTCACCTGAAAAAATCCTAAGTGTCAGAGTGGCTTTGTATGGGTAAAATTTTGAAAATTTTCCAAAGTGTGGAATTTCGACCTGGGACCGTCACCAAAACATTTTTCATCAAATTTCACTGACCCCCCCCCCCCGACAGCAATCTTCTAACTTTGGTTCTAGTGAACGGATTTTGTCTTACAGCTACTCGTTTGAAAGAGGAGAAAACTGCTCGACGCCATTTTTTGCCGCGAGTCAATCGGACCAACCGTTCAAAAGTTAGAGCTGTTACAAGATTTTAGGTCGTAGCTCGCTCACCTGAAAAAATCCTAAGTGTCAGAGTGGCTTTGTATGGGTAAAATTTTGAAAATTTTCCGAAGTGTGGAATTTCGACCTGGGACCGTCACCAAAACATTTTTCATCAAATTTCTCTGAACGAGGGGGGGAGGGGGGTCAGTGAAATTTGATGAAAAATGTTTTGGTAAAGGTCCTAGGTCGAAATTTGGAAGTTTTAAATTTTTCAAAATTTTCACCACACTGGAGCTCTCACACTTAGGAATTTTTTCACTTGTGGCATGTTACATGGACATGTGCTGACGGACCATTTTCCCGTGGTCATATGAGAATGGTTCAGGTGTCATATGATAGAAAATGATGAGACGAATCGTTTGCAACAAACCGCATGTCGCTACGATGAATACTTTCGGAGAATGAGCCATTTTAAGTTTTCTTCCGAGCATATATAAACCCCCGACAACGTAAGTTGTTGTTGTTGTTGTTGTTTTACCCGGCTCCGTCCAGCGGATAGGAGGCTTCGTATCGAGACGTTACGAAGCGACACACCCAGTAAGCAAATTAATGTCTACTGCTGGCGAGGAGTGCCCCGGGGAGGAGATGGCCATTCCGATACCACCGGGGTGCTAGCATACCCAAGCCAAAGCTATTCACACAGGGTGAACAGCATTGACCGGGGGAGGAAGCAACCCCAATGGTCCCACCCCACACCTTACCTCCGAAGAGGGGCGGCGGCCATCGCTGAGGGGACTTTGGAAAGGCATAGCCAGATATGCCACCGGGGAGGAAGCTCAAAGAGCTTTGTTGCATATCCGAACAGCTAAGATTCGGCTGTCAGGATCCCCCGCAACATCAACTTAGTATAGCCACTGAGAAAAGGCAATAAGAATAAGACATCAAACTGCCAACACCAGAGCTGCAGTGGCAAAAGGCCCCTTTTAGTCGCCTCTTACGACACGCAACGGAACGTCGGTCCTATTCTTTTCAGTCCCGGGAAACAACGTAAGTCTGATCACTTCATCGAAAGACGATCGAGGTAAGCGACGGTCGTCGCTCTGAGCTCCCGATATCGGGTGTTTCAAAGGACTCTATCTTTTGAAGTAGGCAAGCTATCTTCTTACTTCAAAGTTTGTATGATAGAGTTTGATAGTGTCTTTACTACTGACAAAATTTTTTAAAAGTAGTATGAGTAGTAAAATCCGGAATTTTTTAAAAATTCTTAATTTTCAGTTTTTTCAAAGTTTTAACATGTAGACTAAGGTTTTCAAGTATGCTGAGTTCAAATCTGGTATCAGATTTGAAATTTATCTAAGTCTAAGGCAGCTTTGAGGGGTTAGATTCCAGCTACTGATCACTACCTTTGACTCGGCGTTCCTGTTACCACTTCGGGGCAGTGACAATGATGTCTTCAGCTGTAAAGAGCGGGTATCGGGGAAGATCTCTCACTTCCCTAGTGATCAGTACAAGGCCTTCGGGCTGTCGACGGGATCGAGTGCCACTCATTATACTCAAATCTATCATTCCTGACTAAGTGTAATGCTTTAGGAATATGACTGTACTACATGATTCCAAACTTATACAAATTTCATTATCTTACAGTTAACGATACAATCAGGCATGGCTAACGATAAAAACCGTAAATTTCATATCAAGATGTGCACATGTGGGCGAATAAATCGCAGTGCGGACGCCAAGGCTCATGTCAAGAAGGCGGGCACCGACCACATGATTATCCTGAATAGGGTTGCGTGTGTGAAGTGTAGAGTGCTGAAGGGTGTTGAGGATGAGGCGCGTTTCTATAGAGTGCATGCTGACTGTAGTGGAGGTTTGGTGAATGACGTGCGATTCACGCAGTTGATTATTAAAGAGAGGGAGCGAATGTTGGCGATCGAGCGAGAGGGTAAGGTTGAGAATGTTGTTGAGAATGATGAGTTGGCGAGAGCAGTTGCGTCGTTGGAGGCTGAGAGTGAGCGAAAGAGAGTGCTTGAGAGTGATGATGAGGATGATGTGGATTTAGATAGGGAGCGTGTGAGGAAGCGTGTGAGGAAGTTGAGCTCTTCGTCGTCGGAGGTGTCAAACATTGTCATCACCGACCCCCCGAAGAGCTCATCTTCCCCAAAAGTGAAGAGTGGTGGGATTCGTATGCAGTCGGCGAGGTGGTTGAAGGATGAAGAGAAGAAGCATGTTTCGCAGCAGATGGCGCATGATTTGTTGGTGAATAAGTATGAGAGTTTGAAGAAGGTGAAGGATGAAGTTGTGAAGGAGTTGGATGAGTTGAAAAAGAAGGAACTGAAGTCGAAGGAGGTAGCGGATGAGAATATTAGAATGAGGCGTAGTGTGACTGATTTGAAGAGTAAGACGCGAGAGTTGGAAGAGAAAAATGATGAGTGTGAGAAGAGGGCGAGTGCTGCGGAGAGAAGAATGAGAGATGCAGAAGCGAAGTTTGAGGAGATGATGAAGGAGATGAGTGTGTTGAGAGCGAGGAATGTTGAGTTGGAGAGGACTGTGGCTCGGCGGGGTGATGAGAGGCAGGCGTATGAGAAGTTGGAGCGCATGAGGGATGAGTGGAATCGTGTGAATGAGGATCGTTTGTTTGAATTTCACATCCCTATTCGGGATAATCATTTGGACGGCGAAGTACTCGTCAATCAAAATCTGGACGAGTCAATAATTTGCTATAACGGCCATCCAACGAAAAAATGTCTCCATGCCAGCATGAGAATGCGCGGTCATTTACACAAATTCTCGATTCGGAAGCGCGCGAGACTGCCAAAGGATGGCTAACTTGGTAAGTGAAAAGTAAATAAGATAGTATATCCTATTCTAATACATATCATTTTCATTGCAGATCTTTGCCCGCCTTCACCACCCCATCACGACACTCCCGAGAACGAACCATCGGCTCTCTTAAGGGCCACCTAGGGGCAAGACATGATAGAACCTCCACGCGGTTTGCCCTGGGCAGTCTTCGGACTGGCGAATACTATCATTAAGTTGAATCTGCTATCAGTCAACTTGAACGTTGCGTCGCGTTAGAGGGGTATATAAACCACTGCCTCTCATTTCATTTCATTTCAATCATGCAGACGCCGAACAGACAAATCAGCTCTCCTCGCGGACCGCAGTTAAGGCCGCGAAATTTATTTGAGGAGTTTGTCAGTCTAGAGGAGCAAGACAGAGTTCACAATAATCTTGCTCGGATTGGCAATCCGATGACAGCAACTGCTGTCAATCCAACGGAATGGCGCTACATTCCACTTTTTAGCCATGTACCAGTTAGTGTGGAAGTCGACAGTGCTACCAAAGAGAGAGTCAAAGACTCTCTCAGCAGAATTGGTAGGGTGCAAGATGACGTTACTCCCGAGAACGAACCACCGGCTCTCTTAAGGGCCACCATGGGGCAAGATTTGATAGAACCTCCTCGCGGATTGCCCTGGGCAGTCTTCGGACTGGCGAATACTATCATTAAGTTGAATCTGCTATCAGTCAACTTGAACGTTATGCAGTCGATTGCTATCCCTGAAGCATTCTGATTCGCTGTTGAGTAATTCATTGTTGAAAACCCTATATAAGCCAGAAGATTGTAGCTTGTAGCGCTTCTCATTCAATTTCAAGTCACGATGGAAGCGACATCTGCCAACAGCATTCCCGTCTTCATCGATGAAGACAACGCCAATTCCGAGTTCGTCATCCTCGACGAGTGGGATGAAGAGGATGATAAGGGGATGATCAAGAGGATCGTTTGGACGGATGAGGTGTGGACTCCGAATACCACTCGCATCCGAAAGGTGCCAGATGCACCAGCACGACCTCGGCGGTATAGGGTCTATGACAACCTAACCGTCATACCCATTGACTATTCCAACCAATAGTCAACTTAAATTCACACCCCGAGAACGAACCATCGGCTCTCTTAAGGGCCACCATGGGGCAAGACATGATAGAACCTCCACGCGGATTGCCCTGGGCAGTCTTCGGACTGGCGAATACTATCATTAAGTTGAATCTGCTATCAGTCAACTTGAACGTTGCAAATGAAGTTCGGTGTAATGCTTCCTTTCGACGGGCGTTCCTGTAAAGGGCGGCGGTGAAACCCGTAGCTATGTATACCGCAAGGGATATTCGGCAATGGTCAATCTTGTTTAACCTCTCTGCGTCATGTTTGCAAGTGATTGCCTCTGTCTCAACGTAGTATGCATTCGCGCCAGGGCGACATTTAGCCAACTGTCGAAGGTTGCCTAAAAGTTTCCATTGCATACGTTATGAGAACCATGAGTTCTACCTGTCTCTATCAATGAGACGAATTGATGAATAGAATGAAATGGGAGGACACTCACGCGCCACACGCAACATAACACACTTCTCTCTTCCGTAGTCTAACAAGCTCTTTACACATGGATCGCAGTCGATTGCTATCCCAGAATCATGTAAGCTATCTTAATTTTATTTGACATTATTTCATCTACCATCATCGTCCATATGAAATGTTTTAAGATTTACAAGTTAGACTAAGCGTGCTACTATTTCCAAATGAAAAAGTATACATGGTTAAATCATCCACTTAAGCCCATCCGTAGTCTAACAAGCTCTTTACACATGGATCGCAGTCGATTGCTATCCCTGTATCAGAAGTGTAAGCTATCTTAATTTATTTGACATTATGTCATCTACCATCATCGTCCACATGAAATGTTTTAAGATTTACAAATTAGACTAAGCGTGCTACTATTTCCAAATGAAAATGTATACATGGTTAAATCATCCACTGAAGCCCCATTCAAGTAAGTCAGTATGAAAGCAAAGATAATACGAAATAAAAATTTATTATGGCATGTATTTCAAAAGGTCTTCATCGTCAATATCGTCCCAGAGTCTGGCTTCACATAGATAACAAAAACAGTTCAGTTGCTTTAATCGTTCTTCCACTGCGAGCCTCACTTTGTCAATATACTCCCACTCCGCCATAGTTCGTGGCTGGGAGTTAGGGGTGTACCACTCCCATAATTGGTGGAGGAATTTCGTGCTGGTGATCTTCATCACATCGTCAGTATCGTACTGGAGATACTTCCACCTCACGCCTGTTAAGTCGGGACACTCCTTCTCACATACACTCTCTTCGTTGTCCGCTGGTAATGACAACTTTCTGATATTGTCCAGTCGGTACACCTTCTCTACCTTCCCCTTCGTTGGGGCGTTTGGTGCAACGAGCGCCTTTGGTGTTGAGGATGGAGAAGAGAGTTTTGTGTTTGGTGTTTTCGGAGGGCTTGTCATGTTGACTGTGAATAATAACTTTGAAATGTTTTCTAATTCTTACGTATCAACAAGCAACCAATCAGAATGAACAGCCAATGAATGATGAATACGAAAGTATATATGTAAAGTAACATTCGTGTCATTTCACTCTGTCTTTGTGATATATAAGTGAAGTGTTCTCTGGCGTATAAGTGAACTGCTCTCTCGTGAAGTCTCTATCTTGTTGAAGTATCAACCTTAAACTCGATTTCGTTGAAATGGTAAGTTGAAAATTTCTTCACTCATCTCCCTCAAACGTGTGGCTAATAGCATCTTCCTCAATTTCAGGCATCAACTTCATCACCAACGCCCTCCCTTCTCGAGGAAAGTTTAGAGTTGTTGAGTCAAAGTAGGTTGTAACAATACACTGAGACTTGAACAGAGATGATAGAATGATTTCTCTTTCAGGTGATGTGAGTTCCAGCTCAGGACTCTCGCGACAAGGCAACGAGTGGGAATGTGCCGACTGCGGACATATGTTTACAAGGAAGCACAGTCTCCTTCGACACATCAGACAACGTGTATGTCAACGCAAAGCGGCGTCAATCTCCGGAGGTGAAGTTGATTCTGACGATGACATCTCCTTTCCTTGCGATTTGTGCCCTCTTTCTTTTGATAGTCACTTTCAGCGATCTTCGCACAGACTTCAACACACGCATGCAAATGATCACTACACCAACGGTACCTCTATCATCTCCCTCAGTAATGTTTCACACAATAATTTAGTACGCGACTACTGCATGGAGTCCAATACTCAAATAGTAGATTTTCCTGAGTGGCTCCTTCAAAATTCTAGCATTATCGAAGCGCTCTTCAACAATTTAGACAATTTTAGAATGAAGGCGCTCATCTACCTCAAACTAAAATATATTAAGATAGATTTTCAAACGGGTCAAGTGCCGGAGAGAATACAGTTTCATGTTCCTTCCTCTTCCGCAACTGAAGTTGTAGACTGCGAGTCTTGGCTAAATTTTCACATTCAATGTTTGAAATCAAATGTAGATAAATTCAATCAACTCGACAGCGCTCTCATTTTTGATGGTGTGGACTCAGCCATATTCAAAATTTCCCTATTAGAAAGTCATGCAGCTCGAGGCACATTTAAACTACGAAAAACGTTGTATAATAAGAAAGCTGTCATCAATGTCGATTGTAAATCACAGTGTTTCAAATATGCAGTCCTATCCATCCTTCACTATAATGATATCAACGCGAATCGAAATCATACCTATAGCTATAGACAGTGGGAGGATGAACTAGACTTTGAAGGTTGTGATAGTGACAACATGAAAATCAAAGATGTAGAAACGTTCGAAAAACATAATAAGATTAAAATTGTCGTTCACGTGTGGGAGAAGGGGTTGAAGGGTGTCCGCTATAATTCACGTTCAACTTGTTATGAACGTGTAGTCAACCTCTTATTAGTAAAACAAGATGATAGCGAGGCATGGCACTACTGTGGTATTCCCAAAATCTCTCGCTTGTACACTCACTTGGGGCACTCTAAAAGAGGTGAACATTTTGTATGCGACCGCTGCATCCGCTCCTTTTGGAGTAAAGATAAATTTGAAACTCACTATGAATGGTGCAAGCGAGGTAAATTACAAATGGAACGATTGCCCAAAGATAAAATATTTTCACATAGGGATAATGGTGACGAATTAAGTCCCCTGCGTATCATTTACGCAGACATAGAATGCTACATTGATGATATCATCCACAAACCAGCAGCCATATCCTGCTATGAAGTATGGCATGATCACTTTAGGAATAGACAAAACAAAATGCATACTTGGCAAGGTGAAGATTGTATTTCAAAATTTCTAGAATTTCTCGATAAAGCTGCTAAATTTCAACAATCATATGATTCACAATTGCAGCGTAAGTCACTACATATGTCAGATGAAGACAAACAGAAATTTGAAAGTTGCACATCGTGCCCTAAATGTCATAAAACGTTTGATGACGATAAAATTAAGAAAGTGCGTGATCATGATCACATCACTGATAAATTTAGAAACGCACTCTGCTCCAAATGTAACTTTTCACTTAGGTTGAGACGTCGCGTACTACCCGTCATTTTTCATAACTTTAAGGGCTATGACAGTCATATGCTCATAAAAGGAGGGTTGAGCCAGATGAAATCGTGGCAGTTCAATGTTATAGCACAAACGAGAGAAAAATTCATGGCAATGACAGCAAAAGTACCAGTAGATAAAACTAAAGAAAATAAGACAGTCTTCTTCGATATAAAATTTTTAGATTCATTTCAATTCATGTCAGCGTCACTAGCTTCTCTCGTTCGAAATCTCAAGTTTCTTCCCCATAGTCAAACTTTGAAGAAACACTATCCAAACTTAACGGATGAAATAATCACTCGCAAAGGAGTCTTTCCTTATGCGTATTTTAGCTCAATGTCTAAACTAAATGAAACAACCCTTCCTTCCATTGACAAATTCAAAAACGATTTGACGGGTGAAGATTGTCCAGTAGAGGACTATGAACATGCTCAAGAGGCATGGTTAAATTTTGATTGTAAAACGTTCGGCGATTATATGATCGCTTACTTAGAATTAGATGTCATTTTGCTGGCTGATGTCTTTCAGGAATTTCGACGAGTGGCATTAGAAGAAGACAAATTAGATCCTGTCCACTTTGTCAGTCTACCAGCCATGTCCTTTAAATCAGCCTTTAAAATGACTGGTGAGACCATTCATCTCTTACAAGACCCGGAGATGTATAATATATTTGAGCGCGGAATACGCGGTGGTCTCATATTTGTAAATAAACATCATATAAAATCTGAAACAGTAGGTGATGATCATATCCACCTAAAGTACTATGACCAAAATAATTTATATGGCAGTTCACTGTCTAAACCACTACCTCATTCCGAATTTAGTTGGTTAAATCAAGATGAGCTTGAGTATTACTCCAACCCTTCAAACATACTGAAGATTCCAGATGAAGGTGATTGGGGATATTATTTTGAAGTGGATTTGATTTATCCAAATAGCATTAAAAATAAAACTGCTGATTTCCCACTCGCACCTGAATCTGGTGAAGTGACTGAAGGTATGTTTTCACCATTCATGTCACAATTTCATAATAACTTAATAGAGTGTGGACAGCCAAGGTACAAACCATGCCGCAAACTTTTACTCACCCAATATGATAAGAAAAATTATCTCGTACACTTCTGCATATTAAAATTCTATTTAGAAATGGGCATGCTTCTAAAGTCAGTTCACCGCATTATCAAATTTAGACAGAAAGCCTTCCTCAAACCCTACATAGATAGTAACAGTCAAAAACGTACACTCGCCCAAAATAATTTTGAAAAGGATTTTTATAAATATAAGAATAACAGTCTTTTCGGAAAGACCATGGAGGATGTTAGAAAACGTATGAATTACAAACTAGTCGTTGATGAACAAAAATATCACAAATTGACCTCATCACCTCTTTTCATTGATAGAGACATCATCGATGAGGATCTTGTAGGTGTTAAAATGATTAAATCAGAAGTTGAGTTGTGCAAACCCATCTATATTGGGCAAGCCGTTTTAGATTATTCCAAGCTTGAAATGTATCAACTCTTCTATAAAATACTAAAACCATGCCCTCTCGTAAAAGAGGTTCGCTTGCTGGGTGGTGATACAGATAATTTCTTTTTAGCAATTACCACTCAAAAAGATTTAAATTTTAATGAAGTAGGCAAGTCATTAGAAAAATATTTCGACACATCTAACTACAATCCCACTCATCCACTCTATTCCATACAGAATAAAGCCAAACTTGGTTGTTTTAAGGATGAAACAGCAGGAAAGGAAATAGATGAAATGATTCTCCTCCGTCCTAAAATGTATTCCATGAAATTAAAAGAATGTGCAGATAGTATTAAGCGTGCTAAAGGTATATCAAAATCCATTGTTCATAAAATGAAACATCGGTCCTATAAGAAGGCCTATAAAAATAAAACTATAGCGTTTGTCAATATGACAATCTTAAAATCTCAAGTTCATACTGTGAAAACGTACACGTTCAAGAAACGAGCACTTTCAGCATGGGAGGGTAAGAGGTGTTGGATAGGACATAACACATCTCTTCCACATGGACATCCTGACACTAACATACCTCCACCCAAAAGAATAAAACTCACGCTACCACATTCAGGAGATGTATTGACATAATCAACTTTAACTCAGTATTTTGATGTTGCTTTTTGTAGATATACATGGTTGTTTTATGTATCCCATGAGATCGTTTCTGCCTTGTGAATATATGCCTACAGTCAGCCCATTCCCCCTATATCTGTGAAAAGACTTTTTCATATACATATTTTTATTTCAATAAACATACCACAATGACTTCACTTTGTTTTCCGAAACACTAAAGTTACGAGGGATTTAGTATCTTTCACATGGATGCACTCTTGTAAACCATTGGTAATTTTGATAGTAATAGAGGGTATAGTTTGTTTGACGACGGGATGATAGAAAATAGATTCAAACATCTTCTCGACTATTCCATATGAAGCGTCTTTATCATGAATGAAATCACGTAAAATGTATTCTTTTTTCTCACCAACAGAAATAGGTAGAATCAAATCACTTTGAATGTAAAGGTGCTGTTCATGTTTATCAAGTGTCATTGGTGTTTCTATACCAATCGTATGCGCAGCAGCAAACACAGTTTGTAGCATTGAAAAACCAAAGAGTTTTTTCAAATTTTTACTCAACTGACATTGAATGTCATCACCCAGTTTCAGAACAACGCGTTGATTTTCAATTGAAAACGAAATGTGGTGTGTCTTTACATCATATTTACTTTTCATCACATGCTTCAACTTCTGTTGTATATAAGGATTTACTACATGAATGAAGCTTTCAACTGTATGATATAGACGCGGCATTATATTGATAGCAACTTTAGATTCTTCATAAGACTGGTAAATTTTCTTGATGCGATCACCATAGTTGTCCACCCACCATTCATCATTAACTGAATCAGCTTTAGTGTGATATTCATGAGAACCATACACCACACCGCTTCCAATAATAGGTGTATAATGTCTTATAAAATGACGCAAGGTTGGAGAAAAATAAACTGTAAGTTTGTCATTATATTTCTGAATAACCAACTTATTTTTGTCCGCCATAATTTTCTCTCCATACTTCTTACCCACAGTCTCATTCCATCGTTTTACTAACTCAATAAGTGATAAAGGTTGAACACCACGCTTTTTCAAAATGATGCGTTCTTCGCATTCTACAACATCTTCATCAAATATTTTAAATCCATAATGAAATTTGTTGATTCGATTTGAATAAACTTTTTTAACATTTGCAGTAGCAATTGACGTTAGATGTAGTCCGTGACCAAAACCGAGATGTGGATAGAATTCATTATCCAACCTCAGTGTAAGACCTTTAGGAAAAGAATGAAAGCGGAGGAACTGTCTCCCACTCCAATGATAGATAGTAAACTCATAAGCTTTCTGATTTTTATTCTTCATGATGGAAGTATTACCACTGTTGAATGCCTTAATAATTTTCTCATTCCCAAATGGTTCATAAGAATCTGATTTTATCTGAATCCATTCATAGTTCCACTTTCCATCTGATGTTAAATTGTATGGGAACTAGAATGCATTATTCTTCGTTATTCCATCATGGGTGCGAGGAGTCAATATCATTTCTTCCAAATCATTCACATTCTGAATATTGCTATCATAGCAAATACTAGAAACGCCAACCTCCCATTCACCTTCTAAATGCAGTGGGCGATTTAATTCTACTCGATAGTCTGATGGTTTATTTTTGGGAAATTTATTCATAGAAGCATTACTGGGTAAGTAGATTAGAAACGAGTCCTTATTTTCACTTTCCATATTATTCACATTGGAAAAATATATTAGCATACTTTTGCATTAACTCTTCATTCGGAAATGGAGTGTGATACTTGTCACAGCATCTTTATGAAAAGGAATCAACGCACCAGCATCGTCATAAATGGCAATATCAATTTGTGGGATGTAGTTTGATTTCAGCTTTGTATAATGCACTTTCTTGAAAGTATGCTCAGATAAAATACTGCAGCTTTTTGGCTGGTATGGTATCATTGCTAGCAATGGAGCTTCAACATCTCCCACACGTACATCTTCACCAATATTGGAATATATCTGAAAATAGTTAATACGACGCGATAGCGACATGTCTGCGCTAGCTTTGGTTACAGTACCACTTTTAAAGATATTTTGATCAAAACCCAAAATGTCCATTAGAGTTTTATCCATAATTAGTTCAATACCTTTTCCACTTATAGTGAGAGACAAAGTACCTTCTTTTTCAGAAAATGAAATATGTTGCTCATTAATCACTTCATTTAAATAATCTACAACCAATTTAACTGAAGTAATGATGCGAGGCATCAACACTCTTGTTTCATGTAAGATACCACCTAAAGGCTCTACACTCTTTCTGTATAAAGATACGACCCATTCTGTATCAAATTGATTTGACCTTTCACATGGTAAATGTTGCATATTAAATTTTCCATGAACAGCTGCAGAATGATGTCGTAAGAACTGATGAAAATCTTTTGAACAAACTAATACTAGATCATCATCATTTAATTTACTTATTGCAATATGATTAGATGATTTGATATAAGTAAATGTTGCCACTTGTTTACCATCAACTCGAAGGAGATAATTAAATTTCTTCAATAATGTTTCAGGAGTCATGTTTGTCTTTCTTGGCTTAATCACAATCTCCTTCACCAACGTCTTCTCATTTCTTGGAATAAGATCTACATAATAAGCTTCCTCTCGATATATTAACTGTTTATAACCACTTATGTGGTAATTAACGTTAAAATTATCATAGCTTGTTAAGGCGCTAGCGAGGTAGCCTAAATCATTTCTTAAACTTGGACTTAAACCAACAATCCAATCTTTATCAACTACATGATGTACATAAGTATAATCATCATTGTGCGGAGTAAATTGGACAATATGTTTACACGCTTTATTCAGGAAATCATATATAAACTTTTTACATAATAAGAGATCTTTCTTTGGCCACTGTGGAATGTATACTCGGCAGCCCTTTTCACATTGGTAAGCAGCTGTACGTCTCATATTAATAGTCATCACCTCATGATCAAAAGTATAGACACAGTTGCTATAAACAAGTTGAGTGACACCCACTTCCCAATTTCCATTTAGCTGTTGTGTATGATCAATGGGAGTAGAAAAGAGTGCGGCTCGATTACTAGCAAATCTCTTTGTAGCCACATTGCTAAGCAAAATATGATAAAACGACATTTTTATATTGCTGATCTGCGACTTTGCATAACATCATGAAGACTTGGATTTTGGACTCTCTACAATATATCAGAGTTGATCGTGATGGAAACGTACATTTCAAAAATTCTCATGGTCATACATCAAGAGGTATTACATTAACATGGCGACAATTTGTCAACCTCAATGATATCATGAGGGATTTGGAATATTTTGAAACATTAAGATTCATCTCCTTGGGTGATCAAGTTTGGCTTCAACATTACAGAAATGAAATTCAAATCTACCATTCTCATTCCGCAAACTGTTCCTCATTTCGCAAATACAATTGGGAGAAGTATAGAAGATACATACATCGCTCCATCATAACATTTATTCGTCGTGAGTTCATCGCCCTACTATGCAAATCTTAATCAGACATGACTACCACGCACCATGAGTTGGAAATTAGATTCCCTACAACGTATTGAAACGGATCATGATCGAAACGTCTATTTCAAAGATTCAATTAGAAATGTGAGAAGAGAGTTTGCATTATCTTATCGTCATTTTCAATCTCTACATCATATCATGAAGGATTTGAAATACTTCTATATGAAAAGACATTCACGTATTGGAAATCGCATCTGGTTGCGGGTCAACAATCGGCGAATTCAACTCTATCATTCCCAACTTCATACTAACTTCACATTTCATCAAGGTAGTTGGGAAAAGTATAAAAGGAAGGTACATCGCTCAATTTACTCATTCTTTCATCATGAAGCGCCATCGCTACACCATCGTCAACATTCTCCGTCGCTTCAGACTCTACACCAAAATCGATCTCACAACATTACACCAACACCTTCCAAACAGCAAGTATTACCCGGGCCGACCTCAAATGTTAGTGGTGAAGATGAACAATTCACGGAATCTTCAACTCTTCCCAAATGGGACTGTACAGATTCTCGGCGCCCTTTCTCATTCATCGGCGCAGTCAATGCGCTTAGAGCTACAAAGACTACTACGTCGGATATGGAAGAGGGAGAGGTGTGTGATGTCGAATCTGAATGTGGGCAATATGGTGATCTCTACTCAATTGAGTGACAGTCTATCATTTTTGAAGATTCGTACCAGCAGTTACAATTTGTGTTATGAACCCGAACTTTTTCCTGCAGCTCTCATTAGTTGTTGGTTACCTGTGCATGTGGCAATCTTTCATAATAGTAAAGTGATCATTACTGGACTAAAATCTCATGTACAAGCAAATGTGATCCTAGACTATCTCATTGAGTATGTACGTACCCAGCAGATTGTAAAATAAAAAACAATTTTTCCAACATGATGTTTTTATTTCAAATCATGATAGAACTTACAAATCATTTTTTCATTAGAGGATGGATTACATGAAAAGTTTTGAATAATAGATGCAAATCGAGATACATGTAAACGTTTTAAGATGAAGTACAGTACAAAAGCACCACACGTTGATGAAAGTGGATGTTGTAGTATGCGTTCATTTCGCTGATATTGACGCGTATGTTTTCTCAACCACTGCTGTGTTGGTATATTTGGAGGTTGAGCAAGAGAGTCAAATAGTTCACCACGTCGGTCTTCTCCAATTAAGATCGCTTTCCAATGCTCACCGCCTAAATTCTGCGAATGAGTGTTTAGTACAATAAAGATGGGATAGTGATTTACTGCAGGTGGTAAGGTATCGAGTGAATAGACATTATCGAAAGCTTTCAACGTCGCTTCGTCTGCATTACGCTGCACTTTAGTCTTAATATCGTCAGCAGTCAACCAACTCATTAACGATTATACTGAAGAATCACGTCACGATACTTTGTAATTTCAATATTTGAATCGAAGACTGCATAAATTAATACATTGATCGTCTCAGGTAGTGTTCTTTTGAACGTCAAATCCAAACGAATATTATGAGGCACGTTCGCTTGACGATAGGGGGCACTAATATCGCTGTCAGCAGTCAAATCAAATGCATAAATAGTATATCCACTCTTAAACTCTTTCATAGTCAGTCCATTGGTGTCATCCGTATTGTAAAAGCCAAAAACATCCATAAAATCAACATAACTGCGCATAAATTGATCCGCAGCAAAATCTGGTTTGTAGGGTGGACCAGGATGACTAACACCATTTACTCGTAAAGCAATTTCACTTAACTGATTAAGTTTAAAATTGAAAGGTTTCTTCTTTATATTACCATTAAATGCATCATTTTCAACCATTGCCACCATGAGGAGCTTCGGTGCTTCCGATGGAAAGAGGCCACCTTTCATGAAACTCTTTTGATCTTTCGGAATTGTAAAGGTGAGAAGCTTTGTATGCTGAACGGGGTAAATGGCATTTTGGCGGTTAAGACCTTCAGCATGTCCTCTAATGACACTTGGATTCGGTACTACTCGACGAATGTAAAGTGCAATATCTTCCACATGAATTCTAAAATTTTCAACTTTAGCAAATGCATTCAGCGCAAATTCAGGCTTATTCAATGTCAGCTTGAGTCGCATGCTGGTATTACAGAGTAAAAATTTTGACTGTCTAAAGAAGTCTAAATTCAGCTGACCATATAGCTGACATACTTTACTATCTTTAATCATAGCAGATCGCTTTACAAAGCCACTGTTTGTTTCAACATCAAATTTTCCTGCTTCATCTCTGTACCATCCCATGGCTTCCATATGACTTTTTTGTGCTGCTGGATGAAACTGTGATACATGATTGAAATATGATTTATAGGGATAATCGCTTTGACCACCTTCCACCTGCTGCTCTCCAATCGTTAGAGAAACATCGCGAAGTAATGTAGTCAATGTTAAATTGTTCAGCCCAACTTTATGTGTATCGTCAATAGCAGTTCCATCTGCTTGCTGAATTCTAAACCTCAAATCAACCATCGCATAACTCAAATCTATGTAGTCATCACTACCACCAGGAATAACAAATTCAATGGGGCCAGCATTCTCAGCTGTTCGAGGATGATAATCTACAATACTTGAACTAAGAATATCTGTCTGTATGGCTTGTTGATCAAACAAACAAAAACCGGAAGTTTTACACTCCATGATTAGAAGTTATAGCAGCGTCGTCGTTTAGCGCCTGATGAATGATTAGAGCCTCTGCGACGTTTGCGTGAATGCCTTTTGACTGAAGATCGCACCTTACCAGCTCCGCGATGTTTCCTCCTTCCTTTATTCATTCGTTTAGGTGATTTCTTTCCTTGAGTAAAACCAGCAAAGGTCTGCTTCAATGTTTTTAAACCGCGTTCCTTCCCACGATTCAACAAACTGCTCTTAAAACTTCTACCTCTGGAAAGATCACTAGCAACATCACCAGCAAAGCCAACGGCATTACTTAAAACATTTCGTTTTAAAGATCTACCGACATTGGATATGAGAGGTGCTACAACAGATTTCAGTGCACCAAGTATGCTACCTCCACGTTGGCGGCGAGCGCCGATGTAAATTTGTCCTCCACCACTTACATAGGAGGGTCGTGAATAAAATGAGGCAGTTGGATTCATAGCTCAAACCCTAAACATTGTTAGTTACAACTTTGCATGAATCACTGTCGATCACTTAGATGAAAGATGTCGGCACGACGCATCCCAGAGTTCATACTTGAAGGATAACCAGTCCATTTAACAAGACACCATTCTTCACCTTGCCGTTTTTTACATCGAATGATTTTCTCTACCAAATATGTTTCACTTTCAGTGACTACCTCAATCTCATCGCGGTAAAAGCTACCCTCAATTTCTTCATTATCGTAATCTTTCAACTTGTAGGTGGTTGGAGAGTCTTTTTGATTAATCCTTGATACTGTAAATACCTCCTCTGTCCAATTCGGAAGGTACCCTTTAGCAAAAACACTTTTCACTTTTGAGATACGAACTTTGTCACCAATTTTCACATCACTTTTCACATGAGTGCGTTTACGTTGGAATGATTCGCGCACTTTATCTACATTGTCAGCATTTACATCTACTGGTCTGAGTCCAATAGAACGATGGATAGAGTGATTGTAGGCATGGAGTGTATCTTGTAGAACCTTTGTCCAATTTTGTGTCAAGTTGGCAGTAAAATGTCGCCACAAGCGATTTTTTAATGTGCGATTAAAACGTTCAACGAGTGCAGCTTTATGAGCACTCTTTACACTAAACAACTCAATGTCATGCCTCTCAAATAATCTTCTCACATGCTGATTTTCAAACTCTTTTCCTTGATCACTCTGAATTCTTTTTGGAATCCGACCTTCTCGAAAAATTGTTTGGAATGCTTTTGCTACTCCTTTCCCTTCTTTAGTTTTTAAAGGTTGAGCCCACGCATAACGCGAGAAAATATCAATGACGGTTAAAATAAAATTATTGCCCGAGTTATGTTTTGAAATGGAGGCAACATCGCACAAATCTGCTTGCCACTGTTCATCGATGTCATGAACAATATAATGGCGGGTGCGGTACTTCTTTTTCGCTTGTTTGTGGAGTGTATAGGTAGCCTGACCCTTAAACCATCGTTTCACTCGTGATTGTGGAAGACCACTCGCTTTTGATAATTTCTTGATAGATGCAAATCCTGCCGGATGTTTTACATCATAATAGATTGACTTCAAACGTTCAGTCGATGACGACTGACTCTTTTTCCTCCTTCTCATCTTTTTGTTTTCTTGCCTTTCTACATTTACAACAACTGCAGCATTTAGCTTTAGCGGTTTTGCGATCGTGTTCACATTGCTTAGGGGTTTCATTATGAGAGCTGGCGCAGCAAGTGCAAGTGACAACGACATTCACCTCTGGCGGCTCATTACATGGCAAGCAACACATCTGCTTCATATTAATAGTCTGAGAACATGTATTTCCTGGGAGGAGCTGTTTTACGTTTTCCTTTTACTAGTTTTAGTGGTGATGTAGATCTACGTCGAGTTCTTCCTCTTGTTTGCTTAGTGAGTGTGGAAGGGGATGTAGCAGGTGACGCCTTAAACCAATTTGTTGGCATTTTCATCGTCTGAAGCATTGGAGCAGTAGCCACTGTTGAATCAAGTTCTTTCAATGTCTCATTATTCAAAGCAAATTTTGGTACATTATGCTTTTTCAATAGTTTAAGAAAGTATGACCAACCGGGTGGAACATAGCCCTGACGGCGCTTTCTACGTGTCGCATACTGAATCAAGTCTTCATAACGTGAACCATCAATCACTTTATTTTCATCTGTAATGATTTCTCCTCTATCATTTACATTGAGATGGGGTTCAATACTATTGAAAAGAGATATGGCATGTGCGCGAGATGCTAAAGGTGTAGCAGTCGATACAGAGTCACGCATCTTATTCTTCAAGTTTTTTAATTGCTCAACAGTTTCCGATTGTAATAATACAGCACGATGTGGATCTTTGATGTGAACATTTTGCTGATAATCTATTTCTTTCCTATACATTTGATTTGCAAAAGGTTGCTTTACTTGCTGCATGGCAGTCAATTGTACATATTCATCCTGAGGAATAACAATCATGCGAGAATGAGAACTCATAGTTTGTAGATAATCATGGGAGTTTTCAAAATATCACTTCGAAATCTAAATTCTTCCGGACACTCTTGCGTAAAGTCAATGAATAAGTAACCATATGGTTTTTCAGTAGCTGCTTGAAAAATTTCAATTAAGGCTTTTGATCCTCTGGGTGCAACTTGTCGCGCTAAAATTTCAAATTGACTTTTATCTCGCGGATTCTTGAAAATAGCATAATAGTGTGTATTCAGGTTTCGTGTACGAGCTTCTTTTTCATCAGGAAACAAATTTTGTGTGATATAGATGATAAAGCACCTTTTATGATGTGCTGCGCGAGTGAACATATCTGTAACATCTTTTGAATTCTTACTTTCTTTTAATAAATCATCCAATACAACAACATCATTAGACTGAAGTTTATCCACTGCAATAATTCCTTCATGTCGAATAAAGTTGCGACTTTGCAATTCCTGAAACAACGACGGTTGATAAATACCATAACACCAAATCACTCGATTGATAGGTTCCCTAAACAACTCCCTTCTTTTATCCAATAAATTCAGCGTGAAAACAGTTTTACCTGCATGAGATGGACCTGATACAGTCAGAACTTTATCGCATTGAAGTCTGAAATCCATTTTATTACTTTGAGACTCAACATTTGCATAATTAACGCTTAGAGCCAAAGATATTACCCAATAGGTTACCCACGACAGGAGCTAACATCGGAAGTATTGCTGAAAGGAAACCACCCTTTTGTGTTAGAGTTTTCCTCTTTCTTTGAAGGGTGACTTTAGGATTGGAGATGAAACGCAATTTTGTGGCATATCGCTTAAGTAACTTTCGTTGTTTTGGTTCTAATTTCTTCGTCCTCAACTTCCTCACATGAGAAATAATTTCACGAATGAATTTATCGTTAGCATGTCGTATAGCATTGTATCGCTGATTTTCTTTCATTCGTCGGACAGCTTGAATGGCTGAAGAAAACTTTTGACTTTTATGTTTCGTCATTTTACGTTTCGCCATTTTCCGTGTTAGTCTTTGCTAAAACCTATCTTTACCACATTTGCATAGGTACTAACTATTGCGGCATAAGTGACACTCGAAATGAGCAATATCACAGTGGTTACATTTGCAAAGTTGAATGCAATTACGTATGAAACAGCGTTGACAAAAAGCATGCTTACATCTCTTGAAGATGCGCTTTTCATTTCCATCGTTTCGCTTACATACATCACAACACATAGTTTCACCGTTACTGATGTCTATAGCAAGTCTTCTTGAAGATATGAATTTGCTAGCCTTTTCTAAATAATAGACGCATGTGCAGAAGGAATATACTTCGAGAGTGAGCAGACATAGCTCGAAAACCAGTTGTGCTACAATCAAGTACCACTGCATTTACAATTGTTCTTTATGGAAACTTGAATGTGAATATCTGAAATCGCTTCAATCACTAGACTGCTACCATGATGGTTAAATGCGTTAAGACGTTCAGCAATTTTTATCATATGTCTTTTAAAAAATTCTTCGGGGTGATCTACCACTTCCATTGAATAAGAAGCAAAATGGAAAGAGCAACTTTCCACCTCTTCCTTTCCAAAATGACTAAACTTAATTTTCGCAACTAATCGCGCCATGACAATGCTATCAGAGAATGTATTCATTAACTCTAGAAATAGAGTGCTAGCATCATCGACCACTGCTTCGATGTCGGTCTCATCTTTATGAAAATTTATCACATAATCTTGAACAGCTCCTTTTAAACTTTGCCTATGAAAATGTAATGTTCCGCAGTCGTTTGAGAAAGACATGATCGCCCTTTATCTAACCCATCCATTGCATGAAAACAACAACTCTTCTCATAGTAACATTTATTGAATAATAGTGACAAGCATGCATTATAAATCAATGGTTTGAAAGAGATAAAATAGATACAACTGGTAACTATCATACAGCGAGCAATGATAACCATACAGGACGTTGGCAGTGCTGAGGTAAGGAGGAAAGAAGCATTGGTTATGAACATAGCTACTACAACGAACAGACAAATCCTTAAAACGTTTCGTGACTTCATGATAATGTTGATTCACTCTACTATCCCAAGGTGGGAGCAAAATATCATCAATGATTAGATTGGGAAATACTTTCCTCTCCTTACCAGGATTATTACAAAAGATGCGTATAACATTGAAAGCAGCTAACCATCGTTTAAAGTCAATAAGAAGAGCACTCTCACAAGAAAAGCCATAGTCTTGCAAATATTTCAGAATAAGTCCATGAATGTGTTTTCTCGCCCATTGATCAACATTGGGATTGCAGTTGGCATGCTGATGATAGACACTGACAATCTGATATGTCCAATTGTTCATAGCAATAGCACTGAGCTCCTGTACAGGTTCACCCTCACAATCCATAAAAATGATGATAGAAGCCTAAAACGGAAATTTACACATCTAAGGAAACGTTCTATAACATATTACAAAATGAAGAATTACATCGATGCTTTTCACGACAAAATACACAAATGATATGATGGCAACGAAGAAGTAAAATGTATCTAATAAGACCACGTCTACGCTAGGAAAGGACTAGTAATTCTCCTTCTTTGATTTGCGTTTTGATGCAGCATTCTTCTCCGACTTGCGCTTCGTACCACTGCTGTTAAGGATTTGATCAATTATGTCGTCCACGTTGGGTGGTTATGGAATATATAGGATGGATTCCATATGCATGGAGAGAGAGGCTATTTTATTATCCTTATGCCGACCATAATATAGCCCATTCACTTTGAAAAGGATATCCCAAGTACCTTCTCCGAGCTCGTCGCATGTGATGGGTGTTGAATGATCTCCCTCCTTCTTATAGTAAGTGCACCAATGTGATTCCGGTAGGCAAATTTGATTACCATCCCAAATCTTTCTATAGGGAGTATCCTTGTCATCTCTCGCCTTCCACTCTTGAGCAAGAGGAGTAGGAATGTCCATATTTAATGTCACGTACTCCTCAATAATATCAAGTTGGTGGCGAATGTACGGACTCACGGGGATCAGTATGTAGTCCCCATACTGATTGTGCATTATCTTGACATCCGTGGAAGGGAGCATTCCCGTTTGGAGTACTACGCCATGATCGTCATAACGCAAGACTTGTTTAAATTTACGCTGTAGCGGTGTAGGATTATGTACCTTGGTTGTTTCTTCCACTGGCATCAGTTGTAGATGATCTGATCGTAGCGAACCTTGTAACGTTTGACCACCATTTTGTCCTACTGGTGCAGCAGATGGAGTAGATGCCTGAAAATGGAAAAGATTGTATTAAGTTTACGTTCAAGGGAGGGAGGAAAGTAGCGACTTGCCATTTTAGTTGGATAATAGAATAAGGAACTAGAGAGAGAGAGAGAGAAAATGTGCGTCCGTCACTCGTGCGATTCAACGATGGAATGATTCTCACTGTGGATGGCTCGCTATTTATATAGAAATGCTTGATTCTCATTGGATGATGATCCTCATTGGACAATAACATCAAGCTGATTCAAAATATGGCCTCCGTTTACCAATCCGAGCCTTCATTCGCCCGCTGGAGCTGTTTCTTGGGAAATTCTAACTCTGTCGTTTTTCGTCAATCTCCCAAAATGTTGTAACCGCTCTAACTTTTGAACGAAGACAGATATGAACAAGCCGTTTCTTTCACTGAATTTGTCTCACTCTTAGCTTTCAAACGAGCTATTGCACGACAAAATCCGTCCACTACAAGCCAAGATCGAAGCTAGCTGTCCAGGGGGGGAGGTCAGTAAAATTTGATGAAAAATGTTTTGGTGACGGTCCCAGGTCGAAATTCCACACTTTGGAAAATTTTCAAAATTTACCCATACAAAGCCACTCTGACACTTAGGATTTTTTCAGGTGAGCGAGCTCCGACCTAAAATCTTGTAACCGCTCTAACTTTTGAACGAAGACAGATATGAACAAGCCGTTTCTTTCACTGAATTTGTCTCACTCTTAGCTTTCAAACGAGCTATTGCACGACAAAATCCGTCCACTAGAAGCCAAGATCGAAGCGAGCTCTCCAGAGGGGGGGAGGTCCGTGAAATTTGATGAAAAATGTTTTGGTGACGGTCCCAGGTCGAAATTCCACACTTTGGAAAATTTTCAAAATTTACCCATACAAAGCCACTCTGACACTTAGGATTTTTTCAGGTGAGCTACGACAGACCACCCTCCCAACCTGGCCGGCACACCACGCCAACCTAGACACCACATCACCGCGCGCTATACGACGGTCGGCCAGAGGGGGGGACATCAGCGAACCTGATGGACGCACGTGGCCGGCACACCACGACACTCTGTCGTTCCAGAGGGGGGGGGGACGTCAGACTCAAAGCACCACGGTGGCCGACCACGACACTCTGCCGTTCCAGAGGGGGGGGGACGTCAGCGACGGCGGCCATCTTGCGCGGTCCAGAAGTGGAGTTTTACTTACTACTTTCTGACACTCGAGTCTGAAGGTGCCTCTCCGTTCTGCCGATGTACCCTGCTCCGCAGGGGCAATCAAATTTATAGATCAAAGAATGTCGATCGGCAGTTGGTATAGGGTCCTTGTGCGCGGATGGTGCCAGCTGTTTTGTTGAGAAAACTGGGTTTGGGTCCAGTTGCATATAATATTTTCCGACTTCTTTGGAAATATTTCGTGCGATGATTTCACTTTCACTGCCATAGTATGGGATTTTGAAGAAGAATGGCTTCTTCTTAACCGTTGGGATCTTCGAATTGTCATCTTTGTACTTAGAGTGTTTGCGAATAAACCATTCAGGGTAGCAATTTTTTATCAAAATTTCAGTTATTCGTTTCAACTCCTTGCCAAGAAAACAAGGAGAACAAAGTCTATGAGCCCGATATACCATTTTTTTCACTAAGTTGACCTCATATTTTCTTGGACAATAAGCCCCATAATTTGTATATATTCCTGTAAATGTTTTCTTTCTGTACACCGATGTCAGTATTTTTCCATTTTCCCTGTACATTGCAACATCAAGGAAATGTTCTCCGGAATGTTTCGTAAATGTTAGGTTCGGATGCAGATTGTTGCATCTATTCCAAAATTGTGATGCTGCCACCTCATCAGGTAAAATGATAAATGTGTCGTCCACATATCGCGTATAGTATTTGACATTATTATCGTTTTCTCTGAATAGTTTGCGTTCTTGAAATCCCATAAATATTTCGCTCATTGACATGCTGACTTTGCTTCCCATTGCCAATCCTTCATGCTGGACATATACAGAGTCATTGTAAGCAAATTTGATATCGCAAGAAACCAATCGTAATAATGCCCGACAATTGGATTCCGATAAAGGGTTTCTGCCCAATTTTGGAGGATTGTCAGAGTTTCGATACCATTGATCGCATATTATGTTTATCGTCTCTTCAACAGGAACATTAGAAAAAAGATTCTGGACGTCAAAAGATACACAGACATCGCCTGGATCAATTGATATTGTTCGGATTTGTTCGCTGAATTGAAAAGAGTCTTTCACAGTTTTACCATTAAAATGATGTAATATCGGTTTTAATAAATTTTCGTTTATGAATTTCGCGACCTCATCGTAAGCCGTTCCAACCATAGAAACCACAGGTCGTAGTGGAGCATTTTCCTTGTGAATTTTTGGAAGTCCATAAATTCGAGGAATATTACATGCTTTAGGCAATTTATTCAACATAGATGAATCAAGTTCGCCTGCGTTGATGATCTCTTTAATTGTACTTTTCACTTTCAGTATTGTTTGGTCATCTCTCCAATCCAAAGTCTCATCCAATTTTAAAAATTTTGTATTGTCATTTAAAATACTTCTGACTTTCTGGTTGTACTGATCTTTCGTCATGATGACAACACCAGCTCCTTTATCCGGCTTTGATAAAATTAGTCCACTCTTCTTTAATCGCTTGATCACATTGCTCATGTCTTGTGATGATTTGTCTTGAATATGAATATTCAATAAATCATAAGCTGATTTCTTGAGAAAAGTTTCCAACTCCGGTATATTGTCGATATTCAGAGGAATTTCAGATCGCAGTCTGTTCGTAATATCTTCCATTCGATGAAAAACATCGATTTTATCGGTATTTCTCGGAGCGACATAATGGGTAAGACCATATGACAGAGATTTGGTATCTTCTTCCGTAATTTGTATACCACTCAAGTTAAATATCACATCTTTGTTCGTAGAATTGCAACCATATTGTTGTTTAATCAACCAATTCAAGTTTTCCTTATACTTTTCTTTCCTTTCATCGGATGTATCACGGGTTATCTTCCACATCAATTTGTATAAAATACAAAAGTTCATCAAAGATAGTTCAGTTGTAACTTCTTTCAAAAGTCGTTTGCGCGTAATTTTCCAATTTTCAATTGAAGTTGAAGCCTTTTGAATATCGGAATTAAGAAAACTGTGAATGTGTTCTCGATTAATGCTGAGCCCAGCTCCAGTAAATAAATAAATCGTCAAAAAAGAAGAATGAATTTTATATTTCAAGTTATTTACAAATGGGCGCCAGAAAAACGAAGATTACCATTATATCAAATTACAAACCTGTCTTTTTAATAAGAAATAGCTCGAACTTGTATTCCCTAAATTGTACTTACATGAACTTTCAAAATACGTATGAAATTGCCGAATGATTAAGAGTGCAAGCAAAGGTAATTTAGTTTTACTTCATATAGTACAAATAAATCACTCTTATAAGCCTAAAATCGACGATGACGCTGCAGCGAGTTGTAATGATGCATAGACTACACAGTAAGGAAAGGCGAGCGATTTTCAAACAGTATCTGATCTAAGTCGACAATTACACGGCGTGTGACAGAAGAAGATAATTGACTAACAAATGATGAGCTGACTAATCGGTCGCTTATGAATCCCGAACTTAAGGTTTATCTCCGATCCGTTATCACAGTTGCTACCATCCAACCACTCAGCTTAAAGAAGCATAGAAATACTAGGCTATCTCTTATTGAATAGCTCTATCATTCTTGCTGTTGAGAATGTAAAATGTGTATGTGTTTATGACATCAAATTAAAATTCCAAAGTCATGGAAAGTTTCAGTTCCGGATCAATGCGTAATCCCAGGATTGAACGAGTCCCGGTTGGGATTGAGTATTGAGTAATGACTGCAGTCCTGGGTACTTTTCCAAATCCCGGGATAGGAATTAATGTAGAGATTTTTGGAAACCCAATCCTGGGATTTCGGGGTCCCAAAAAATTACAATCTCGGTATTACGAAACGGGTCGATTCACAATGTCTTAGAGGATGAATGTTACTTTCTAATTGTGAATTAGTATGGGTAGGCCTAATATGAGTAGCAGCATATTTGATGTTTGTTTCTTGTTGGATATATCATGACGACATAATAGCAGATGCTACTTAAAATTCACAATTACATGTAAGCTTTACGATGCTAATACTTTTTACATAATTTTTGTTATCGGAGAAATATGAACTGTCATCTCTGAAAAAAACGATTATTTTGTAGAACTGCTATCCGTATTCACTAATGGGCCATTACAAGTATTTGAAACAATTTCAGTGACACATTATATGAGCGACATGCAGCCATATATGCATATTGGGCACCACCCACCACCAGGATTAAAATCCCAACTCTCAATTTGAATAAGTTTTTGCATTTGATATTTGCTAATCTTAAGCAAGCACGTGAATAAATTATGCTCCCCTAGCGTGGTATTTAGCGTATGTGTAGCCCTACCAGCACTCGTGAGCAATTGAGAAGACTTCGTCACTTTCATTGCATTAAACCGATTCAAAATTCCAAGATGAAATCGAACTCAATTGAATACCCGATCCGTCGAAACAAATTTTGTTGCTCAACACAAGCCTATATTATCAAAATTCGCATTATTATTGTATGTTAAGACGTTCTTAAATGTGGCGCATGTGAAGAAACGTATAAGCCTTGAATAATGTGTAAATGTAGCCTACGTGTAAGTCACGAATTCGTAGCTTTCATCGTATATATACATGTAATGTACCATAAATGCCAAGACAAAAGCTATGAAGTTGCCGTAAAATGATAAGCATAAAATGCATTATTAAAAAAATATTTTGACATCAAACCCAAACTCGAGCAGAAGTTGACAAAATTAAATGCATTTTAATAATAAGTTGATCAATTAACTCGCTACAATTATGAGAAACAGTAGCAAGCAAACCATTGCAAGAAATTATTACTTGCTACATCAGCGATATTTAATTCATCATTCTAAGACGAACGCCGTCGAGTAAATCAAGCAGGAATGCTGAACTGTGTAATCGTTTTTTCTCATTCTTTTAATTTAGAGTCGCTCTTATTACATGTACATTGTCAGTCATAGCCCTAGGGGCCTATATTGTCAGTCTGATCAGTTTACTGCAGCTATGTGTTTTGTGTAACAAAATTAGGCCTACGTGTTGTTGTAATCGCAATTACGCAGCCTTTGTAATCAATAAATTGATCTTTATGATATAGCAATCAACGAATCGCAATAAGGAGTCTCAATCAATTAATATACACTATCATTTGTATTTCTTGTCGATCTCTGATCCTTGCTGCATATCTCTATATGGGACTTTGCATAATTGCAATCTTAGATAAGTTCCAAAAAGAATGAACATTCAATGGAACATTCAGACATTAAAAAAATACACGTATAAATACTATGCTTATAGCCGCAGCACAACAGATACACGACATTGCAGCATACCCGGCACATGCAATAATGTGAAATAGCACGAATGTTGTAGAAAGATAATTTATGGACCTGTGTAAGAGCAACCTATGTCATTTTTATCAGACTGGATTAGGCTTTTGATTAAAGAGAAGCCTGATTGATGACATGCCAATCGATTTCAAAAAAGAGACGCTACTAAAATTGACATTCCGATAAAATCAATGTGCTCACTGTTCATGCAATATTAACTAGGCCTATCCATAATTAAAGTTTGCGATAGTCTATTCAATATTATTCTCCTGGTGTCTGCTTTTAGATTTGCAAACAAATTATTATTTACCAAATCTGTATGTCTAGTGCTTTACCATCAGTGTCTAACATATATTGGAAAAAATATATGTCTCGATTTAATAAAATGCATCTATGCAAGACAGGCGGTCACCCTACTATAGTCATGGAATTTGGAACCTTGAAATTTCCATACTTCAATTAGATTATGGTGGCCTATTTATTGACTATCTTGAATAATAAATTCTAAGGGAACCTCGTCAGCCAGTCCCTCTGATTCTACCAGTCCATATATTTGCATGCAAGCCTAGGCTATATGAAGAAGTAGAGACATTTTGTAACTTGCTCTGTGATGGTTGATCGCGATTATGAATGTATGATTCTCCCCTCCAACTTATTATGCAATCGTGAGTCAAATATTCAATATGCGTCAAAACGACTGACTTGAGTCAAATAGTCCAATCCGTCAGAATACCGTCGTGAGTCAAAAAGTATGACTTGCGTCAGTAAGAATGAAAATCTGGAGTCTCCGAAACCGGCGGAAAGTATTGAATGCATCTTAGCAAAACTCACCTGTACACCAAATTTGGTAAGATGCGAGCGTGCGGAACAAAGTCCATTTGCGTCAAAAAGTCTGACTGCGTCAAAATGTCCAACTTGGCGTCATGTTGTCTGACTTGCGTCATCTCCTGACTATATGGATTCCCATTGGAATCCAATGGCAAAATTCAAGGAATATCTATGGATTCTGAAACACTGAATTTGATACATGATTGAGTTCAGAACATCAACCTCGATATAAAAGTTTAAATGGGTGTAATTCAAGCAATATAAATGAGCATTTCAATTTAACAAGCGTAGAATAACTGCCCGTCTCGACGGACATCAACCATCTGCTTCTGGAAATTAAGCCATCTCCACCAGCTGACCTATCAACGCGAATAAGCATTTTTGGGACTCATTCCATTATTCAGTATTTGATGTGTGAGAGCCTCTACAAAATGAGAAAAATCGCCAAAATTAAATCAAAACATGACATTTACTCATCTTGTAGAGGCTCTCACACATCAAATACTGAATCATGTGACTCACTTTTACTTTTATATCGAAGTTGATGATGTTCTGAACTCAATCATGTTTCAAATTTCATGCGATTCTGATCAATAGCTTCTTTTCTGCAACAGAAAATGTAGGAAAATTGCCAAGTGTTTCACAATCCATGGATATTTCTTGAATTTTATCAGGGGAATCCAATGGGAATCCTTTATCCTTACCTATGACCGAGAGCGACTGGCTGTGACACTCAATAATTTGATTTTTGAATTCAGCGTTTCAAGATCTACAAATCCATGCTATGAAGCCCTTTGTGCGCGAATAAAGGAAGAAAGTGACAGTAGCTATATACGACTGTATACTACATGTGAGAATCCTACTTACTAAGTAGCCTAACACACTTCGATTGAGTTGTATTTCTTCTTATTATATTATTCTCGTTATTCTTGCAAATAAAATGTTGAAGCGTCTTTGATGAACCATTTGAGATCGATAGGGGATGGCTCTTATATATACTTTCCTCCAAACTATGAATTGCATGAAGTTTCTTCTTTATGAAAATATTTATTAGTTTCAAGAATCATGTATCACTGCATACATGCCTTTTAATATATATGCCTTTCATAGTGCATTTCACCTGTTCTACATGAAAATTTGGCATTGCTTCTGCAAAATTTGATTTGGGGAATGAAGTCTCCGTCGCTGATAATATCAAATTACAAAGAAAACTGTTGTAATTCAAAGCATTTACGCCTAGTGTTTCGGGCGATGGTAAATTTGTATTCCTAGAAAATAAAAAAACAACAATGGTGTTATATTGCACATTTCAATAAGATATCATCACATCTCCTGATCAACTACCTGCATATTTATTTTCATGTTGCGAAAAGGTTTTTAGATTTGTTAACAAATTGTTCAAAAATCATTTGCTCTGAATGCGTCAGTGAGCTACGGCTCGTTATCAAATGATCTATTAAACGAGGGCCTGAACTTTTTCTCTGATATCGAATGCGACATTGATGTCAAAGAGAAACCTGTCAATGAATCAGTGATTTCAGACAACAGTAGTGACAGAAGCAGACATCTCATAAATAATATTATATTTATGGCAGCATTACTGGTGTCATATCGATACAATAGTCTTGCATTGTGCGTAATTGAGGAAGGCAACAATGTATCCCGTAATTATGATATCTGTATCTATGCATGCGAAAGACATTTTTAAAATTTGAAAAAGCGTATATCTACATGTGCATTCATAACATTGTTGCCCACCTTTTTCCTACATTGTTGCCCTCAAAAATCCATGATAATGGTATTTTACAGGGTGTAGGTCGTATGGCGTGTTCACACTATCAAGATAATTATAACGGTCAATTGAAATAAAATCACTCTGTATGTGTTACATAGCTGCTGTTCACATTAGTCCGATTTTCTCAACGATAAATCTATCGTCGAGATCACAACCAGAGCGATTTTCTTGAACGATAAAAATTCGTCGAACATAATTTTGTTCCAAATGCCAATTCTGATGTCAGAATCATAATTAGCGTGAACCACTGATCAAAATGCATACCATTGTATTGACATTTCGTGCCGAAATAACGGCACAGTGGAGACACGCATGTTGTGAAAGGCGATATTTTCGTTGTGCTACCTGACAATCAGTCAATTGAGGTGGCGATCCATGCACAGCTGCGCTGCATTTACCGGCTTCTTTCCAATTCAACGTAGCAAAGTGCGTCAAGGTAGCAAAATCAAAAAAAAAAAGAAACAAAACAAGCTAATGACTAGTTAATTTTCAATAGGTACAAAATATGATTTAAAAGAAAATTTTTATATCCTAAAATGTCAAAAAAATTTAAAAAATGCTTACTAGAAGGACAAACAACGCTTCTCCTCTCCTCATGTGTAATGAATTGGCGAGTAAGTCGTTCTGTTCAAAATTATGTTTATCACTTATATATTGAAAAGATCCTATTTAACAGTCTGCCCATTCAGATGATAAGAGGACAGGTCTGTTTCCAATCAAAATACCAGATCTAGCTAACACAGCGGGATTACGCTATCTAAAATCTACCAGGTGTGTAAGAGAATTAATGTTAGTTCCTTAAGCTAAAACGTGAAATAAAATTCTACAAAATATGCATACAAATTATTTGACTATTTTTAATGAGGTCATCAACAGGAACTTGGTCAGGACGATCGCGTTTCGACCGCTTCATCCTGGACGCTCAAACCCGACCAAGCGCGGTCCTGTACATTTAAGATGCACAGCCTCAAAAGTTATATTTATAATAGGGAAAGATTAGCATCTATCAAAAAAAAATAGTCACTATTGACTGAAATGTACCTCAGGCACTTGAAAGAAGGACAGAGTCCAGCCAGTAGAGGTCAAGAGGCGGGGACATAGTCCACCTTCAACTCAAGACGTGCTGCAAAAACAATTCAACGTAGCAAAGTGCGTCAAGGTAGCAAAATCAAAAAAAAAAAAAACAAAACAAGCTAATGACTAGTTAATTTTCAATAGGTACAAAATATGATTTAAAAGAAAATTTTTATATCCTAAAATGTCAAAAAAATTTAAAAAATGCTTACTAGAAGGACAAACAACGCTTCTCCTCTCCTCATGTGTAATGAATTGGCGAGTAAGTCGTTCTGTTCAAAATTATGTTTATCACTTATATATTGAAAAGATCCTATTTAACAGTCTGCCCATTCAGATGATAAGAGGACAGGTCTGTTTCCAATCAAAATACCAGATCTAGCTAACACAGCGGGATTACGCTATCTAAAATCTACCAGGTGTGTAAGAGAATTAATGTTAGTTCCTTAAGCTAAAACGTGAAATAAAATTCTACAAAATATGCATACAAATTATTTGACTATTTTTAATGAGGTCATCAACAGGAACTTGGTCAGGACGATCGCGTTTCGACCGCTTCATCCTGGACGCTCAAACCCGACCAAGCGCGGTCCTGTACATTTAAGATGCACAGCCTCAAAAGTTATATTTATAATAGGGAAAGATTAGCATCTATCAAAAAAAAAATAGTCACTATTGACTGAAATGTACCTCAGGCACTTGAAAGAAGGACAGAGTCCAGCCAGTAGAGGTCAAGAGGCGGGGACATAGTCCACCTTCAACTCAAGACGTGCTGCAAAAACAATTCAACGTAGCAAAGTGCGTCAAGGTAGCAAAATCAAAAAAAAAAAAAGAAACAAAACAAGCTAATGACTAGTTAATTTTCAATAGGTACAAAATATGATTTAAAAGAAAATTTTTATATCCTAAAATGTCAAAAAAATTTAAAAAATGCTTACTAGAAGGACAAACAACGCTTCTCCTCTCCTCATGTGTAATGAATTGGCGAGTAAGTCGTTCTGTTCAAAATTATGTTTATCACTTATATATTGAAAAGATCCTATTTAACAGTCTGCCCATTCAGATGATAAGAGGACAGGTCTGTTTCCAATCAAAATACCAGATCTAGCTAACACAGCGGGATTACGCTATCTAAAATCTACCAGGTGTGTAAGAGAATTAATGTTAGTTCCTTAAGCTAAAACGTGAAATAAAATTCTACAAAATATGCATACAAATTATTTGACTATTTTTAATGAGGTCATCAACAGGAACTTGGTCAGGACGATCGCGTTTCGACCGCTTCATCCTGGACGCTCAAACCCGACCAAGCGCGGTCCTGTACATTTAAGATGCACAGCCTCAAAAGTTATATTTATAATAGGGAAAGATTAGCATCTATCAAAAAAAAAATAGTCACTATTGACTGAAATGTACCTCAGGCACTTGAAAGAAGGACAGAGTCCAGCCAGTAGAGGTCAAGAGGCGGGGACATAGTCCACCTTCAACTCAAGACGTGCTGCAAAAACAATTCAACGTAGCAAAGTGCGTCAAGGTAGCAAAATCAAAAAAAAAAAAAGAAACAAAACAAGCTAATGACTAGTTAATTTTCAATAGGTACAAAATATGATTTAAAAGAAAATTTTTATATCCTAAAATGTCAAAAAAATTTAAAAAATGCTTACTAGAAGGACAAACAACGCTTCTCCTCTCCTCATGTGTAATGAATTGGCGAGTAAGTCGTTCTGTTCAAAATTATGTTTATCACTTATATATTGAAAAGATCCTATTTAACAGTCTGCCCATTCAGATGATAAGAGGACAGGTCTGTTTCCAATCAAAATACCAGATCTAGCTAACACAGCGGGATTACGCTATCTAAAATCTACCAGGTGTGTAAGAGAATTAATGTTAGTTCCTTAAGCTAAAACGTGAAATAAAATTCTACAAAATATGCATACAAATTATTTGACTATTTTTAATGAGGTCATCAACAGGAACTTGGTCAGGACGATCGCGTTTCGACCGCTTCATCCTGGACGCTCAAACCCGACCAAGCGCGGTCCTGTACATTTAAGATGCACAGCCTCAAAAGTTATATTTATAATAGGGAAAGATTAGCATCTATCAAAAAAAAAATAGTCACTATTGACTGAAATGTACCTCAGGCACTTGAAAGAAGGACAGAGTCCAGCCAGTAGAGGTCAAGAGGCGGGGACATAGTCCACCTTCAACTCAAGACGTGCTGCAAAAACAATTCAACGTAGCAAAGTGCGTCAAGGTAGCAAAATCAAAAAAAAAAAAAGAAACAAAACAAGCTAATGACTAGTTAATTTTCAATAGGTACAAAATATGATTTAAAAGAAAATTTTTATATCCTAAAATGTCAAAAAAATTTAAAAAATGCTTACTAGAAGGACAAACAACGCTTCTCCTCTCCTCATGTGTAATGAATTGGCGAGTAAGTCGTTCTGTTCAAAATTATGTTTATCACTTATATATTGAAAAGATCCTATTTAACAGTCTGCCCATTCAGATGATAAGAGGACAGGTCTGTTTCCAATCAAAATACCAGATCTAGCTAACACAGCGGGATTACGCTATCTAAAATCTACCAGGTGTGTAAGAGAATTAATGTTAGTTCCTTAAGCTAAAACGTGAAATAAAATTCTACAAAATATGCATACAAATTATTTGACTATTTTTAATGAGGTCATCAACAGGAACTTGGTCAGGACGATCGCGTTTCGACCGCTTCATCCTGGACGCTCAAACCCGACCAAGCGCGGTCCTGTACATTTAAGATGCACAGCCTCAAAAGTTATATTTATAATAGGGAAAGATTAGCATCTATCAAAAAAAAAATAGTCACTATTGACTGAAATGTACCTCAGGCACTTGAAAGAAGGACAGAGTCCAGCCAGTAGAGGTCAAGAGGCGGGGACATAGTCCACCTTCAACTCAAGACGTGCTGCAAAAACAATTCAACGTAGCAAAGTGCGTCAAGGTAGCAAAATCAAAAAAAAAAGAAACAAAACAAGCTAATGACTAGTTAATTTTCAATAGGTACAAAATATGATTTAAAAGAAAATTTTTATATCCTAAAATGTCAAAAAAATTTAAAAAATGCTTACTAGAAGGACAAACAACGCTTCTCCTCTCCTCATGTGTAATGAATTGGCGAGTAAGTCGTTCTGTTCAAAATTATGTTTATCACTTATATATTGAAAAGATCCTATTTAACAGTCTGCCCATTCAGATGATAAGAGGACAGGTCTGTTTCCAATCAAAATACCAGATCTAGCTAACACAGCGGGATTACGCTATCTAAAATCTACCAGGTGTGTAAGAGAATTAATGTTAGTTCCTTAAGCTAAAACGTGAAATAAAATTCTACAAAATATGCATACAAATTATTTGACTATTTTTAATGAGGTCATCAACAGGAACTTGGTCAGGACGATCGCGTTTCGACCGCTTCATCCTGGACGCTCAAACCCGACCAAGCGCGGTCCTGTACATTTAAGATGCACAGCCTCAAAAGTTATATTTATAATAGGGAAAGATTAGCATCTATCAAAAAAAAAATAGTCACTATTGACTGAAATGTACCTCAGGCACTTGAAAGAAGGACAGAGTCCAGCCAGTAGAGGTCAAGAGGCGGGGACATAGTCCACCTTCAACTCAAGACGTGCTGCAAAAACAATTCAACGTAGCAAAGTGCGTCAAGGTAGCAAAATCAAAAAAAAAAAAGAAACAAAACAAGCTAATGACTAGTTAATTTTCAATAGGTACAAAATATGATTTAAAAGAAAATTTTTATATCCTAAAATGTCAAAAAAATTTAAAAAATGCTTACTAGAAGGACAAACAACGCTTCTCCTCTCCTCATGTGTAATGAATTGGCGAGTAAGTCGTTCTGTTCAAAATTATGTTTATCACTTATATATTGAAAAGATCCTATTTAACAGTCTGCCCATTCAGATGATAAGAGGACAGGTCTGTTTCCAATCAAAATACCAGATCTAGCTAACACAGCGGGATTACGCTATCTAAAATCTACCAGGTGTGTAAGAGAATTAATGTTAGTTCCTTAAGCTAAAACGTGAAATAAAATTCTACAAAATATGCATACAAATTATTTGACTATTTTTAATGAGGTCATCAACAGGAACTTGGTCAGGACGATCGCGTTTCGACCGCTTCATCCTGGACGCTCAAACCCGACCAAGCGCGGTCCTGTACATTTAAGATGCACAGCCTCAAAAGTTATATTTATAATAGGGAAAGATTAGCATCTATCAAAAAAAAATAGTCACTATTGACTGAAATGTACCTCAGGCACTTGAAAGAAGGACAGAGTCCAGCCAGTAGAGGTCAAGAGGCGGGGACATAGTCCACCTTCAACTCAAGACGTGCTGCAAAAACAATTCAACGTAGCAAAGTGCGTCAAGGTAGCAAAATCAAAAAAAAAAAAGAAACAAAACAAGCTAATGACTAGTTAATTTTCAATAGGTACAAAATATGATTTAAAAGAAAATTTTTATATCCTAAAATGTCAAAAAAATTTAAAAAATGCTTACTAGAAGGACAAACAACGCTTCTCCTCTCCTCATGTGTAATGAATTGGCGAGTAAGTCGTTCTGTTCAAAATTATGTTTATCACTTATATATTGAAAAGATCCTATTTAACAGTCTGCCCATTCAGATGATAAGAGGACAGGTCTGTTTCCAATCAAAATACCAGATCTAGCTAACACAGCGGGATTACGCTATCTAAAATCTACCAGGTGTGTAAGAGAATTAATGTTAGTTCCTTAAGCTAAAACGTGAAATAAAATTCTACAAAATATGCATACAAATTATTTGACTATTTTTAATGAGGTCATCAACAGGAACTTGGTCAGGACGATCGCGTTTCGACCGCTTCATCCTGGACGCTCAAACCCGACCAAGCGCGGTCCTGTACATTTAAGATGCACAGCCTCAAAAGTTATATTTATAATAGGGAAAGATTAGCATCTATCAAAAAAAAAATAGTCACTATTGACTGAAATGTACCTCAGGCACTTGAAAGAAGGACAGAGTCCAGCCAGTAGAGGTCAAGAGGCGGGGACATAGTCCACCTTCAACTCAAGACGTGCTGCAAAAACAATTCAACGTAGCAAAGTGCGTCAAGGTAGCAAAATCAAAAAAAAAAAAGAAACAAAACAAGCTAATGACTAGTTAATTTTCAATAGGTACAAAATATGATTTAAAAGAAAATTTTTATATCCTAAAATGTCAAAAAAATTTAAAAAATGCTTACTAGAAGGACAAACAACGCTTCTCCTCTCCTCATGTGTAATGAATTGGCGAGTAAGTCGTTCTGTTCAAAATTATGTTTATCACTTATATATTGAAAAGATCCTATTTAACAGTCTGCCCATTCAGATGATAAGAGGACAGGTCTGTTTCCAATCAAAATACCAGATCTAGCTAACACAGCGGGATTACGCTATCTAAAATCTACCAGGTGTGTAAGAGAATTAATGTTAGTTCCTTAAGCTAAAACGTGAAATAAAATTCTACAAAATATGCATACAAATTATTTGACTATTTTTAATGAGGTCATCAACAGGAACTTGGTCAGGACGATCGCGTTTCGACCGCTTCATCCTGGACGCTCAAACCCGACCAAGCGCGGTCCTGTACATTTAAGATGCACAGCCTCAAAAGTTATATTTATAATAGGGAAAGATTAGCATCTATCAAAAAAAAAATAGTCACTATTGACTGAAATGTACCTCAGGCACTTGAAAGAAGGACAGAGTCCAGCCAGTAGAGGTCAAGAGGCGGGGACATAGTCCACCTTCAACTCAAGACGTGCTGCAAAAACAATTCAACGTAGCAAAGTGCGTCAAGGTAGCAAAATCAAAAAAAAAAGAAACAAAACAAGCTAATGACTAGTTAATTTTCAATAGGTACAAAATATGATTTAAAAGAAAATTTTTATATCCTAAAATGTCAAAAAAATTTAAAAAATGCTTACTAGAAGGACAAACAACGCTTCTCCTCTCCTCATGTGTAATGAATTGGCGAGTAAGTCGTTCTGTTCAAAATTATGTTTATCACTTATATATTGAAAAGATCCTATTTAACAGTCTGCCCATTCAGATGATAAGAGGACAGGTCTGTTTCCAATCAAAATACCAGATCTAGCTAACACAGCGGGATTACGCTATCTAAAATCTACCAGGTGTGTAAGAGAATTAATGTTAGTTCCTTAAGCTAAAACGTGAAATAAAATTCTACAAAATATGCATACAAATTATTTGACTATTTTTAATGAGGTCATCAACAGGAACTTGGTCAGGACGATCGCGTTTCGACCGCTTCATCCTGGACGCTCAAACCCGACCAAGCGCGGTCCTGTACATTTAAGATGCACAGCCTCAAAAGTTATATTTATAATAGGGAAAGATTAGCATCTATCAAAAAAAAAATAGTCACTATTGACTGAAATGTACCTCAGGCACTTGAAAGAAGGACAGAGTCCAGCCAGTAGAGGTCAAGAGGCGGGGACATAGTCCACCTTCAACTCAAGACGTGCTGCAAAAACAATTCAACGTAGCAAAGTGCGTCAAGGTAGCAAAATCAAAAAAAAAAAAGAAACAAAACAAGCTAATGACTAGTTAATTTTCAATAGGTACAAAATATGATTTAAAAGAAAATTTTTATATCCTAAAATGTCAAAAAAATTTAAAAAATGCTTACTAGAAGGACAAACAACGCTTCTCCTCTCCTCATGTGTAATGAATTGGCGAGTAAGTCGTTCTGTTCAAAATTATGTTTATCACTTATATATTGAAAAGATCCTATTTAACAGTCTGCCCATTCAGATGATAAGAGGACAGGTCTGTTTCCAATCAAAATACCAGATCTAGCTAACACAGCGGGATTACGCTATCTAAAATCTACCAGGTGTGTAAGAGAATTAATGTTAGTTCCTTAAGCTAAAACGTGAAATAAAATTCTACAAAATATGCATACAAATTATTTGACTATTTTTAATGAGGTCATCAACAGGAACTTGGTCAGGACGATCGCGTTTCGACCGCTTCATCCTGGACGCTCAAACCCGACCAAGCGCGGTCCTGTACATTTAAGATGCACAGCCTCAAAAGTTATATTTATAATAGGGAAAGATTAGCATCTATCAAAAAAAAATAGTCACTATTGACTGAAATGTACCTCAGGCACTTGAAAGAAGGACAGAGTCCAGCCAGTAGAGGTCAAGAGGCGGGGACATAGTCCACCTTCAACTCAAGACGTGCTGCAAAAACAATTCAACGTAGCAAAGTGCGTCAAGGTAGCAAAATCAAAAAAAAAAAAGAAACAAAACAAGCTAATGACTAGTTAATTTTCAATAGGTACAAAATATGATTTAAAAGAAAATTTTTATATCCTAAAATGTCAAAAAAATTTAAAAAATGCTTACTAGAAGGACAAACAACGCTTCTCCTCTCCTCATGTGTAATGAATTGGCGAGTAAGTCGTTCTGTTCAAAATTATGTTTATCACTTATATATTGAAAAGATCCTATTTAACAGTCTGCCCATTCAGATGATAAGAGGACAGGTCTGTTTCCAATCAAAATACCAGATCTAGCTAACACAGCGGGATTACGCTATCTAAAATCTACCAGGTGTGTAAGAGAATTAATGTTAGTTCCTTAAGCTAAAACGTGAAATAAAATTCTACAAAATATGCATACAAATTATTTGACTATTTTTAATGAGGTCATCAACAGGAACTTGGTCAGGACGATCGCGTTTCGACCGCTTCATCCTGGACGCTCAAACCCGACCAAGCGCGGTCCTGTACATTTAAGATGCACAGCCTCAAAAGTTATATTTATAATAGGGAAAGATTAGCATCTATCAAAAAAAAAATAGTCACTATTGACTGAAATGTACCTCAGGCACTTGAAAGAAGGACAGAGTCCAGCCAGTAGAGGTCAAGAGGCGGGGACATAGTCCACCTTCAACTCAAGACGTGCTGCAAAAACAATTCAACGTAGCAAAGTGCGTCAAGGTAGCAAAATCAAAAAAAAAAGAAACAAAACAAGCTAATGACTAGTTAATTTTCAATAGGTACAAAATATGATTTAAAAGAAAATTTTTATATCCTAAAATGTCAAAAAAATTTAAAAAATGCTTACTAGAAGGACAAACAACGCTTCTCCTCTCCTCATGTGTAATGAATTGGCGAGTAAGTCGTTCTGTTCAAAATTATGTTTATCACTTATATATTGAAAAGATCCTATTTAACAGTCTGCCCATTCAGATGATAAGAGGACAGGTCTGTTTCCAATCAAAATACCAGATCTAGCTAACACAGCGGGATTACGCTATCTAAAATCTACCAGGTGTGTAAGAGAATTAATGTTAGTTCCTTAAGCTAAAACGTGAAATAAAATTCTACAAAATATGCATACAAATTATTTGACTATTTTTAATGAGGTCATCAACAGGAACTTGGTCAGGACGATCGCGTTTCGACCGCTTCATCCTGGACGCTCAAACCCGACCAAGCGCGGTCCTGTACATTTAAGATGCACAGCCTCAAAAGTTATATTTATAATAGGGAAAGATTAGCATCTATCAAAAAAAAAATAGTCACTATTGACTGAAATGTACCTCAGGCACTTGAAAGAAGGACAGAGTCCAGCCAGTAGAGGTCAAGAGGCGGGGACATAGTCCACCTTCAACTCAAGACGTGCTGCAAAAACAATTCAACGTAGCAAAGTGCGTCAAGGTAGCAAAATCAAAAAAAAAAGAAACAAAACAAGCTAATGACTAGTTAATTTTCAATAGGTACAAAATATGATTTAAAAGAAAATTTTTATATCCTAAAATGTCAAAAAAATTTAAAAAATGCTTACTAGAAGGACAAACAACGCTTCTCCTCTCCTCATGTGTAATGAATTGGCGAGTAAGTCGTTCTGTTCAAAATTATGTTTATCACTTATATATTGAAAAGATCCTATTTAACAGTCTGCCCATTCAGATGATAAGAGGACAGGTCTGTTTCCAATCAAAATACCAGATCTAGCTAACACAGCGGGATTACGCTATCTAAAATCTACCAGGTGTGTAAGAGAATTAATGTTAGTTCCTTAAGCTAAAACGTGAAATAAAATTCTACAAAATATGCATACAAATTATTTGACTATTTTTAATGAGGTCATCAACAGGAACTTGGTCAGGACGATCGCGTTTCGACCGCTTCATCCTGGACGCTCAAACCCGACCAAGCGCGGTCCTGTACATTTAAGATGCACAGCCTCAAAAGTTATATTTATAATAGGGAAAGATTAGCATCTATCAAAAAAAAAATAGTCACTATTGACTGAAATGTACCTCAGGCACTTGAAAGAAGGACAGAGTCCAGCCAGTAGAGGTCAAGAGGCGGGGACATAGTCCACCTTCAACTCAAGACGTGCTGCAAAAACAATTCAACGTAGCAAAGTGCGTCAAGGTAGCAAAATCAAAAAAAAAAGAAACAAAACAAGCTAATGACTAGTTAATTTTCAATAGGTACAAAATATGATTTAAAAGAAAATTTTTATATCCTAAAATGTCAAAAAAATTTAAAAAATGCTTACTAGAAGGACAAACAACGCTTCTCCTCTCCTCATGTGTAATGAATTGGCGAGTAAGTCGTTCTGTTCAAAATTATGTTTATCACTTATATATTGAAAAGATCCTATTTAACAGTCTGCCCATTCAGATGATAAGAGGACAGGTCTGTTTCCAATCAAAATACCAGATCTAGCTAACACAGCGGGATTACGCTATCTAAAATCTACCAGGTGTGTAAGAGAATTAATGTTAGTTCCTTAAGCTAAAACGTGAAATAAAATTCTACAAAATATGCATACAAATTATTTGACTATTTTTAATGAGGTCATCAACAGGAACTTGGTCAGGACGATCGCGTTTCGACCGCTTCATCCTGGACGCTCAAACCCGACCAAGCGCGGTCCTGTACATTTAAGATGCACAGCCTCAAAAGTTATATTTATAATAGGGAAAGATTAGCATCTATCAAAAAAAAAATAGTCACTATTGACTGAAATGTACCTCAGGCACTTGAAAGAAGGACAGAGTCCAGCCAGTAGAGGTCAAGAGGCGGGGACATAGTCCACCTTCAACTCAAGACGTGCTGCAAAAACAATTCAACGTAGCAAAGTGCGTCAAGGTAGCAAAATCAAAAAAAAAAAAAGAAACAAAACAAGCTAATGACTAGTTAATTTTCAATAGGTACAAAATATGATTTAAAAGAAAATTTTTATATCCTAAAATGTCAAAAAAATTTAAAAAATGCTTACTAGAAGGACAAACAACGCTTCTCCTCTCCTCATGTGTAATGAATTGGCGAGTAAGTCGTTCTGTTCAAAATTATGTTTATCACTTATATATTGAAAAGATCCTATTTAACAGTCTGCCCATTCAGATGATAAGAGGACAGGTCTGTTTCCAATCAAAATACCAGATCTAGCTAACACAGCGGGATTACGCTATCTAAAATCTACCAGGTGTGTAAGAGAATTAATGTTAGTTCCTTAAGCTAAAACGTGAAATAAAATTCTACAAAATATGCATACAAATTATTTGACTATTTTTAATGAGGTCATCAACAGGAACTTGGTCAGGACGATCGCGTTTCGACCGCTTCATCCTGGACGCTCAAACCCGACCAAGCGCGGTCCTGTACATTTAAGATGCACAGCCTCAAAAGTTATATTTATAATAGGGAAAGATTAGCATCTATCAAAAAAAAATAGTCACTATTGACTGAAATGTACCTCAGGCACTTGAAAGAAGGACAGAGTCCAGCCAGTAGAGGTCAAGAGGCGGGGACATAGTCCACCTTCAACTCAAGACGTGCTGCAAAAACAATTCAACGTAGCAAAGTGCGTCAAGGTAGCAAAATCAAAAAAAAAAAAAGAAACAAAACAAGCTAATGACTAGTTAATTTTCAATAGGTACAAAATATGATTTAAAAGAAAATTTTTATATCCTAAAATGTCAAAAAAATTTAAAAAATGCTTACTAGAAGGACAAACAACGCTTCTCCTCTCCTCATGTGTAATGAATTGGCGAGTAAGTCGTTCTGTTCAAAATTATGTTTATCACTTATATATTGAAAAGATCCTATTTAACAGTCTGCCCATTCAGATGATAAGAGGACAGGTCTGTTTCCAATCAAAATACCAGATCTAGCTAACACAGCGGGATTACGCTATCTAAAATCTACCAGGTGTGTAAGAGAATTAATGTTAGTTCCTTAAGCTAAAACGTGAAATAAAATTCTACAAAATATGCATACAAATTATTTGACTATTTTTAATGAGGTCATCAACAGGAACTTGGTCAGGACGATCGCGTTTCGACCGCTTCATCCTGGACGCTCAAACCCGACCAAGCGCGGTCCTGTACATTTAAGATGCACAGCCTCAAAAGTTATATTTATAATAGGGAAAGATTAGCATCTATCAAAAAAAAATAGTCACTATTGACTGAAATGTACCTCAGGCACTTGAAAGAAGGACAGAGTCCAGCCAGTAGAGGTCAAGAGGCGGGGACATAGTCCACCTTCAACTCAAGACGTGCTGCAAAAACAATTCAACGTAGCAAAGTGCGTCAAGGTAGCAAAATCAAAAAAAAAAAAGAAACAAAACAAGCTAATGACTAGTTAATTTTCAATAGGTACAAAATATGATTTAAAAGAAAATTTTTATATCCTAAAATGTCAAAAAAATTTAAAAAATGCTTACTAGAAGGACAAACAACGCTTCTCCTCTCCTCATGTGTAATGAATTGGCGAGTAAGTCGTTCTGTTCAAAATTATGTTTATCACTTATATATTGAAAAGATCCTATTTAACAGTCTGCCCATTCAGATGATAAGAGGACAGGTCTGTTTCCAATCAAAATACCAGATCTAGCTAACACAGCGGGATTACGCTATCTAAAATCTACCAGGTGTGTAAGAGAATTAATGTTAGTTCCTTAAGCTAAAACGTGAAATAAAATTCTACAAAATATGCATACAAATTATTTGACTATTTTTAATGAGGTCATCAACAGGAACTTGGTCAGGACGATCGCGTTTCGACCGCTTCATCCTGGACGCTCAAACCCGACCAAGCGCGGTCCTGTACATTTAAGATGCACAGCCTCAAAAGTTATATTTATAATAGGGAAAGATTAGCATCTATCAAAAAAAAATAGTCACTATTGACTGAAATGTACCTCAGGCACTTGAAAGAAGGACAGAGTCCAGCCAGTAGAGGTCAAGAGGCGGGGACATAGTCCACCTTCAACTCAAGACGTGCTGCAAAAACAATTCAACGTAGCAAAGTGCGTCAAGGTAGCAAAATCAAAAAAAAAAGAAACAAAACAAGCTAATGACTAGTTAATTTTCAATAGGTACAAAATATGATTTAAAAGAAAATTTTTATATCCTAAAATGTCAAAAAAATTTAAAAAATGCTTACTAGAAGGACAAACAACGCTTCTCCTCTCCTCATGTGTAATGAATTGGCGAGTAAGTCGTTCTGTTCAAAATTATGTTTATCACTTATATATTGAAAAGATCCTATTTAACAGTCTGCCCATTCAGATGATAAGAGGACAGGTCTGTTTCCAATCAAAATACCAGATCTAGCTAACACAGCGGGATTACGCTATCTAAAATCTACCAGGTGTGTAAGAGAATTAATGTTAGTTCCTTAAGCTAAAACGTGAAATAAAATTCTACAAAATATGCATACAAATTATTTGACTATTTTTAATGAGGTCATCAACAGGAACTTGGTCAGGACGATCGCGTTTCGACCGCTTCATCCTGGACGCTCAAACCCGACCAAGCGCGGTCCTGTACATTTAAGATGCACAGCCTCAAAAGTTATATTTATAATAGGGAAAGATTAGCATCTATCAAAAAAAAAATAGTCACTATTGACTGAAATGTACCTCAGGCACTTGAAAGAAGGACAGAGTCCAGCCAGTAGAGGTCAAGAGGCGGGGACATAGTCCACCTTCAACTCAAGACGTGCTGCAAAAACAATTCAACGTAGCAAAGTGCGTCAAGGTAGCAAAATCAAAAAAAAAAAAAGAAACAAAACAAGCTAATGACTAGTTAATTTTCAATAGGTACAAAATATGATTTAAAAGAAAATTTTTATATCCTAAAATGTCAAAAAAATTTAAAAAATGCTTACTAGAAGGACAAACAACGCTTCTCCTCTCCTCATGTGTAATGAATTGGCGAGTAAGTCGTTCTGTTCAAAATTATGTTTATCACTTATATATTGAAAAGATCCTATTTAACAGTCTGCCCATTCAGATGATAAGAGGACAGGTCTGTTTCCAATCAAAATACCAGATCTAGCTAACACAGCGGGATTACGCTATCTAAAATCTACCAGGTGTGTAAGAGAATTAATGTTAGTTCCTTAAGCTAAAACGTGAAATAAAATTCTACAAAATATGCATACAAATTATTTGACTATTTTTAATGAGGTCATCAACAGGAACTTGGTCAGGACGATCGCGTTTCGACCGCTTCATCCTGGACGCTCAAACCCGACCAAGCGCGGTCCTGTACATTTAAGATGCACAGCCTCAAAAGTTATATTTATAATAGGGAAAGATTAGCATCTATCAAAAAAAAATAGTCACTATTGACTGAAATGTACCTCAGGCACTTGAAAGAAGGACAGAGTCCAGCCAGTAGAGGTCAAGAGGCGGGGACATAGTCCACCTTCAACTCAAGACGTGCTGCAAAAACAATTCAACGTAGCAAAGTGCGTCAAGGTAGCAAAATCAAAAAAAAAAAGAAACAAAACAAGCTAATGACTAGTTAATTTTCAATAGGTACAAAATATGATTTAAAAGAAAATTTTTATATCCTAAAATGTCAAAAAAATTTAAAAAATGCTTACTAGAAGGACAAACAACGCTTCTCCTCTCCTCATGTGTAATGAATTGGCGAGTAAGTCGTTCTGTTCAAAATTATGTTTATCACTTATATATTGAAAAGATCCTATTTAACAGTCTGCCCATTCAGATGATAAGAGGACAGGTCTGTTTCCAATCAAAATACCAGATCTAGCTAACACAGCGGGATTACGCTATCTAAAATCTACCAGGTGTGTAAGAGAATTAATGTTAGTTCCTTAAGCTAAAACGTGAAATAAAATTCTACAAAATATGCATACAAATTATTTGACTATTTTTAATGAGGTCATCAACAGGAACTTGGTCAGGACGATCGCGTTTCGACCGCTTCATCCTGGACGCTCAAACCCGACCAAGCGCGGTCCTGTACATTTAAGATGCACAGCCTCAAAAGTTATATTTATAATAGGGAAAGATTAGCATCTATCAAAAAAAAATAGTCACTATTGACTGAAATGTACCTCAGGCACTTGAAAGAAGGACAGAGTCCAGCCAGTAGAGGTCAAGAGGCGGGGACATAGTCCACCTTCAACTCAAGACGTGCTGCAAAAACAATTCAACGTAGCAAAGTGCGTCAAGGTAGCAAAATCAAAAAAAAAAAAAGAAACAAAACAAGCTAATGACTAGTTAATTTTCAATAGGTACAAAATATGATTTAAAAGAAAATTTTTATATCCTAAAATGTCAAAAAAATTTAAAAAATGCTTACTAGAAGGACAAACAACGCTTCTCCTCTCCTCATGTGTAATGAATTGGCGAGTAAGTCGTTCTGTTCAAAATTATGTTTATCACTTATATATTGAAAAGATCCTATTTAACAGTCTGCCCATTCAGATGATAAGAGGACAGGTCTGTTTCCAATCAAAATACCAGATCTAGCTAACACAGCGGGATTACGCTATCTAAAATCTACCAGGTGTGTAAGAGAATTAATGTTAGTTCCTTAAGCTAAAACGTGAAATAAAATTCTACAAAATATGCATACAAATTATTTGACTATTTTTAATGAGGTCATCAACAGGAACTTGGTCAGGACGATCGCGTTTCGACCGCTTCATCCTGGACGCTCAAACCCGACCAAGCGCGGTCCTGTACATTTAAGATGCACAGCCTCAAAAGTTATATTTATAATAGGGAAAGATTAGCATCTATCAAAAAAAAAATAGTCACTATTGACTGAAATGTACCTCAGGCACTTGAAAGAAGGACAGAGTCCAGCCAGTAGAGGTCAAGAGGCGGGGACATAGTCCACCTTCAACTCAAGACGTGCTGCAAAAACAATTCAACGTAGCAAAGTGCGTCAAGGTAGCAAAATCAAAAAAAAAAAAGAAACAAAACAAGCTAATGACTAGTTAATTTTCAATAGGTACAAAATATGATTTAAAAGAAAATTTTTATATCCTAAAATGTCAAAAAAATTTAAAAAATGCTTACTAGAAGGACAAACAACGCTTCTCCTCTCCTCATGTGTAATGAATTGGCGAGTAAGTCGTTCTGTTCAAAATTATGTTTATCACTTATATATTGAAAAGATCCTATTTAACAGTCTGCCCATTCAGATGATAAGAGGACAGGTCTGTTTCCAATCAAAATACCAGATCTAGCTAACACAGCGGGATTACGCTATCTAAAATCTACCAGGTGTGTAAGAGAATTAATGTTAGTTCCTTAAGCTAAAACGTGAAATAAAATTCTACAAAATATGCATACAAATTATTTGACTATTTTTAATGAGGTCATCAACAGGAACTTGGTCAGGACGATCGCGTTTCGACCGCTTCATCCTGGACGCTCAAACCCGACCAAGCGCGGTCCTGTACATTTAAGATGCACAGCCTCAAAAGTTATATTTATAATAGGGAAAGATTAGCATCTATCAAAAAAAAAATAGTCACTATTGACTGAAATGTACCTCAGGCACTTGAAAGAAGGACAGAGTCCAGCCAGTAGAGGTCAAGAGGCGGGGACATAGTCCACCTTCAACTCAAGACGTGCTGCAAAAACAATTCAACGTAGCAAAGTGCGTCAAGGTAGCAAAATCAAAAAAAAAAAAGAAACAAAACAAGCTAATGACTAGTTAATTTTCAATAGGTACAAAATATGATTTAAAAGAAAATTTTTATATCCTAAAATGTCAAAAAAATTTAAAAAATGCTTACTAGAAGGACAAACAACGCTTCTCCTCTCCTCATGTGTAATGAATTGGCGAGTAAGTCGTTCTGTTCAAAATTATGTTTATCACTTATATATTGAAAAGATCCTATTTAACAGTCTGCCCATTCAGATGATAAGAGGACAGGTCTGTTTCCAATCAAAATACCAGATCTAGCTAACACAGCGGGATTACGCTATCTAAAATCTACCAGGTGTGTAAGAGAATTAATGTTAGTTCCTTAAGCTAAAACGTGAAATAAAATTCTACAAAATATGCATACAAATTATTTGACTATTTTTAATGAGGTCATCAACAGGAACTTGGTCAGGACGATCGCGTTTCGACCGCTTCATCCTGGACGCTCAAACCCGACCAAGCGCGGTCCTGTACATTTAAGATGCACAGCCTCAAAAGTTATATTTATAATAGGGAAAGATTAGCATCTATCAAAAAAAAAATAGTCACTATTGACTGAAATGTACCTCAGGCACTTGAAAGAAGGACAGAGTCCAGCCAGTAGAGGTCAAGAGGCGGGGACATAGTCCACCTTCAACTCAAGACGTGCTGCAAAAACAATTCAACGTAGCAAAGTGCGTCAAGGTAGCAAAATCAAAAAAAAAAAGAAACAAAACAAGCTAATGACTAGTTAATTTTCAATAGGTACAAAATATGATTTAAAAGAAAATTTTTATATCCTAAAATGTCAAAAAAATTTAAAAAATGCTTACTAGAAGGACAAACAACGCTTCTCCTCTCCTCATGTGTAATGAATTGGCGAGTAAGTCGTTCTGTTCAAAATTATGTTTATCACTTATATATTGAAAAGATCCTATTTAACAGTCTGCCCATTCAGATGATAAGAGGACAGGTCTGTTTCCAATCAAAATACCAGATCTAGCTAACACAGCGGGATTACGCTATCTAAAATCTACCAGGTGTGTAAGAGAATTAATGTTAGTTCCTTAAGCTAAAACGTGAAATAAAATTCTACAAAATATGCATACAAATTATTTGACTATTTTTAATGAGGTCATCAACAGGAACTTGGTCAGGACGATCGCGTTTCGACCGCTTCATCCTGGACGCTCAAACCCGACCAAGCGCGGTCCTGTACATTTAAGATGCACAGCCTCAAAAGTTATATTTATAATAGGGAAAGATTAGCATCTATCAAAAAAAAAATAGTCACTATTGACTGAAATGTACCTCAGGCACTTGAAAGAAGGACAGAGTCCAGCCAGTAGAGGTCAAGAGGCGGGGACATAGTCCACCTTCAACTCAAGACGTGCTGCAAAAACAATTCAACGTAGCAAAGTGCGTCAAGGTAGCAAAATCAAAAAAAAAAAAGAAACAAAACAAGCTAATGACTAGTTAATTTTCAATAGGTACAAAATATGATTTAAAAGAAAATTTTTATATCCTAAAATGTCAAAAAAATTTAAAAAATGCTTACTAGAAGGACAAACAACGCTTCTCCTCTCCTCATGTGTAATGAATTGGCGAGTAAGTCGTTCTGTTCAAAATTATGTTTATCACTTATATATTGAAAAGATCCTATTTAACAGTCTGCCCATTCAGATGATAAGAGGACAGGTCTGTTTCCAATCAAAATACCAGATCTAGCTAACACAGCGGGATTACGCTATCTAAAATCTACCAGGTGTGTAAGAGAATTAATGTTAGTTCCTTAAGCTAAAACGTGAAATAAAATTCTACAAAATATGCATACAAATTATTTGACTATTTTTAATGAGGTCATCAACAGGAACTTGGTCAGGACGATCGCGTTTCGACCGCTTCATCCTGGACGCTCAAACCCGACCAAGCGCGGTCCTGTACATTTAAGATGCACAGCCTCAAAAGTTATATTTATAATAGGGAAAGATTAGCATCTATCAAAAAAAAAATAGTCACTATTGACTGAAATGTACCTCAGGCACTTGAAAGAAGGACAGAGTCCAGCCAGTAGAGGTCAAGAGGCGGGGACATAGTCCACCTTCAACTCAAGACGTGCTGCAAAAACAATTCAACGTAGCAAAGTGCGTCAAGGTAGCAAAATCAAAAAAAAAAAAAGAAACAAAACAAGCTAATGACTAGTTAATTTTCAATAGGTACAAAATATGATTTAAAAGAAAATTTTTATATCCTAAAATGTCAAAAAAATTTAAAAAATGCTTACTAGAAGGACAAACAACGCTTCTCCTCTCCTCATGTGTAATGAATTGGCGAGTAAGTCGTTCTGTTCAAAATTATGTTTATCACTTATATATTGAAAAGATCCTATTTAACAGTCTGCCCATTCAGATGATAAGAGGACAGGTCTGTTTCCAATCAAAATACCAGATCTAGCTAACACAGCGGGATTACGCTATCTAAAATCTACCAGGTGTGTAAGAGAATTAATGTTAGTTCCTTAAGCTAAAACGTGAAATAAAATTCTACAAAATATGCATACAAATTATTTGACTATTTTTAATGAGGTCATCAACAGGAACTTGGTCAGGACGATCGCGTTTCGACCGCTTCATCCTGGACGCTCAAACCCGACCAAGCGCGGTCCTGTACATTTAAGATGCACAGCCTCAAAAGTTATATTTATAATAGGGAAAGATTAGCATCTATCAAAAAAAAAATAGTCACTATTGACTGAAATGTACCTCAGGCACTTGAAAGAAGGACAGAGTCCAGCCAGTAGAGGTCAAGAGGCGGGGACATAGTCCACCTTCAACTCAAGACGTGCTGCAAAAACAATTCAACGTAGCAAAGTGCGTCAAGGTAGCAAAATCAAAAAAAAAAAAAGAAACAAAACAAGCTAATGACTAGTTAATTTTCAATAGGTACAAAATATGATTTAAAAGAAAATTTTTATATCCTAAAATGTCAAAAAAATTTAAAAAATGCTTACTAGAAGGACAAACAACGCTTCTCCTCTCCTCATGTGTAATGAATTGGCGAGTAAGTCGTTCTGTTCAAAATTATGTTTATCACTTATATATTGAAAAGATCCTATTTAACAGTCTGCCCATTCAGATGATAAGAGGACAGGTCTGTTTCCAATCAAAATACCAGATCTAGCTAACACAGCGGGATTACGCTATCTAAAATCTACCAGGTGTGTAAGAGAATTAATGTTAGTTCCTTAAGCTAAAACGTGAAATAAAATTCTACAAAATATGCATACAAATTATTTGACTATTTTTAATGAGGTCATCAACAGGAACTTGGTCAGGACGATCGCGTTTCGACCGCTTCATCCTGGACGCTCAAACCCGACCAAGCGCGGTCCTGTACATTTAAGATGCACAGCCTCAAAAGTTATATTTATAATAGGGAAAGATTAGCATCTATCAAAAAAAAATAGTCACTATTGACTGAAATGTACCTCAGGCACTTGAAAGAAGGACAGAGTCCAGCCAGTAGAGGTCAAGAGGCGGGGACATAGTCCACCTTCAACTCAAGACGTGCTGCAAAAACAATTCAACGTAGCAAAGTGCGTCAAGGTAGCAAAATCAAAAAAAAAAAAGAAACAAAACAAGCTAATGACTAGTTAATTTTCAATAGGTACAAAATATGATTTAAAAGAAAATTTTTATATCCTAAAATGTCAAAAAAATTTAAAAAATGCTTACTAGAAGGACAAACAACGCTTCTCCTCTCCTCATGTGTAATGAATTGGCGAGTAAGTCGTTCTGTTCAAAATTATGTTTATCACTTATATATTGAAAAGATCCTATTTAACAGTCTGCCCATTCAGATGATAAGAGGACAGGTCTGTTTCCAATCAAAATACCAGATCTAGCTAACACAGCGGGATTACGCTATCTAAAATCTACCAGGTGTGTAAGAGAATTAATGTTAGTTCCTTAAGCTAAAACGTGAAATAAAATTCTACAAAATATGCATACAAATTATTTGACTATTTTTAATGAGGTCATCAACAGGAACTTGGTCAGGACGATCGCGTTTCGACCGCTTCATCCTGGACGCTCAAACCCGACCAAGCGCGGTCCTGTACATTTAAGATGCACAGCCTCAAAAGTTATATTTATAATAGGGAAAGATTAGCATCTATCAAAAAAAAATAGTCACTATTGACTGAAATGTACCTCAGGCACTTGAAAGAAGGACAGAGTCCAGCCAGTAGAGGTCAAGAGGCGGGGACATAGTCCACCTTCAACTCAAGACGTGCTGCAAAAACAATTCAACGTAGCAAAGTGCGTCAAGGTAGCAAAATCAAAAAAAAAAAAGAAACAAAACAAGCTAATGACTAGTTAATTTTCAATAGGTACAAAATATGATTTAAAAGAAAATTTTTATATCCTAAAATGTCAAAAAAATTTAAAAAATGCTTACTAGAAGGACAAACAACGCTTCTCCTCTCCTCATGTGTAATGAATTGGCGAGTAAGTCGTTCTGTTCAAAATTATGTTTATCACTTATATATTGAAAAGATCCTATTTAACAGTCTGCCCATTCAGATGATAAGAGGACAGGTCTGTTTCCAATCAAAATACCAGATCTAGCTAACACAGCGGGATTACGCTATCTAAAATCTACCAGGTGTGTAAGAGAATTAATGTTAGTTCCTTAAGCTAAAACGTGAAATAAAATTCTACAAAATATGCATACAAATTATTTGACTATTTTTAATGAGGTCATCAACAGGAACTTGGTCAGGACGATCGCGTTTCGACCGCTTCATCCTGGACGCTCAAACCCGACCAAGCGCGGTCCTGTACATTTAAGATGCACAGCCTCAAAAGTTATATTTATAATAGGGAAAGATTAGCATCTATCAAAAAAAAATAGTCACTATTGACTGAAATGTACCTCAGGCACTTGAAAGAAGGACAGAGTCCAGCCAGTAGAGGTCAAGAGGCGGGGACATAGTCCACCTTCAACTCAAGACGTGCTGCAAAAACAATTCAACGTAGCAAAGTGCGTCAAGGTAGCAAAATCAAAAAAAAAAAAAAGAAACAAAACAAGCTAATGACTAGTTAATTTTCAATAGGTACAAAATATGATTTAAAAGAAAATTTTTATATCCTAAAATGTCAAAAAAATTTAAAAAATGCTTACTAGAAGGACAAACAACGCTTCTCCTCTCCTCATGTGTAATGAATTGGCGAGTAAGTCGTTCTGTTCAAAATTATGTTTATCACTTATATATTGAAAAGATCCTATTTAACAGTCTGCCCATTCAGATGATAAGAGGACAGGTCTGTTTCCAATCAAAATACCAGATCTAGCTAACACAGCGGGATTACGCTATCTAAAATCTACCAGGTGTGTAAGAGAATTAATGTTAGTTCCTTAAGCTAAAACGTGAAATAAAATTCTACAAAATATGCATACAAATTATTTGACTATTTTTAATGAGGTCATCAACAGGAACTTGGTCAGGACGATCGCGTTTCGACCGCTTCATCCTGGACGCTCAAACCCGACCAAGCGCGGTCCTGTACATTTAAGATGCACAGCCTCAAAAGTTATATTTATAATAGGGAAAGATTAGCATCTATCAAAAAAAAATAGTCACTATTGACTGAAATGTACCTCAGGCACTTGAAAGAAGGACAGAGTCCAGCCAGTAGAGGTCAAGAGGCGGGGACATAGTCCACCTTCAACTCAAGACGTGCTGCAAAAACAATTCAACGTAGCAAAGTGCGTCAAGGTAGCAAAATCAAAAAAAAAAAAGAAACAAAACAAGCTAATGACTAGTTAATTTTCAATAGGTACAAAATATGATTTAAAAGAAAATTTTTATATCCTAAAATGTCAAAAAAATTTAAAAAATGCTTACTAGAAGGACAAACAACGCTTCTCCTCTCCTCATGTGTAATGAATTGGCGAGTAAGTCGTTCTGTTCAAAATTATGTTTATCACTTATATATTGAAAAGATCCTATTTAACAGTCTGCCCATTCAGATGATAAGAGGACAGGTCTGTTTCCAATCAAAATACCAGATCTAGCTAACACAGCGGGATTACGCTATCTAAAATCTACCAGGTGTGTAAGAGAATTAATGTTAGTTCCTTAAGCTAAAACGTGAAATAAAATTCTACAAAATATGCATACAAATTATTTGACTATTTTTAATGAGGTCATCAACAGGAACTTGGTCAGGACGATCGCGTTTCGACCGCTTCATCCTGGACGCTCAAACCCGACCAAGCGCGGTCCTGTACATTTAAGATGCACAGCCTCAAAAGTTATATTTATAATAGGGAAAGATTAGCATCTATCAAAAAAAAATAGTCACTATTGACTGAAATGTACCTCAGGCACTTGAAAGAAGGACAGAGTCCAGCCAGTAGAGGTCAAGAGGCGGGGACATAGTCCACCTTCAACTCAAGACGTGCTGCAAAAACAATTCAACGTAGCAAAGTGCGTCAAGGTAGCAAAATCAAAAAAAAAAAAGAAACAAAACAAGCTAATGACTAGTTAATTTTCAATAGGTACAAAATATGATTTAAAAGAAAATTTTTATATCCTAAAATGTCAAAAAAATTTAAAAAATGCTTACTAGAAGGACAAACAACGCTTCTCCTCTCCTCATGTGTAATGAATTGGCGAGTAAGTCGTTCTGTTCAAAATTATGTTTATCACTTATATATTGAAAAGATCCTATTTAACAGTCTGCCCATTCAGATGATAAGAGGACAGGTCTGTTTCCAATCAAAATACCAGATCTAGCTAACACAGCGGGATTACGCTATCTAAAATCTACCAGGTGTGTAAGAGAATTAATGTTAGTTCCTTAAGCTAAAACGTGAAATAAAATTCTACAAAATATGCATACAAATTATTTGACTATTTTTAATGAGGTCATCAACAGGAACTTGGTCAGGACGATCGCGTTTCGACCGCTTCATCCTGGACGCTCAAACCCGACCAAGCGCGGTCCTGTACATTTAAGATGCACAGCCTCAAAAGTTATATTTATAATAGGGAAAGATTAGCATCTATCAAAAAAAAAATAGTCACTATTGACTGAAATGTACCTCAGGCACTTGAAAGAAGGACAGAGTCCAGCCAGTAGAGGTCAAGAGGCGGGGACATAGTCCACCTTCAACTCAAGACGTGCTGCAAAAACAATTCAACGTAGCAAAGTGCGTCAAGGTAGCAAAATCAAAAAAAAAAAAGAAACAAAACAAGCTAATGACTAGTTAATTTTCAATAGGTACAAAATATGATTTAAAAGAAAATTTTTATATCCTAAAATGTCAAAAAAATTTAAAAAATGCTTACTAGAAGGACAAACAACGCTTCTCCTCTCCTCATGTGTAATGAATTGGCGAGTAAGTCGTTCTGTTCAAAATTATGTTTATCACTTATATATTGAAAAGATCCTATTTAACAGTCTGCCCATTCAGATGATAAGAGGACAGGTCTGTTTCCAATCAAAATACCAGATCTAGCTAACACAGCGGGATTACGCTATCTAAAATCTACCAGGTGTGTAAGAGAATTAATGTTAGTTCCTTAAGCTAAAACGTGAAATAAAATTCTACAAAATATGCATACAAATTATTTGACTATTTTTAATGAGGTCATCAACAGGAACTTGGTCAGGACGATCGCGTTTCGACCGCTTCATCCTGGACGCTCAAACCCGACCAAGCGCGGTCCTGTACATTTAAGATGCACAGCCTCAAAAGTTATATTTATAATAGGGAAAGATTAGCATCTATCAAAAAAAAATAGTCACTATTGACTGAAATGTACCTCAGGCACTTGAAAGAAGGACAGAGTCCAGCCAGTAGAGGTCAAGAGGCGGGGACATAGTCCACCTTCAACTCAAGACGTGCTGCAAAAACAATTCAACGTAGCAAAGTGCGTCAAGGTAGCAAAATCAAAAAAAAAAAAAGAAACAAAACAAGCTAATGACTAGTTAATTTTCAATAGGTACAAAATATGATTTAAAAGAAAATTTTTATATCCTAAAATGTCAAAAAAATTTAAAAAATGCTTACTAGAAGGACAAACAACGCTTCTCCTCTCCTCATGTGTAATGAATTGGCGAGTAAGTCGTTCTGTTCAAAATTATGTTTATCACTTATATATTGAAAAGATCCTATTTAACAGTCTGCCCATTCAGATGATAAGAGGACAGGTCTGTTTCCAATCAAAATACCAGATCTAGCTAACACAGCGGGATTACGCTATCTAAAATCTACCAGGTGTGTAAGAGAATTAATGTTAGTTCCTTAAGCTAAAACGTGAAATAAAATTCTACAAAATATGCATACAAATTATTTGACTATTTTTAATGAGGTCATCAACAGGAACTTGGTCAGGACGATCGCGTTTCGACCGCTTCATCCTGGACGCTCAAACCCGACCAAGCGCGGTCCTGTACATTTAAGATGCACAGCCTCAAAAGTTATATTTATAATAGGGAAAGATTAGCATCTATCAAAAAAAAATAGTCACTATTGACTGAAATGTACCTCAGGCACTTGAAAGAAGGACAGAGTCCAGCCAGTAGAGGTCAAGAGGCGGGGACATAGTCCACCTTCAACTCAAGACGTGCTGCAAAAACAATTCAACGTAGCAAAGTGCGTCAAGGTAGCAAAATCAAAAAAAAAAAAGAAACAAAACAAGCTAATGACTAGTTAATTTTCAATAGGTACAAAATATGATTTAAAAGAAAATTTTTATATCCTAAAATGTCAAAAAAATTTAAAAAATGCTTACTAGAAGGACAAACAACGCTTCTCCTCTCCTCATGTGTAATGAATTGGCGAGTAAGTCGTTCTGTTCAAAATTATGTTTATCACTTATATATTGAAAAGATCCTATTTAACAGTCTGCCCATTCAGATGATAAGAGGACAGGTCTGTTTCCAATCAAAATACCAGATCTAGCTAACACAGCGGGATTACGCTATCTAAAATCTACCAGGTGTGTAAGAGAATTAATGTTAGTTCCTTAAGCTAAAACGTGAAATAAAATTCTACAAAATATGCATACAAATTATTTGACTATTTTTAATGAGGTCATCAACAGGAACTTGGTCAGGACGATCGCGTTTCGACCGCTTCATCCTGGACGCTCAAACCCGACCAAGCGCGGTCCTGTACATTTAAGATGCACAGCCTCAAAAGTTATATTTATAATAGGGAAAGATTAGCATCTATCAAAAAAAAATAGTCACTATTGACTGAAATGTACCTCAGGCACTTGAAAGAAGGACAGAGTCCAGCCAGTAGAGGTCAAGAGGCGGGGACATAGTCCACCTTCAACTCAAGACGTGCTGCAAAAACAATTCAACGTAGCAAAGTGCGTCAAGGTAGCAAAATCAAAAAAAAAAAAGAAACAAAACAAGCTAATGACTAGTTAATTTTCAATAGGTACAAAATATGATTTAAAAGAAAATTTTTATATCCTAAAATGTCAAAAAAATTTAAAAAATGCTTACTAGAAGGACAAACAACGCTTCTCCTCTCCTCATGTGTAATGAATTGGCGAGTAAGTCGTTCTGTTCAAAATTATGTTTATCACTTATATATTGAAAAGATCCTATTTAACAGTCTGCCCATTCAGATGATAAGAGGACAGGTCTGTTTCCAATCAAAATACCAGATCTAGCTAACACAGCGGGATTACGCTATCTAAAATCTACCAGGTGTGTAAGAGAATTAATGTTAGTTCCTTAAGCTAAAACGTGAAATAAAATTCTACAAAATATGCATACAAATTATTTGACTATTTTTAATGAGGTCATCAACAGGAACTTGGTCAGGACGATCGCGTTTCGACCGCTTCATCCTGGACGCTCAAACCCGACCAAGCGCGGTCCTGTACATTTAAGATGCACAGCCTCAAAAGTTATATTTATAATAGGGAAAGATTAGCATCTATCAAAAAAAAATAGTCACTATTGACTGAAATGTACCTCAGGCACTTGAAAGAAGGACAGAGTCCAGCCAGTAGAGGTCAAGAGGCGGGGACATAGTCCACCTTCAACTCAAGACGTGCTGCAAAAACAATTCAACGTAGCAAAGTGCGTCAAGGTAGCAAAATCAAAAAAAAAAAAAGAAACAAAACAAGCTAATGACTAGTTAATTTTCAATAGGTACAAAATATGATTTAAAAGAAAATTTTTATATCCTAAAATGTCAAAAAAATTTAAAAAATGCTTACTAGAAGGACAAACAACGCTTCTCCTCTCCTCATGTGTAATGAATTGGCGAGTAAGTCGTTCTGTTCAAAATTATGTTTATCACTTATATATTGAAAAGATCCTATTTAACAGTCTGCCCATTCAGATGATAAGAGGACAGGTCTGTTTCCAATCAAAATACCAGATCTAGCTAACACAGCGGGATTACGCTATCTAAAATCTACCAGGTGTGTAAGAGAATTAATGTTAGTTCCTTAAGCTAAAACGTGAAATAAAATTCTACAAAATATGCATACAAATTATTTGACTATTTTTAATGAGGTCATCAACAGGAACTTGGTCAGGACGATCGCGTTTCGACCGCTTCATCCTGGACGCTCAAACCCGACCAAGCGCGGTCCTGTACATTTAAGATGCACAGCCTCAAAAGTTATATTTATAATAGGGAAAGATTAGCATCTATCAAAAAAAAATAGTCACTATTGACTGAAATGTACCTCAGGCACTTGAAAGAAGGACAGAGTCCAGCCAGTAGAGGTCAAGAGGCGGGGACATAGTCCACCTTCAACTCAAGACGTGCTGCAAAAACAATTCAACGTAGCAAAGTGCGTCAAGGTAGCAAAATCAAAAAAAAAAGAAACAAAACAAGCTAATGACTAGTTAATTTTCAATAGGTACAAAATATGATTTAAAAGAAAATTTTTATATCCTAAAATGTCAAAAAAATTTAAAAAATGCTTACTAGAAGGACAAACAACGCTTCTCCTCTCCTCATGTGTAATGAATTGGCGAGTAAGTCGTTCTGTTCAAAATTATGTTTATCACTTATATATTGAAAAGATCCTATTTAACAGTCTGCCCATTCAGATGATAAGAGGACAGGTCTGTTTCCAATCAAAATACCAGATCTAGCTAACACAGCGGGATTACGCTATCTAAAATCTACCAGGTGTGTAAGAGAATTAATGTTAGTTCCTTAAGCTAAAACGTGAAATAAAATTCTACAAAATATGCATACAAATTATTTGACTATTTTTAATGAGGTCATCAACAGGAACTTGGTCAGGACGATCGCGTTTCGACCGCTTCATCCTGGACGCTCAAACCCGACCAAGCGCGGTCCTGTACATTTAAGATGCACAGCCTCAAAAGTTATATTTATAATAGGGAAAGATTAGCATCTATCAAAAAAAAATAATAGTCACTATTGACTGAAATGTACCTCAGGCACTTGAAAGAAGGACAGAGTCCAGCCAGTAGAGGTCAAGAGGCGGGGACATAGTCCACCTTCAACTCAAGACGTGCTGCAAAAACAATTCAACGTAGCAAAGTGCGTCAAGGTAGCAAAATCAAAAAAAAAAAAGAAACAAAACAAGCTAATGACTAGTTAATTTTCAATAGGTACAAAATATGATTTAAAAGAAAATTTTTATATCCTAAAATGTCAAAAAAATTTAAAAAATGCTTACTAGAAGGACAAACAACGCTTCTCCTCTCCTCATGTGTAATGAATTGGCGAGTAAGTCGTTCTGTTCAAAATTATGTTTATCACTTATATATTGAAAAGATCCTATTTAACAGTCTGCCCATTCAGATGATAAGAGGACAGGTCTGTTTCCAATCAAAATACCAGATCTAGCTAACACAGCGGGATTACGCTATCTAAAATCTACCAGGTGTGTAAGAGAATTAATGTTAGTTCCTTAAGCTAAAACGTGAAATAAAATTCTACAAAATATGCATACAAATTATTTGACTATTTTTAATGAGGTCATCAACAGGAACTTGGTCAGGACGATCGCGTTTCGACCGCTTCATCCTGGACGCTCAAACCCGACCAAGCGCGGTCCTGTACATTTAAGATGCACAGCCTCAAAAGTTATATTTATAATAGGGAAAGATTAGCATCTATCAAAAAAAAATAGTCACTATTGACTGAAATGTACCTCAGGCACTTGAAAGAAGGACAGAGTCCAGCCAGTAGAGGTCAAGAGGCGGGGACATAGTCCACCTTCAACTCAAGACGTGCTGCAAAAACAATTCAACGTAGCAAAGTGCGTCAAGGTAGCAAAATCAAAAAAAAAAAAAGAAACAAAACAAGCTAATGACTAGTTAATTTTCAATAGGTACAAAATATGATTTAAAAGAAAATTTTTATATCCTAAAATGTCAAAAAAATTTAAAAAATGCTTACTAGAAGGACAAACAACGCTTCTCCTCTCCTCATGTGTAATGAATTGGCGAGTAAGTCGTTCTGTTCAAAATTATGTTTATCACTTATATATTGAAAAGATCCTATTTAACAGTCTGCCCATTCAGATGATAAGAGGACAGGTCTGTTTCCAATCAAAATACCAGATCTAGCTAACACAGCGGGATTACGCTATCTAAAATCTACCAGGTGTGTAAGAGAATTAATGTTAGTTCCTTAAGCTAAAACGTGAAATAAAATTCTACAAAATATGCATACAAATTATTTGACTATTTTTAATGAGGTCATCAACAGGAACTTGGTCAGGACGATCGCGTTTCGACCGCTTCATCCTGGACGCTCAAACCCGACCAAGCGCGGTCCTGTACATTTAAGATGCACAGCCTCAAAAGTTATATTTATAATAGGGAAAGATTAGCATCTATCAAAAAAAAATAGTCACTATTGACTGAAATGTACCTCAGGCACTTGAAAGAAGGACAGAGTCCAGCCAGTAGAGGTCAAGAGGCGGGGACATAGTCCACCTTCAACTCAAGACGTGCTGCAAAAACAATTCAACGTAGCAAAGTGCGTCAAGGTAGCAAAATCAAAAAAAAAAAAAGAAACAAAACAAGCTAATGACTAGTTAATTTTCAATAGGTACAAAATATGATTTAAAAGAAAATTTTTATATCCTAAAATGTCAAAAAAATTTAAAAAATGCTTACTAGAAGGACAAACAACGCTTCTCCTCTCCTCATGTGTAATGAATTGGCGAGTAAGTCGTTCTGTTCAAAATTATGTTTATCACTTATATATTGAAAAGATCCTATTTAACAGTCTGCCCATTCAGATGATAAGAGGACAGGTCTGTTTCCAATCAAAATACCAGATCTAGCTAACACAGCGGGATTACGCTATCTAAAATCTACCAGGTGTGTAAGAGAATTAATGTTAGTTCCTTAAGCTAAAACGTGAAATAAAATTCTACAAAATATGCATACAAATTATTTGACTATTTTTAATGAGGTCATCAACAGGAACTTGGTCAGGACGATCGCGTTTCGACCGCTTCATCCTGGACGCTCAAACCCGACCAAGCGCGGTCCTGTACATTTAAGATGCACAGCCTCAAAAGTTATATTTATAATAGGGAAAGATTAGCATCTATCAAAAAAAAAATAGTCACTATTGACTGAAATGTACCTCAGGCACTTGAAAGAAGGACAGAGTCCAGCCAGTAGAGGTCAAGAGGCGGGGACATAGTCCACCTTCAACTCAAGACGTGCTGCAAAAACAATTCAACGTAGCAAAGTGCGTCAAGGTAGCAAAATCAAAAAAAAAAAAAAGAAACAAAACAAGCTAATGACTAGTTAATTTTCAATAGGTACAAAATATGATTTAAAAGAAAATTTTTATATCCTAAAATGTCAAAAAAATTTAAAAAATGCTTACTAGAAGGACAAACAACGCTTCTCCTCTCCTCATGTGTAATGAATTGGCGAGTAAGTCGTTCTGTTCAAAATTATGTTTATCACTTATATATTGAAAAGATCCTATTTAACAGTCTGCCCATTCAGATGATAAGAGGACAGGTCTGTTTCCAATCAAAATACCAGATCTAGCTAACACAGCGGGATTACGCTATCTAAAATCTACCAGGTGTGTAAGAGAATTAATGTTAGTTCCTTAAGCTAAAACGTGAAATAAAATTCTACAAAATATGCATACAAATTATTTGACTATTTTTAATGAGGTCATCAACAGGAACTTGGTCAGGACGATCGCGTTTCGACCGCTTCATCCTGGACGCTCAAACCCGACCAAGCGCGGTCCTGTACATTTAAGATGCACAGCCTCAAAAGTTATATTTATAATAGGGAAAGATTAGCATCTATCAAAAAAAAATAGTCACTATTGACTGAAATGTACCTCAGGCACTTGAAAGAAGGACAGAGTCCAGCCAGTAGAGGTCAAGAGGCGGGGACATAGTCCACCTTCAACTCAAGACGTGCTGCAAAAACAATTCAACGTAGCAAAGTGCGTCAAGGTAGCAAAATCAAAAAAAAAAAAAAGAAACAAAACAAGCTAATGACTAGTTAATTTTCAATAGGTACAAAATATGATTTAAAAGAAAATTTTTATATCCTAAAATGTCAAAAAAATTTAAAAAATGCTTACTAGAAGGACAAACAACGCTTCTCCTCTCCTCATGTGTAATGAATTGGCGAGTAAGTCGTTCTGTTCAAAATTATGTTTATCACTTATATATTGAAAAGATCCTATTTAACAGTCTGCCCATTCAGATGATAAGAGGACAGGTCTGTTTCCAATCAAAATACCAGATCTAGCTAACACAGCGGGATTACGCTATCTAAAATCTACCAGGTGTGTAAGAGAATTAATGTTAGTTCCTTAAGCTAAAACGTGAAATAAAATTCTACAAAATATGCATACAAATTATTTGACTATTTTTAATGAGGTCATCAACAGGAACTTGGTCAGGACGATCGCGTTTCGACCGCTTCATCCTGGACGCTCAAACCCGACCAAGCGCGGTCCTGTACATTTAAGATGCACAGCCTCAAAAGTTATATTTATAATAGGGAAAGATTAGCATCTATCAAAAAAAAAATAGTCACTATTGACTGAAATGTACCTCAGGCACTTGAAAGAAGGACAGAGTCCAGCCAGTAGAGGTCAAGAGGCGGGGACATAGTCCACCTTCAACTCAAGACGTGCTGCAAAAACAATTCAACGTAGCAAAGTGCGTCAAGGTAGCAAAATCAAAAAAAAAAAAAGAAACAAAACAAGCTAATGACTAGTTAATTTTCAATAGGTACAAAATATGATTTAAAAGAAAATTTTTATATCCTAAAATGTCAAAAAAATTTAAAAAATGCTTACTAGAAGGACAAACAACGCTTCTCCTCTCCTCATGTGTAATGAATTGGCGAGTAAGTCGTTCTGTTCAAAATTATGTTTATCACTTATATATTGAAAAGATCCTATTTAACAGTCTGCCCATTCAGATGATAAGAGGACAGGTCTGTTTCCAATCAAAATACCAGATCTAGCTAACACAGCGGGATTACGCTATCTAAAATCTACCAGGTGTGTAAGAGAATTAATGTTAGTTCCTTAAGCTAAAACGTGAAATAAAATTCTACAAAATATGCATACAAATTATTTGACTATTTTTAATGAGGTCATCAACAGGAACTTGGTCAGGACGATCGCGTTTCGACCGCTTCATCCTGGACGCTCAAACCCGACCAAGCGCGGTCCTGTACATTTAAGATGCACAGCCTCAAAAGTTATATTTATAATAGGGAAAGATTAGCATCTATCAAAAAAAAATAGTCACTATTGACTGAAATGTACCTCAGGCACTTGAAAGAAGGACAGAGTCCAGCCAGTAGAGGTCAAGAGGCGGGGACATAGTCCACCTTCAACTCAAGACGTGCTGCAAAAACAATTCAACGTAGCAAAGTGCGTCAAGGTAGCAAAATCAAAAAAAAATAGAAAAAAAGAAACAAAACAAGCTAATGACTAGTTAATTTTCAATAGGTACAAAATATGATTTAAAAGAAAATTTTTATATCCTAAAATGTCAAAAAAATTTAAAAAATGCTTACTAGAAGGACAAACAACGCTTCTCCTCTCCTCATGTGTAATGAATTGGCGAGTAAGTCGTTCTGTTCAAAATTATGTTTATCACTTATATATTGAAAAGATCCTATTTAACAGTCTGCCCATTCAGATGATAAGAGGACAGGTCTGTTTCCAATCAAAATACCAGATCTAGCTAACACAGCGGGATTACGCTATCTAAAATCTACCAGGTGTGTAAGAGAATTAATGTTAGTTCCTTAAGCTAAAACGTGAAATAAAATTCTACAAAATATGCATACAAATTATTTGACTATTTTTAATGAGGTCATCAACAGGAACTTGGTCAGGACGATCGCGTTTCGACCGCTTCATCCTGGACGCTCAAACCCGACCAAGCGCGGTCCTGTACATTTAAGATGCACAGCCTCAAAAGTTATATTTATAATAGGGAAAGATTAGCATCTATCAAAAAAAAAATAGTCACTATTGACTGAAATGTACCTCAGGCACTTGAAAGAAGGACAGAGTCCAGCCAGTAGAGGTCAAGAGGCGGGGACATAGTCCACCTTCAACTCAAGACGTGCTGCAAAAACAATTCAACGTAGCAAAGTGCGTCAAGGTAGCAAAATCAAAAAAAAAAAAAGAAACAAAACAAGCTAATGACTAGTTAATTTTCAATAGGTACAAAATATGATTTAAAAGAAAATTTTTATATCCTAAAATGTCAAAAAAATTTAAAAAATGCTTACTAGAAGGACAAACAACGCTTCTCCTCTCCTCATGTGTAATGAATTGGCGAGTAAGTCGTTCTGTTCAAAATTATGTTTATCACTTATATATTGAAAAGATCCTATTTAACAGTCTGCCCATTCAGATGATAAGAGGACAGGTCTGTTTCCAATCAAAATACCAGATCTAGCTAACACAGCGGGATTACGCTATCTAAAATCTACCAGGTGTGTAAGAGAATTAATGTTAGTTCCTTAAGCTAAAACGTGAAATAAAATTCTACAAAATATGCATACAAATTATTTGACTATTTTTAATGAGGTCATCAACAGGAACTTGGTCAGGACGATCGCGTTTCGACCGCTTCATCCTGGACGCTCAAACCCGACCAAGCGCGGTCCTGTACATTTAAGATGCACAGCCTCAAAAGTTATATTTATAATAGGGAAAGATTAGCATCTATCAAAAAAAAAATAATAGTCACTATTGACTGAAATGTACCTCAGGCACTTGAAAGAAGGACAGAGTCCAGCCAGTAGAGGTCAAGAGGCGGGGACATAGTCCACCTTCAACTCAAGACGTGCTGCAAAAACAATTCAACGTAGCAAAGTGCGTCAAGGTAGCAAAATCAAAAAAAAAAAAAGAAACAAAACAAGCTAATGACTAGTTAATTTTCAATAGGTACAAAATATGATTTAAAAGAAAATTTTTATATCCTAAAATGTCAAAAAAATTTAAAAAATGCTTACTAGAAGGACAAACAACGCTTCTCCTCTCCTCATGTGTAATGAATTGGCGAGTAAGTCGTTCTGTTCAAAATTATGTTTATCACTTATATATTGAAAAGATCCTATTTAACAGTCTGCCCATTCAGATGATAAGAGGACAGGTCTGTTTCCAATCAAAATACCAGATCTAGCTAACACAGCGGGATTACGCTATCTAAAATCTACCAGGTGTGTAAGAGAATTAATGTTAGTTCCTTAAGCTAAAACGTGAAATAAAATTCTACAAAATATGCATACAAATTATTTGACTATTTTTAATGAGGTCATCAACAGGAACTTGGTCAGGACGATCGCGTTTCGACCGCTTCATCCTGGACGCTCAAACCCGACCAAGCGCGGTCCTGTACATTTAAGATGCACAGCCTCAAAAGTTATATTTATAATAGGGAAAGATTAGCATCTATCAAAAAAAAAATAGTCACTATTGACTGAAATGTACCTCAGGCACTTGAAAGAAGGACAGAGTCCAGCCAGTAGAGGTCAAGAGGCGGGGACATAGTCCACCTTCAACTCAAGACGTGCTGCAAAAACAATTCAACGTAGCAAAGTGCGTCAAGGTAGCAAAATCAAAAAAAAAAAAAAGAAACAAAACAAGCTAATGACTAGTTAATTTTCAATAGGTACAAAATATGATTTAAAAGAAAATTTTTATATCCTAAAATGTCAAAAAAATTTAAAAAATGCTTACTAGAAGGACAAACAACGCTTCTCCTCTCCTCATGTGTAATGAATTGGCGAGTAAGTCGTTCTGTTCAAAATTATGTTTATCACTTATATATTGAAAAGATCCTATTTAACAGTCTGCCCATTCAGATGATAAGAGGACAGGTCTGTTTCCAATCAAAATACCAGATCTAGCTAACACAGCGGGATTACGCTATCTAAAATCTACCAGGTGTGTAAGAGAATTAATGTTAGTTCCTTAAGCTAAAACGTGAAATAAAATTCTACAAAATATGCATACAAATTATTTGACTATTTTTAATGAGGTCATCAACAGGAACTTGGTCAGGACGATCGCGTTTCGACCGCTTCATCCTGGACGCTCAAACCCGACCAAGCGCGGTCCTGTACATTTAAGATGCACAGCCTCAAAAGTTATATTTATAATAGGGAAAGATTAGCATCTATCAAAAAAAAATAGTCACTATTGACTGAAATGTACCTCAGGCACTTGAAAGAAGGACAGAGTCCAGCCAGTAGAGGTCAAGAGGCGGGGACATAGTCCACCTTCAACTCAAGACGTGCTGCAAAAACAATTCAACGTAGCAAAGTGCGTCAAGGTAGCAAAATCAAAAAAAAAAAAAGAAACAAAACAAGCTAATGACTAGTTAATTTTCAATAGGTACAAAATATGATTTAAAAGAAAATTTTTATATCCTAAAATGTCAAAAAAATTTAAAAAATGCTTACTAGAAGGACAAACAACGCTTCTCCTCTCCTCATGTGTAATGAATTGGCGAGTAAGTCGTTCTGTTCAAAATTATGTTTATCACTTATATATTGAAAAGATCCTATTTAACAGTCTGCCCATTCAGATGATAAGAGGACAGGTCTGTTTCCAATCAAAATACCAGATCTAGCTAACACAGCGGGATTACGCTATCTAAAATCTACCAGGTGTGTAAGAGAATTAATGTTAGTTCCTTAAGCTAAAACGTGAAATAAAATTCTACAAAATATGCATACAAATTATTTGACTATTTTTAATGAGGTCATCAACAGGAACTTGGTCAGGACGATCGCGTTTCGACCGCTTCATCCTGGACGCTCAAACCCGACCAAGCGCGGTCCTGTACATTTAAGATGCACAGCCTCAAAAGTTATATTTATAATAGGGAAAGATTAGCATCTATCAAAAAAAAAATAATAGTCACTATTGACTGAAATGTACCTCAGGCACTTGAAAGAAGGACAGAGTCCAGCCAGTAGAGGTCAAGAGGCGGGGACATAGTCCACCTTCAACTCAAGACGTGCTGCAAAAACAATTCAACGTAGCAAAGTGCGTCAAGGTAGCAAAATCAAAAAAAAATAGAAAAAAAGAAACAAAACAAGCTAATGACTAGTTAATTTTCAATAGGTACAAAATATGATTTAAAAGAAAATTTTTATATCCTAAAATGTCAAAAAAATTTAAAAAATGCTTACTAGAAGGACAAACAACGCTTCTCCTCTCCTCATGTGTAATGAATTGGCGAGTAAGTCGTTCTGTTCAAAATTATGTTTATCACTTATATATTGAAAAGATCCTATTTAACAGTCTGCCCATTCAGATGATAAGAGGACAGGTCTGTTTCCAATCAAAATACCAGATCTAGCTAACACAGCGGGATTACGCTATCTAAAATCTACCAGGTGTGTAAGAGAATTAATGTTAGTTCCTTAAGCTAAAACGTGAAATAAAATTCTACAAAATATGCATACAAATTATTTGACTATTTTTAATGAGGTCATCAACAGGAACTTGGTCAGGACGATCGCGTTTCGACCGCTTCATCCTGGACGCTCAAACCCGACCAAGCGCGGTCCTGTACATTTAAGATGCACAGCCTCAAAAGTTATATTTATAATAGGGAAAGATTAGCATCTATCAAAAAAAAATAGTCACTATTGACTGAAATGTACCTCAGGCACTTGAAAGAAGGACAGAGTCCAGCCAGTAGAGGTCAAGAGGCGGGGACATAGTCCACCTTCAACTCAAGACGTGCTGCAAAAACAATTCAACGTAGCAAAGTGCGTCAAGGTAGCAAAATCAAAAAAAAAAAAAAAGAAACAAAACAAGCTAATGACTAGTTAATTTTCAATAGGTACAAAATATGATTTAAAAGAAAATTTTTATATCCTAAAATGTCAAAAAAATTTAAAAAATGCTTACTAGAAGGACAAACAACGCTTCTCCTCTCCTCATGTGTAATGAATTGGCGAGTAAGTCGTTCTGTTCAAAATTATGTTTATCACTTATATATTGAAAAGATCCTATTTAACAGTCTGCCCATTCAGATGATAAGAGGACAGGTCTGTTTCCAATCAAAATACCAGATCTAGCTAACACAGCGGGATTACGCTATCTAAAATCTACCAGGTGTGTAAGAGAATTAATGTTAGTTCCTTAAGCTAAAACGTGAAATAAAATTCTACAAAATATGCATACAAATTATTTGACTATTTTTAATGAGGTCATCAACAGGAACTTGGTCAGGACGATCGCGTTTCGACCGCTTCATCCTGGACGCTCAAACCCGACCAAGCGCGGTCCTGTACATTTAAGATGCACAGCCTCAAAAGTTATATTTATAATAGGGAAAGATTAGCATCTATCAAAAAAAAAATAGTCACTATTGACTGAAATGTACCTCAGGCACTTGAAAGAAGGACAGAGTCCAGCCAGTAGAGGTCAAGAGGCGGGGACATAGTCCACCTTCAACTCAAGACGTGCTGCAAAAACAATTCAACGTAGCAAAGTGCGTCAAGGTAGCAAAATCAAAAAAAAAAAAAAGAAACAAAACAAGCTAATGACTAGTTAATTTTCAATAGGTACAAAATATGATTTAAAAGAAAATTTTTATATCCTAAAATGTCAAAAAAATTTAAAAAATGCTTACTAGAAGGACAAACAACGCTTCTCCTCTCCTCATGTGTAATGAATTGGCGAGTAAGTCGTTCTGTTCAAAATTATGTTTATCACTTATATATTGAAAAGATCCTATTTAACAGTCTGCCCATTCAGATGATAAGAGGACAGGTCTGTTTCCAATCAAAATACCAGATCTAGCTAACACAGCGGGATTACGCTATCTAAAATCTACCAGGTGTGTAAGAGAATTAATGTTAGTTCCTTAAGCTAAAACGTGAAATAAAATTCTACAAAATATGCATACAAATTATTTGACTATTTTTAATGAGGTCATCAACAGGAACTTGGTCAGGACGATCGCGTTTCGACCGCTTCATCCTGGACGCTCAAACCCGACCAAGCCCGACAATCGAGTCGTAGAAATCTGGCAATATGACACTGATTCGGAGTGGTTCAAGCGAGTGCGTTCAGTGTTAACAATGCAAGTGTGAATGTCGTAGATCAAAGCAGTTTCTTTCATTCCCACCTGTTGACACTGGTCATCTAGATGATATAAAACATTAAAATTGTGGCTACCTTGTATATGAACAATCGTTAGAAAGTCTAATACATGAAATGGGGCCTATTTTAATCGACATCATCTTCCGATCTTCAATGTGACATCAGAATGGATTAATTTTGAAGGTTAAGAAAAAAAGAATACATCCTTCTCAGCAAATGAAAACGATGACGTCCTTGTGGCTTGCCATGTTTGACGCCCACACAATGCAACGCGAATTTCAGCAGTGACATTCAAACACGAACTGTAGTTGCGGTTGAAAAGATCAATCAAGGAAATTTGACTACTTAACTACTCCACAGTCCGCACGTGTATTGAACTCCCAATTATGATTGCTCTTATAATTAGGGCGACCCAAAGTTGCAGTGCAACTTTTTGCAACTTTTTTGCATATTTTAAGGTAAAATGCAACATTTTGCAACTTTCACTGTCATTTGTAATAAAGATAAGTTTTTTAATTTCCTCACTCTTGGATCAACTCAGCTACCGGTTAAACCCAATCTAGGTGCATTTTGTCATGTTTTCAATTCTAAGAATTGTGTGGTGACGCTTTTCTATAAATAGCATTTACGTCAACTACTTATCAAATTTTTGCTCAGCTTGTCGTGTTACTATTGGCAGAACAAAGACATCACAGTGTGAATCCGTCGCTATAATGAAATAGATAACTTGCATGATAGCAAGAATGAAGGCATTAACTGTAAAAAACAAGCAACGAAAACAGATGTTCAGTGATACTGATATTGGAAGTCCTCCAGAACCAGTAGTAACACGATGGGGAAGCTGATTGGAGGCAGCATTCTATTATAGCAAAAACTTTCCAAAAATAATGGACATTGTAAATTCATTATCTGGTAGTGATATTTTAGTTGAACGCGCAAAGAGCGCCTTAAATTCGCTTACGATCCGGAATCAGTTACTTGAAGTGAAACGCGATTATGAAACTTTGCTAGTTCATATTAACAAGTACGAGAAAAGTAACGTTACTATAAAAAAATGCATCAATGAACTGAACAATTTAGAGTTCGGGGATGATTCAGCAAGTATTCTCTCCTATTTGAAAGTGCGAATTGATCGAAACTCAGATCTGAATGCTATCATGACTCAGGAATGTCCCGATATTTCTCCTTCTTTGTATGTGTTGCTTCAGCGTTGTCAGCCCACTTCCAAATCAATGGAAAGAAGTTTCTCTTCATTGAAAAAACTTCTTGCTGACGATCGGCATTTTCTTCCTGAAAATACTGAGGCTTAGGCTACCTTGTCGTGTACTACAACAGCAGTGATTAATCGACGTTTGTATTGTGAACTTATTTTTTTAGTTGGTATGAATTTTGTTTTGTATGACGTGAAAATATATTGTTAAATGAACGCTAGTTACCTATTTTTCATTTGAATAGAACACATTCAAACGGACATACACGTACATATTAACTTTTTAGCCATGATTGCCATTATATGTTGATATTTGATATAGCATTTATTTCAAGCTATTCGGGGGCTTTTATTGCAACTTTTTGAATTTTAAGTGCAACTTTTGAAGATTTTTAATGCAACTTTGGGTTGCCCTACTTATAATGAATTTGAAGCGTTTATTAACGCAGCGATATCTTTTGAAAAATGCCTCAAGATCCCTCATTGCCGATTTGCAAGTCCCTCAAATATAATTAAAATTATCAATAACATTATTGCTGTTATTTTTGATAGGGAGAACATACATTCTCCTTCAATACTCAAGGGAATTTCCTTTTCATTGATTGTTTCTTTGAAGACATTTCTCTTGAAACTGAATTGGACATCTGAAGAGCATTACTCTCAAAAGTTCTGGTATACACGGTGGGTTTCAATTCGATTATCACCTAAGAAATTCTACGGAAGTCCATGTAGTCGAGAAATGTCAATTTTAAAAAATTAATCAAGCTGTTTTCGAGAAAATTCAAATTTTGAATTTTTTGAGTAATATGAAGAAGAGCATTTTTAAAATTTTTCATAAAAATTCTCCAAAGAATCTGTTTGCATTTTTCGAACATAACATGAAAGCACACTTGAGAAATATCATCAATCTTGCAAATTTTCATCAAGCTATTCCTGAGAAAATTTAAATTTTAAGTTGTCAAATAGTATAAATATTCGTCATTTTTTACTTTGATAGAAATATCTTTAGAAAACTTGCTCACATATTTGAATGTTATATTCTATATGTAAGTGCAGTTAAAAATGTCGAACTTTCTTGAAGATTATTTATCGAATTTTCCTCGAGAAATTTCAAATTTTAAATTACTCATTAGTTCTATTGTCTAGGTAGGGAGTTAAGTTTATTAGATGGATATTTCTTACTATGGAATGGAGGTACGGGGTTCAACATTCTCATGCTAATCGCCTTTATGAGCATTGCACCAAGTGCATGGGTGGGTGCTGCTGTGGCTCATGATGCCTAACGAGATGTTCAAAAGTTTCAAATCAGCTGATATAAAAAATGAGATAAATCATCTTCAGTGCTAAAATTTCTCAAATCCCACAAAGTCCATAAGCGTATGAGGTTCTCGTAATTTTCTTGAATGTCAGGTACTATGGAATTTCTGGATTTCAGGAGATGCATTGTGTAAGAAAACTTCCAAAGTATGACAAGGACCGCTCTACGAAGAGATACAGACCTATGCGCCTGACACAAAACACGAATCCTCGGTACGATGGAAATGGACATTCAAAAATGGTAAAATGCATAAAAAGATTTCCAGGCACTAATGGGTTAATTTTTAATTGCTCCTTGAACATTTTGATGAAATCCGCAGGTCATCAGCAAATGAAATTGGCAAATACTGCTTCGCAGGTAGCTTGGTACTTCGACGTCCAATTTGAATATATTTTGAAACAGAGAGAAATCTTTACTCTTTACTTTGATACTTGAACTTATAAAGATACATTACCTTTTAAACGACAGTCTAAATCGTCGGCGCGTAGTGTAGCTAAATCGTACAATATAACAATGCATATTTGCATTGTTACTGAACCTAAAATCTATGACATCAAAAATCCAAGATTTTAATCTGGGGGGTATGCAGAGTCTCGAAATCAGATTAGACTTATCTAATTTCTGAGATACTTGATCAATCTAATCTAATTGGTATTCAGGAATAATTAGAATAAATTTTCGATTAGATTGATCCAATAATTTTTAGATTAGATCGTTCTAATCTAACTGGTATTCAGAGAATGAAATGTGAGGTGATATTAGATTCGTTCAATCCAATATTGTTAGACAGCCATGGCGTTGTCTACTTTCAAGTGAGTAGCGTTTCTGTGATGCCAGTTAGTGACTAGTGATTGCTGAAATAGTTTATAATCACTGTATACTTGAAGCTTGTACGCCAGTTGACCATCAGGTGAAATGGAAGTTGCACATTTGCAATCGTCAACATCATCAAGCCATAGGCAATATAATAATATTTTCGATCCACTTCAAAATTTAAACGACCAACAACTGCTCAGACGATTCCGCTTTGATAAAGCAAGCATACGCATGCTAACCGGCATGATTGAAGACGAGTTGCCCTACATCGAACAGAAGCGAGGTCGTCCAATTCCACCACATGTCCAAGTTTGCGCCACACTGAGATATTTGGCCTCCAATGACTTCCAAATATCTGTCTGAGACTCATTGTGCATCAGCCAGTCATTAGTCTCCAGATGTGTCCACAACGTAGTTGATGCTTTATCAAACTACATAAAAGAACACGTCAAGTTCCCAATGAGTTCTGAGGATATGAGAAGAATCCAACATGATTTTTACGCGATCGCACATTTTCCGTGTCTACTGACTATTTTTCTACTGTCTACTGACTACTGGCTATTTTTCGCGTCTACTAAATATCAGATCAATGATATCTTTGTCATGAAAAAGTCGTCAAATATCGATAGATTCGCTTTCTTCTTGGTTGTTGTTGAGACAGACATGGATTTCCGTCTGTCACTAATTTCCGTACACTAATTTAGAGAATTGGTGTCAACTATTGGCATTAGAAAGCAACTGTGAATACGAATTCGCAGACTAATCTAATATTGCACAATCCAATCTAAATCATTAGATTAGATCAGTCTATTTTCCTGAATATGGCCCCTGTATAAGACTCAAATCTATGATTATTTTCTACATGGCCCATGCAACTCTGAACATTAAAGTATGTCAATCTTGAGATATCTACGAGTCCAAATTGTGAACAATAGGAATCACCTCAATGTCATTTTCACTGGGAATGCGAAGATGGACGGTGAAATGCTCCTATACCTCAATGGTACTACACAGCAAATTAGTCGGTCTTAATTATGCAATTAATCTAATTTGGAATTGGAGATAGAAAAATAGCATGTGAAATATCGGCTGACAAACCTACTTACTAAGTAGCAATGTTGATGCAAACATGTGAAATTAAGATGAATAGAAAATGTAGAGAAATGCATAGTACTCGTAGAATGTCATAGAAAAAGATGCATGTCTATCAATATGTTTGATTTCCTAGACTTCGAAGGCTGTGAACAATAGCCTACTCTAAAAGTTTCGAAAGTCAAATTTCAGTTCAGTGTTGAATGATTTGGTCTTGTTCATAGTCATGCAAGTAACTGTTGCAGTAATGGGCTAGCATCTTCTAAGGTACAAAGCATAGAGAAAGGCAAAGTGCAAGGATATATAGGTAAGCTTATATCCTATTTTAGGTATATATATACTTTGGAGTAAGGATATATAGGTAGAGTGTCGACTCAAAAAAGCATCTGCATACAGTGAAAATTTTTATATGAGAAGATTCAGTTTCTTGCAGAGAGTACGTTCCTGCGGTCCAAAAAATTATTTGAGCAGTTTTTAAAAAAATTTTGCCAATTTATATACTACCGAGATGACGCACCCTTGTAAGTAGTGTGCAACAAGTTGGATATCAAAAGGAGTGAATATTTGCTAATAATCATCCTAACTAAGCGGAAATCAAGCTAATTTGCAAGGGAATTTCATGAGCAACATTATAATGGAAGTCTTCATGAAAAAGTCGAGATCTTACTTTGCCTTCTTAACTGAAATTTCAAGTTTTATTTCAATTTTCACCGGCATGATTTTATGATTCACTAAATTCAGTTTTCGTTTCTTGGATCTGAATAGTGATGTGGACCCATTCGCATCCTTCAAAGTTGATTGAAATCATTGTCCTCGATTCTGTAATTTTGCTGTGCCAGTGGCAGGTTGCTTATGATATGATCTCGCTTAAGAAGATTCTCTTGAGGTTGAGCAAGAAAGCAATATCAGGTCATCGAGTTGCTAATTTAACAGATATTGCCTATCCAAGGCTGTCATGACACGGACGATCTGTAAAATAATATCATTTCTTTCTGCATTACTGTCATGATAAGTCAATTCCGTTGTAATTTCTGCAAAACTGCAAAAACTTGCATATCTCACATTTGGTGACAATACCACCACCTGCATCTCCCACGAGCTCATTCAATAAAATCGAAAGTGTATACACATTGGGGACTTAATAAATGCGGAGTTACAACTCTACCTAATATACTTACTCTATGGTACAAAGCAATATTAAAGTATCAAATAGAGTGACAACTAAAAGTTCGGTTCATCATCATTTTATCTGGAATTTGATGTTGCAAAATTATTACGCTCAAAATAATTATGTTTGAAATCACCTTGTTAAATCCTATTCACGGTTCAAAATGTCTAGCATCAAATGAAATAAGTATCAAAATCAATTTATATTCATTCCCTCTGTAGGTGATCATCTATAAAGATGATTAATAATGCTCGAAATGGAGTAATGTGAAATAAGGTAAGTCCACTAACTTATGGATCCAACAAAGTCAAAAAGAAATAATGTATATGACGGTGGTCATAATTGGCACTTCCGAAGTTGCAACAATAACGGCCTGTGGCTATTCAACTGACTAAAAGTTCGATATAAATGATGCTTCTCAATATAAAAGTTTTCAATTTCCGGAATATGGCATTGAAGTGGTTTTCTGCTGTGCAGACCCTAACTCTCCAAAGTCAGGAAATAGTTTGTCACAATTTGAATTTTTAATTATCATTATTTATAGTAAATAATTAAGTTTCAGAACAACATGAAAGTCAGAGCATAGCCTTTATCATGCCAGATCTCGCATTGTGTTCATTCTATTACAACAGTAGGCTAATTGTAATTAGCTTGTAACTTTGACAAGATTTATTCTGATTATCTCAGTTGTTAGGATGCAGAGCTTTACTTTCCACCAATTCAAATGCGTTTAGGTAAAGATTGTAACAATTTTTGCTGATTGAATGCCTGTCCCTATTGCTATCAGCAAATCTAACATAGTTATTAGGGAGGCTTCATTCTTGTGTTATTGCGGTAATTTACTTCTGCCAAATCAACCTGTATCACCGATAGAAAAAATAATTATCAAAAGCTTCTCAACTATAGACAAATCTGATTTCTTAAAGTGTCATTGCTACAGATTTTTACAAAAGTAACATACTTGCATAACATTTGAATTTTCATCTCTCTATTCGATGTCTATGGCATATCAGATGATCATAACCGGATTCATAGAATCATTATCCTGCACTCATGTTGAAAATCGAAGCGCTTCGTAAAAGTAGTCGCACGAGTAATAAAGTGGTAAAATTCAGACCTTCAAAAAAAGTGTTTTTCAAAACATGTCATGAATTTAACCCTCCAATGGACCAGAATGTTACAAAAGTGTAAGGCGCGTGTCATAATTTCAGAGGATCATTGTGTCAAGTCCGACTATGTCAGCACGATCCTTTATTTGGACCCTGGAGACATTTGATCACTACAGTTACTGAGGTTGGCGATTCAATTCATGTTGATTTTAACACTTTGACTGCAGTTTTGCATTTCTTTTCTGCAAATTCTTTCTCATTCAATTTTTGCTCTTCAAATTTATATACCAGTAATCTACACGTATATTAGAGTTTAGTCAGAAATATGATACGAAACGATGTGTTTTTAGAAAAGAAGGTTTAGATAAACATTTTCGTGTAATAGCACAAGCATACACTAGGTGATATGCCACGCGTAATTCACGCATAATTACGGAACACCCCAAACATCCGTGGTTAAGGACATTCTATTCTTCTACGCGCGTTATCCTCGCTGCACTAAGAGTCAGAAATCACTTGATCTGATACTGTTAAAACATGGGGAATGTTTATGAATACGGGCGGGAGAGCGTTTATAGTTTGCGCGTCGTCTGCGGTTGTCTGTGTTGCCACTTGAACCACGGATGAACTGCTAAGCATGTTCTGTCTTCCCTGAGCATGAAATTGAGGTCCTATCACATTGTTTAACATCTGATACATGCAGACACATGAGACGCAAAGTCTATATAACAGGACTGCCGGCAGATGTTGCAGCAATGTCACGCATAGCCACGGATGTTTAGGGTCATGCGCAATTACGCGCAGTTTACGCGTAAATTACGCATAATTGAGCGTGGTATGTCACCTAGTGTAATACGTCTGCAGATCATTGGAGGTCAAATGTCAAATATAATGAGAAAAATATCTTGATTTTTAGTGTTTTTGCATTCTTTTTTAGTATCTAAACTTTGCTTTAGTTTGATACTTACATTAATTATTAGTGTTCTTCTAGTAGGCCTATGTACTCAGATACCATTTCGTTAGAGAACAGAAATACATAGAAGAACACATAACTCAACGGACGATCTGATTGGTCGCTCTCCCATTACGTGCAAACGCAATGTCATGCAGAAGTTCTGCTCGCAAACGTTTTAGCTTTTTAGATTCATGCAGATGGATCAATACAGGAGCTGTTTGAGTGAATGCGTGGAATATGCCCCATTGAAAAGAAGCTTTCATTGTCTAATATCATTTTACAATATTCTATCATGATTTAGAAAGTCTATTCGAGCAGCTAGAATTGGTTCAAACGACGGCCAGTGATAAAAATGAGTTGGGCAAGTGGGTGATAGTTACTGCACTCTGGGAGTGCGATAACTACCTTATTGGATGACAGCTCGACCATAGATAAGATAGGAAATAGATGGCCACTATTCAACAATTACAATGCAGCGTGGCGTTACCAATTCTGCATTGAGAAAATGACACTCGTTTAGGGAAGATAATTTAATCGATAAGGTTAGCAAGCCACAAATGACTCCTCTGCTTTCATGCTTCTTTCAATGGTCATGATGACTTTGTTACCTCAAGTGTATCTCTTTCATTCTATACATTTGCAAAACATGCTTACGCTCGAAAAATGGAACGAGTACTCTTGCACAAATTCTGTATAATGCTCTTGAGATTTGGCAATTAGTGAATTGGACAAATTTTTCATGAAGAATATCAAATTCAATGGCAAAAATATAACTGGCAATCAGTCAATGAAAATTGTCAGCATGAATTATTCATCTTCTGGTGCAATTAGTGCATGAACATGATTACTTTAGATACACATGTATTGTACATGTATTGTGCATGCTCTTCCTTTAAAGAAGATCAAAACAATATACTCAAGTCAAAACAAATTTAATGAAAGAACAAAGAAGTTTGGCCAGCTGTTCTTAGAGATTTTTTACGATAATTGAGCGAAACAGACGTTGTCTTTGGCCTTTCATGCATGAATGAGTCTTTGGCAATTTTTTTCATCCGAAGATCGAAGTATCTTGAAGCAACTGTTCGCATAAGGTGAAGCTTGTGGTTTTCAATGCCATTACTAAATTCTGTGGCATGGGCATCGATGCCTGAAAACACCGATTCTGGAAGACAGTCAATTATCTTCGTCACTGCCAGAGCTCGTTTAGTGTTGTTCATTTGGCAAAGTTTTCTGATGTATTTTTCGGTTTCTATCGTAATGCGCATTATATCTTTGCTCGGAATAATCAAACCACCGGAGCCATCTTTTTTCTTTACATTTTTTGCATTGACCAACGATAATGGACTTTGAAATTCATCTGCTGTCAATGATTCTCCACATTGATGACAAGTAATGATACTCAACAGCTTTCTTACAACACTGCCTGTTATGTAATAGATGGCACCCCAACACACATCACATTCATGAGGATTTACACAATGCTGCATTTGTGGATGTAGGGTAGGAGGGGGTGAATTGGCCAAATAAACTTGGTCTCATGTTTGCCCATACAGCAACACAAAATGCTCATTATTGACACTTAACTTTTTTCAGTTTCATGTTAATACGTTGTTGCTTGGTTTCCTAGAAATCTATTTCGCATAGCTCTGATTCACTGAATGTAACAGTGACGATAGCTCATGCGCGTGCGTCATTCAATATTCCTCCAATCAAGTTTTAGCTGACAATTCATGGACGAATACAAGGCAAGTTCCTGTTGCCGCTGTGTGGATTCTTTGCTTAAATGTGCATATGTGTTTGCAAATAACTTGCATCGTCGAAAACTATTGAACAGTGACATTCCCAAGAACTGGCATCAAAACAAGAAGTGTTCACGTGACTGGTGGTGGTCATTCAAAAACAGACATCCCACATTGTCTCTACGAAAGCCAGAGGCCTTGAGCATCGCGAGGGCACACGCATTCAATCGCATTCGAATTGACACTTTTTTAATTCAAGTCCAACAGCTGTACTCAGAAATCGACATCTCTACTTTCCCACAGCTGATTTTCAATTTAGATGAAACCGGACTCTCTACCGTTCCAACGTCTCGTGGAAAGGTAATTGCCACGCGTGGAGCTCGTTCTGTTCAAAGTATCCAAATTGGTGAGCGCGGGACCCTGACAACAGTCATCCCAATCATTAGTGCTGCTGGCGATTGTTATAGTCACTTCGACCCCATAAATTAATTATTACCCATAAATTGATTATCACTGAGTGAATCCACTTCACATAGGCAGAATAGACCCCTACGAGCCATGCTTTAACTAATGAATGCAAATTACAGTCGAAATATCCATTAGGAACAATAACCCACAACACGCAGAATTTAAAATCTTTGATAGATGTTAAAATCGATGAAACAGACAGATGGAGCTTGTAACAGCCAGCTAATAGGCTGGAAATTGAACAGAGCACATCAATTTATCTATATCTGTAGCCAATTACGCACTATGGAGAAGCGTGGATTTGATAACCCCATTATATGGGGTCAATTAAGAAAACTTAATTTATGGGGTCGAAATGTCAGGGGGTCGAAGTGACTTGACACCCGATTGTTTACCTCCCTTCATTATTTTGAAGGGCATATCTCCTTCCAAAGACCTTGAAGAACAGTCAAAGGAACTTGGGATACAACTCTCATACACAAAATCTGGATACATTGACACGAACGTCTTCATACAGGTCTTGAAGCACTTCGACAAGCATCGAACAACGATACCGAATAAGAAATGTGCTCTCTTCTTGGATGGACATTCAACACATCTCTCGATCGAAGCAATTGAGCTCTGCATTGAGCGTGGCATCGAAATGGTGTGTATTCCTCCACATTCATCGCACCGCATACAGCCGCTAGACACCCATTTCAACAAAGCCCCGAAGACAGATTGCACAAAGTCAATTGAATCTTTTCTCAGATCAACAGATAAAATATCGTTGAGCAGAGAACAATTTCTGACACTTTCTGGAGAACAATGGAAACCAAACGTGGTCTGATTGTGGACTCCTTTTCGCACTGTGGTCTATACCCGTGCAACAGAAATGCAATCAAAGTGGAAGAGTACTCTAAATCAAAGATGTTCAGATCAAGTGGGTCCGGTGATGAACCGACAGCAGCAGTGATGAATCAAGAGAATTCAAGTTTGAATGAAACCAACTTCGATTTTTCGCTCAAAAGAGACTTCCCAAGCCCAGTCAAACCAAAAAATGAAACACATTTGAAAGAACATGTATCCAGGGCATCGAAAATATTGCCTCAAAACAAGAGTAAATTGAGAGTTAAACTTGCAGCGTTCAAAAGAAAACCGGAATCAGCAAAAGAAGTGAATCAACCAACGACGAGCAAGAAATCAAAGACGGAATGCTTCTGTTGGGTTTGCGACACTGACTATTACACAGGGGTTTCAAAAGAAGATTGATTTCTGTGTGTAGCATGCCATAATTAGTGTTGTGAAACATGTTTTGGAGTAAACTGCTGCTATAACTGCGAATGATACGATAGTAAACAAGAGAAGAGTGATTTCTCGTGGACAAATTCGTTTTTTCTTTCAAACTGTGATTGTGGGTTTTTAAATACAAAAATGATACATCATCATAAGAGAATAATGTCAAAAACTTAATTTCTATATAAAACATAGTATAGAAGCAAGATGTGATGATCACTGATGATATTAGAAGCACAGTAGTATATATATATTCAGTAATTGGCCAATTCATCCCCAATATTCAAAATTTCGCTTAATGGCCAACCTCATTTTCAAAGCAAAATTTGAAAAGCTTGACTTATATACATGCTTCGAAACACGTTTTTCGAGTATTATGATTTATAAATTTGTAAATTATATGTTTCTATGTAGCAATAATAGAAAATTCTAGCAAGTGAATTAGATTATGCAAGAAAGTGGCCAATTCACCCCTTATTACCCTATTAGCTCCCTCTTTCGCAGTGACTTTAGAGTACTTGACTGTTTCTGGTGAGATTGAGAAGAAATAAATCTCAACGAAAGAATGGTCGTTATATCTTCGGCGATTGTGTTGGTATTGTTAATCAACAAAATATCAGGCCCAGCATGAAGAAGAAGTTTACGGAAGGCAAAACGAAACCAACCACCACGCAAGCGTATGGCACTAAAGAAAATTTCTAAGAAATCTTGACATAATTTGTAGATCAAAAGAAACTGAAACTCATTTGCCGCAAATAATTCTTCTGTGAGGGAACCAACGTGTTGCAGTTTCTGAAGAATCCGAGGAAGCTTGTCTTTTTATTGGAAGCGATGATCTTCTTTCCATCAAGACCCTCCAAAGAACTCAAAATCAGTTTTTCTTTTTCAACAAACTCCAACCATTCCATTGAATTGTCCTTTTTAATGAGAATTTTGTTGCCTATATGTTATATAGGTGAGACACGGAGACATCTATCTACGAGAGTGACAGAACATTTGAAAGGCAAGCCTACGCCAACTGAAATCACCCACCACCCGCATGAGGCAAGCTTAATGGACTTCAAGGTCATCTTTAAAACAGCTCACACTCGCATCGCTGAAACACTGTGCATCAAATCAACCAGTGCCCACCTAATTAATGAGAACTGTTCATCAATTCCGCTGCACATGTTCTAATTTTAGCTTTTTTCCAACTGTTTTAAGTGAGTTGTGTTGTGACCATGCAGTTTGTATATAACCCTTTGTTTCCTCTGATTGTATTGTCCTGAAGATGAGTTTTTAATAAACTCGAAATCGATTGACAACATGGTCGTCTTTTCCTGCACAATTTTGTTGCCATAACTAATGAGTCGCTGGGAGTTAAAAAAAGTCAAATAAGTCATTGATGAATTCAATAAAATCTGCTGTAACAAGAACATCAGAATGTGTAAAACCAGAAATATTCTTTCCGTGAAGCCATCGAAGGCTACATGCGACAGACCTACTGAGTAATTGACTTGCCAAATAAACCTTCATTTTCTGATTTTTAAAGTGGACATGAAGTTCAGACAATTAATTTGCTAGTCGAAGGCCATGATGTGTTTGCAAATTGGCTAAGTAAACCACGTACTTCCATTCAACTAACCTCTCCAGGTTAAACGAATGTCTGCAACGCTTCCCATGTGTTTATGATAAGTTTCAACATATAAGGACTGTCTAAAAATGCAGATACGGACTTGCTGTTAGATGGGTGAGGAAAAGAAGGTTCGTTATCTGAAATGTTGAAACTGCATCCCATCATCTGAAGCGCCGTAATGTTATGTGAAGTTCCGTCACAGGTTGTCGAAAGAACCTGAACTCCACTTTCACACAATCGAATGAGTGATTCTCGAATCAACGAAGAAAGAAACTTGCTAGAAACCCCATTTACAAAAAGTATCCTATAGGAAGCTTCCAGTAATTCTTCAATCCCACTTCCATCACAACCAAAGCTGATGTCTCTTCGTCACCCTCGTGTTCACTGGAATTATCTACTGCCGATCCTTCAACAAACCCGAACATTCGTCCTAAGTTTCGGTCCCATTCTATCGTTTTCTTCAACGACATTTCATCAAAAACCAAATTGGCGAATTTATATTTTGAACCATCAATTCCATTTACCCTTCTTTTGATTTCTTGAAAAGCTTCAATACAAAACCCAGGAAGACAACTCACACTAGAAGTCCATTTGCGCAAGGTGGACGGAGCTGGTAACTGAAAAAACTTCACAACGAATGAATATGCCTTTGGACTGTAGAAATGAAGAGTGCTAGCAAATTTTTGGACAAGATCAGAATACTGCTTGACAGCTTTCCCTTTCCGAACTATACCTAGAGTGCCTTTTCACTTTACCGAATATCTAACGGTTGCCCTGCCCTCCCACATTGAATCATATGGCTAAGCAGGGATTATTTCGTCCTTTCCGAACTAATTGACTTATAAGTGCCCTATCATCATCTTTGTAGAACTTGGATAGTTCGATGCACTCATCTTCGCGAAGAATCTGCTGATTTTTTAGGTCGGATATTATCATTTCAAGCGAACATTTTTTTCTCTTCGACCGCTTGTTGCTTGTGCGAATGTTTCGCAGTGCTCGATTTCTCCTTTTTATTCTCTGGTTCATATCTGCCTTGTTTTTGAGCTGCTCCTTCAGTTCATTTGCTGATTTTTGAATTCTTAGAAAACGTCTGTTCCAATTGCGATACTTTCGCTTAAGCATGGATATTTCAGACTGACAAGACAAGTGATCAGTGGCGTCGCGTGCTCCCTGACCATAGGCCTTCACTCGGCATTGGGATACTATTTCTATACAAAGCACTTTTATATCACAACATTAATTTTCATAAAAGCTGAATTTTTAATAACAACCGAACATTCCGAACATTTTTTAAGGTCAAGTGAATGTGCACATGAGAAGCGATTGCTTATGTCGCTTAACCGCCTTACTCAAGGAGCTGAGATCACTATATCCCCTCTCTGTTCAGACCACATTTTTTCGAGAAAAAAGGAGGCAAGGCCAACAGTTTCCTGTGTTTCTCACGGCCGGTCAGCCACTCTCATGTTTGAAATTTTGATGCATTAAAATGTCTTGTGCATTTCATATTTCTTTCTGTGTGAGTACTTTCAATTTCATATCACGTGTTAGCCTACCTTGCTTGACGACTGTCATCTTTTCAGTATATTCCCTTTGGACAAAAGGCGTGGTTATGATCTCATCTGCAGTACTAAACATAGTGTCACATCAAACAAATTATGGAATTCTATCGATTCTGGGTGTTCGAGTCAGATGCATTACTCTGCATTCATTGGAGAACGCTCATCATCTGATCGCAGTCTTGTCTCACTGTTGACGTATTGGCTTCTCTCACATTAAGCGAATCTAGGAACAATTGGGTTGCACTTCCTTTACTATACATGTATTTAGGTACCGCGCCTTGATCAACAATTGCGTAGAATTTCATTGCAAAAATTGGAGAAGGCAAAGCATCATGTCTATCGGGAAAGCCAATATTGTCGCGGGCGCGTGCGCTTACTGCCTCACACACACACAACTCTCTTTCGCTGTCTGAACATCAATGCTCCGTCTGGACACACGACTAGCTTGTGTGTCTAATTGTTTGAAGAAAACAGCTGTGATTCAAGCACTTGCTGCAAAACTGTTCACTCTTGAGGTTGAGCGTCTGATTTTGAGACGGAAGCTATCACGAGAAGCTATCGAATTTAAATGAATGATGACACTTTTCATTTTTATAAATGTTGGTAAATAATTTTTGAGGATGCGCCGAAGGCCTCGCAGGTACGCAGAAGACGCCACGACGCCACTGCAAGTGATCTAAGCTCACTGAAGTACTGGGTAAATTAGGCCTATTAATTGTGTTGTTCTCATGCATGCATGAAATTTCATTACTCGATGTTTCTGGATTACTGACATCATGATTGAAATCTGCTACATTAAAGTTCTGACTTGCTTTTCTTGAGTTTTCGGTCTTTCGATGTTTCAGTGGTGGGGCTTTCAGATGTTGTGGGAAATTGAAATTCGTTGGAACAGCATTTCCATGAAGTCGGCGGCGAATGTTAGACGAAAATGATATTGATGAATCGATAAAACAATTATCACTGAAATGTTCACTGCACAGAAGAGAATTATTCGATGGTGTAAAGTTCTCTCGTCTCACTGCAGCAATTGACTTTCTCCGAATTTCCAGATCTTTAGGAAAACGATGGAAGGAATGAATGGATTCTTTGCTTTTTATGTTTTTGCAGCCAAATGCAGCACACGTTGTTCTGTATCTTGTAGTCTTTCTCACAGATCCCGATGTCCCAGAAGTTGAAGGTATGATCATTATCAAGATCAACGGTGTCAATAGTTATCTCAGAACTCATTATCACTACACGCGTGAATGCAGATAACTCAATAACTGAAAGTGAAAAAGTTGAAGCACATATGTCTGCACCAGTCTGCCTGATACTCCAATCGATTAATTTATCTTCCCTACAGTCGTGACAATTTTCAGCATTGAAATCGGTAACGCATGCGCCTCAATAACAGCCATCTATTTCCTATCTTATCTATGAGCTCGGCCGAGACAAACTGTACGATTTCAGCCCGCTGTCATACATAGGAGGGTAGATAAATAGTCCAGGAAAACTAGGTTTTATCCCGGACAAAATTCGTGGTACCCTGAATATTGGCATACATATAGTTTAGATTCTGCTTATTAACATATCAAAAGTCACCGTAAATCCGTCCTGTGTTCCCTGAGTAACAGCCTCCCAAAGATGCCATACTGCATGAGGTTTCCGAGGTCTATTTTGATAATATCTGATTCCCTCCCAGTGAAAAAAAATGTGCTTGGCACTAGTAATTTGCTAGCACATAGCACTAGCATTTTGCTAGAACCTGTGTCAATCAAAATAGCAATACACATTCCATAAAAATGCCAAGATTATGCTCTTAGGTAACTATCATTTTAGAACCATTTTTTCTGATGCAAACGCTTGGAAATCACATACTTAATAATGAAAACTATCATGTTTTGATAACTTTTCAGAAAAATTAGTAAGTGCTAGAAAAATTCTCCGTACCAGGAGAATGCTGGTATTTTACTAGAACCTTTTTCACTGGGCTATTGGTGCGTGCGTAAATCAGCTGACGCTCTCAACCAATGAGCGTGCTGCTGGCAGTGAGTGGAAGCTTGACTTGCAAAATATTTATGATCAAACGTTTTTTGAAGTGTTTATCATAGGCTACACCCTTCAATCTAACATCTAATGAATTGGTTAGCTATCATCAAGATTAGTGGCGGAAAATGAAAGTAATTGTGACAGTACATTAACCGTTCATCGGTTATTTAACGGTCCATAGAGAAAGTTATTGTTCAACAAAGCTTTTCAGAACTATGTTGGATCACGGTCGCTTCACAACTTCTAGCTCAGAGCAATGAAAAAATGTGATTGTAACTGAAACATGCTAACGCGTGGATATCACATATGATAAAATATAAAAGTTATCTATATATAACAAATGTAAGGTAGTCCAGAAAATGACTCATTAAGCCTTCACTGGGCTGAACACAAGGATTCTTACAATTTCACAAGATAAGAACGAAAGTATAAAAAAAACTGGACGAACAAACACTAAAACAAATTATACAAGAATTTGTACAAGGAGCTCATCAGCAAGATAACCAATTGACTTCGTGTCGATGATATAGTCACAATCAATTCTCAGCTGCATTTCCATCGAATGCCACATGTACTACATGTACATGCATGCCAATTAACTACATGTATGCCAATTTTCAGGGTACCACGAATTTTGTCCGGGTTATTCATATTTCATTCCTAAATTTCCTGATCTAAAATGCCATTGATAAAAGATCGATGTCTATGGCTTAAAATATGGCTATCATAATGGCATAAAATAACAATGTACTGGCTTACCAATCGCTCCATTATAGAAAGCTCAAAGTGAACGCTTCCTCAGCATTATCATAGTCAGTGGCGTCGCGTGCTTCCAGACCATAGGCCTTCACTCGGCATTGGGATACTATTTCTATACAAAGCACTTTTATATCACAACATTAATTTTCATAAAAGCTGAATTTTTAATAACAACCGAACATTCCGAACATTTTTTAAGGTCAAGTGAATGTGCACATGAGAAGCGATTGCTTATGTCGCTTAACCGCCTTACTCAAGGAGCTGAGATCACTATATCCCCTCTCTGTTCAGACCACATTTTTTCGAGAAAAAAGGAGGCAAGGCCAACAGTTTCCTGTGTTTCTCACGGCCGGTCAGCCACTCGCATGTTTGAAATTTTGATGCATTAAAATGTCTTGTGCATTTCATATTTCTTTCTGTGTGAGTACTTTCAATTTCATATCACGTGTTAGCCTACCTTGCTTGACGACTGTCATCTTTTCAGTATATTCCCTTCGGACAAAAGGCGTGGTTATGATCTCATCTGCAGTACTAAACATAGTGTCACATCAAACAAATTATGGAATTCTATCGATTCTGGGTGTTCGAGTCAGATGCATTACTCTGCATTCATTGGAGAACGCTCATCATCTGATCGCAGTCTTGTCTCACTGTTGACGTATTGGCTTCTCTCACATTAAGCGAATCTAGGAACAATTGGGTTGCACTTCCTTTACTATACATGTATTTAGGTACCGCGCCTTGATCAAGAATTGCGTAGAATTTCATTGCAAAAATTGGAGAAGGCAAAGCATCATGTCTATCGGGAAAGCCAATATTGTCGCGGGCGCGTGCGCTTACTGCCTCACACACACACAACTCTCTTTCGCTGTCTGAACATCAATGCTCCGTCTGGACACACGACTAGCTTGTGTGTCTAATTGTTTGAAGAAAACAGCTGTGATTCAAGCACTTGCTGCAAAACTGTTCACTCTTGAGGTTGAGCGTCTGATTTTGAGACGGAAGCTATCACGAGAAGCTATCGAATTTAAATGAATGATGACACTTTTCATTTTTATAAATGTTGGTAAATAATTTTTGAGGATGCTCCGAAGGCCTCGCAGGTACGCAGAAGACGCCACGACGCCACTGCAAGTGATCTAAGCTCACTGAAGTACTGGGTAAATTAGGCCTATTAATTGTGTTGTTCTCATGCATGCATGAAATTTCATTACTCGATGTTTCTGGATTACTGACATCATGATTGAAATCTGCTACATTAAAGTTCTGACTTGCTTTTCTTGAGTTTTCGGTCTTTCGATGTTTCAGTGGTGGGGCTTTCAGATGTTGTGGGAAATTGAAATTCGTTGGAACAGCATTTCCATGAAGTCGGCGGCGAATGTTAGACGAAAATGATATTGATGAATCGATAAAACAATTATCACTGAAATGTTCACTGCACAGAAGAGAATTATTCGATGGTGTAAAATTCTCTCGTCTCACTGCAGCAATTGACTTTCTCCGAATTTCCAGATCTTTAGGAAAACGATGGAAGGAATGAATGGATTCTTTGCTTTTTATGTTTTTGCAGCCAAATGCAGCACACGTTGTTCTGTATCTTGTAGTCTTTCTCACAGATCCCGATGTCCCAGAAGTTGAAGGTATGATCATTATCAAGATCAACGGTGTCAATAGTTATCTCAGAACTCATTATCACTACACGCGTGAATGCAGATAACTCAATAACTGAAAGTGAAAAAGTTGAAGCACATATGTCTGCACCAGTCTGCCTGATACTCCAATCGATTAATTTATCTTCCCTACAGTCGTGACAATTTTCAGCATTGAAATCGGTAACGCATGCGCCTCAATAACAGCCATCTATTTCCTATCTTATCTATGAGCTCGGCCGAGACAAACTGTACGATTTCAGCCCGCTGTCATACATAGGAGGGTAGATAAATAGTCCAGGAAAACTAGGTTTTATCCCGGACAAAATTCGTGGTACCCTGAATATTGGCATACATATAGTTTAGATTCTGCTTATTAACATATCAAAAGTCACCGTAAATCCGTCCTGTGTTCCCTGAGTAACAGCCTCCCAAAGATGCCATACTGCATGAGGTTTCCGAGGTCTATTTTGATAATATCTGATTCCCTCCCAGTGAAAAAAAATGTGCTTGACACTAGTAATTTGCTAGCACATAGCACTAGCATTTTGCTAGAACCTGTGTCAATCAAAATAGCAATACACATTCCATAAAAATGCCAAGATTATGCTCTTAGGTAACTATCATTTTAGAACCATTTTTTCTGATGCAAACGCTTGGAAATCACATACTTAATAATGAAAACTATCATGTTTTGATAACTTTTCAGAAAAATTAGTAAGTGCTAGAAAAATTCTCCGTACCAGGAGAATGCTGGTATTTTACTAGAACCTTTTTCACTGGGCTATTGGTGCGTGCGTAAATCAGCTGACGCTCTCAACCAATGAGCGTGCTGCTGGCAGTGAGTGGAAGCTTGACTTGCAAAATATTTATGATCAAACGTTTTTTGAAGTGTTTATCATAGGCTACACCCTTCAATCTAACATCTAATGAATTGGTTAGCTATCATCAAGATTAGTGGCGGAAAATGAAAGTAATTGTGACAGTACATTAACCGTTCATCGGTTATTTAACGGTCCATAGAGAAAGTTATTGTTCAACAATGCTTTTCAGAACTATGTTGGATCACGGTCGCTTCACAACTTCTAGCTCAGAGCAATGAAAAAATGTGATTGTAACTGAAACATGCTAACGCGTGGATATCACATATGATAAAATATAAAAGTTATCTATATATAACAAATGTAAGGTAGTCCAGAAAATGACTCATTAAGCCTTCACTGGGCTGAACACAAGGATTCTTACAATTTCACAAGATAAGAACGAAAGTATAAAAAAAACTGGACGAACAAACACTAAAACAAATTATACAAGAATTTGTACAAGGAGCTCATCAGCAAGATAACCAATTGACTTCGTGTCGATGATATACATGTAGTCACAATCAATTCTCAGCTGCATTTCCATCGAATGCCACATGTACTACATGTACATGCATGCCAATTAACTACATGTATGCCAATTTTCAGGGTACCACGAATTTTGTCCGGGTTATTCATATTTCATTCCTAAATTTCCTGGTCTAAAATGCCATTGATAAAAGATCGATGTCTATGGCTTAAAATATGGCTATCATAATGGCATAAAATAACAATGTACTGGCTTACCAATCGCTCCATTATAGAAAGCTCAAAGTGAACGCTTCCTCAGCATTATCATAGTCAGTGGCGTCGCGTGCTTCCAGACCATAGGCCTTCACTCGGCATTGGGATACTATTTCTATACAAAGCACTTTTATATCACAACATTAATTTTCATAAAAGCTGAATTTTTAATAACAACCGAACATTCCGAACATTTTTTAAGGTCAAGTGAATGTGCACATGAGAAGCGATTGCTTATGTCGCTTAACCGCCTTACTCAAGGAGCTGAGATCACTATATCCCCTCTCTGTTCAGACCACATTTTTTCGAGAAAAAAGGAGGCAAGGCCAACAGTTTCCTGTGTTTCTCACGGCCGGTCAGCCACTCGCATGTTTGAAATTTTGATGCATTAAAATGTCTTGTGCATTTCATATTTCTTTCTGTGTGAGTACTTTCAATTTCATATCACGTGTTAGCCTACCTTGCTTGACGACTGTCATCTTTTCAGTATATTCCCTTCGGACAAAAGGCGTGGTTATGATCTCATCTGCAGTACTAAACATAGTGTCACATCAAACAAATTATGGAATTCTATCGATTCTGGGTGTTCGAGTCAGATGCATTACTCTGCATTCATTGGAGAACGCTCATCATCTGATCGCAGTCTTGTCTCACTGTTGACGTATTGGCTTCTCTCACATTAAGCGAATCTAGGAACAATTGGGTTGCACTTCCTTTACTATACATGTATTTAGGTACCGCGCCTTGATCAAGAATTGCGTAGAATTTCATTGCAAAAATTGGAGAAGGCAAAGCATCATGTCTATCGGGAAAGCCAATATTGTCGCGGGCGCGTGCGCTTACTGCCTCACACACACACAACTCTCTTTCGCTGTCTGAACATCAATGCTCCGTCTGGACACACGACTAGCTTGTGTGTCTAATTGTTTGAAGAAAACAGCTGTGATTCAAGCACTTGCTGCAAAACTGTTCACTCTTGAGGTTGAGCGTCTGATTTTGAGACGGAAGCTATCACGAGAAGCTATCGAATTTAAATGAATGATGACACTTTTCATTTTTATAAATGTTGGTAAATAATTTTTGAGGATGCGCCGAAGGCCTCGCAGGTACGCAGAAGACGCCACGACGCCACTGCAAGTGATCTAAGCTCACTGAAGTACTGGGTAAATTAGGCCTATTAATTGTGTTGTTCTCATGCATGCATGAAATTTCATTACTCGATGTTTCTGGATTACTGACATCATGATTGAAATCTGCTACATTAAAGTTCTGACTTGCTTTTCTTGAGTTTTCGGTCTTTCGATGTTTCAGTGGTGGGGCTTTCAGATGTTGTGGGAAATTGAAATTCGTTGGAACAGCATTTCCATGAAGTCGGCGGCGAATGTTAGACGAAAATGATATTGATGAATCGATAAAACAATTATCACTGAAATGTTCACTGCACAGAAGAGAATTATTCGATGGTGTAAAGTTCTCTCGTCTCACTGCAGCAATTGACTTTCTCCGAATTTCCAGATCTTTAGGAAAACGATGGAAGGAATGAATGGATTCTTTGCTTTTTATGTTTTTGCAGCCAAATGCAGCACACGTTGTTCTGTATCTTGTAGTCTTTCTCACAGATCCCGATGTCCCAGAAGTTGAAGGTATGATCATTATCAAGATCAACGGTGTCAATAGTTATCTCAGAACTCATTATCACTACACGCGTGAATGCAGATAACTCAATAACTGAAAGTGAAAAAGTTGAAGCACATATGTCTGCACCAGTCTGCCTGATACTCCAATCGATTAATTTATCTTCCCTACAGTCGTGACAATTTTCAGCATTGAAATCGGTAACGCATGCGCCTCAATAACAGCCATCTATTTCCTATCTTATCTATGAGCTCGGCCGAGACAAACTGTACGATTTCAGCCCGCTGTCATACATAGGAGGGTAGATAAATAGTCCAGGAAAACTAGGTTTTATCCCGGACAAAATTCGTGGTACCCTGAATATTGGCATACATATAGTTTAGATTCTGCTTATTAACATATCAAAAGTCACCGTAAATCCGTCCTGTGTTCCCTGAGTAACAGCCTCCCAAAGATGCCATACTGCATGAGGTTTCCGAGGTCTATTTTGATAATATCTGATTCCCTCCCAGTGAAAAAAAATGTGCTTGGCACTAGTAATTTGCTAGCACATAGCACTAGCATTTTGCTAGAACCTGTGTCAATCAAAATAGCAATACACATTCCATAAAAATGCCAAGATTATGCTCTTAGGTAACTATCATTTTAGAACCATTTTTTCTGATGCAAACGCTTGGAAATCACATACTTAATAATGAAAACTATCATGTTTTGATAACTTTTCAGAAAAATTAGTAAGTGCTAGAAAAATTCTCCGTACCAGGAGAATGCTGGTATTTTACTAGAACCTTTTTCACTGGGCTATTGGTGCGTGCGTAAATCAGCTGACGCTCTCAACCAATGAGCGTGCTGCTGGCAGTGAGTGGAAGCTTGACTTGCAAAATATTTATGATCAAACGTTTTTTGAAGTGTTTATCATAGGCTACACCCTTCAATCTAACATCTAATGAATTGGTTAGCTATCATCAAGATTAGTGGCGGAAAATGAAAGTAATTGTGACAGTACATTAACCGTTCATCGGTTATTTAACGGTCCATAGAGAAAGTTATTGTTCAACAATGCTTTTCAGAACTATGTTGGATCACGGTCGCTTCACAACTTCTAGCTCAGAGCAATGAAAAAATGTGATTGTAACTGAAACATGCTAACGCGTGGATATCACATATGATAAAATATAAAAGTTATCTATATATAACAAATGTAAGGTAGTCCAGAAAATGACTCATTAAGCCTTCACTGGGCTGAACACAAGGATTCTTACAATTTCACAAGATAAGAACGAAAGTATAAAAAAAACTGGACGAACAAACACTAAAACAAATTATACAAGAATTTGTACAAGGAGCTCATCAGCAAGATAACCAATTGACTTCGTGTCGATGATATAGTCACAATCAATTCTCAGCTGCATTTCCATCGAATGCCACATGTACTACATGTACATGCATGCCAATTAACTACATGTATGCCAATTTTCAGGGTACCACGAATTTTGTCCGGGTTATTCATATTTCATTCCTAAATTTCCTGGTCTAAAATGCCATTGATAAAAGATCGATGTCTATGGCTTAAAATATGGCTATCATTATGGCATAAAATAACAATGTACTGGCTTACCAATCGCTCCATTATAGAAAGCTCAAAGTGAACGCTTCCTCAGCATTATCATAGTCAGTGGCGTCGCGTGCTTCCAGACCATAGGCCTTCACTCGGCATTGGGATACTATTTCTATACAAAGCACTTTTATATCACAACATTAATTTTCATAAAAGCTGAATTTTTAATAACAACCGAACATTCCGAACATTTTTTAAGGTCAAGTGAATGTGCACATGAGAAGCGATTGCTTATGTCGCTTAACCGCCTTACTCAAGGAGCTGAGATCACTATATCCCCTCTCTGTTCAGACCACATTTTTTCGAGAAAAAAGGAGGCAAGGCCAACAGTTTCCTGTGTTTCTCACGGCCGGTCAGCCACTCGCATGTTTGAAATTTTGATGCATTAAAATGTCTTGTGCATTTCATATTTCTTTCTGTGTGAGTACTTTCAATTTCATATCACGTGTTAGCCTACCTTGCTTGACGACTGTCATCTTTTCAGTATATTCCCTTCGGACAAAAGGCGTGGTTATGATCTCATCTGCAGTACTAAACATAGTGTCACATCAAACAAATTATGGAATTCTATCGATTCTGGGTGTTCGAGTCAGATGCATTACTCTGCATTCATTGGAGAACGCTCATCATCTGATCGCAGTCTTGTCTCACTGTTGACGTATTGGCTTCTCTCACATTAAGCGAATCTAGGAACAATTGGGTTGCACTTCCTTTACTATACATGTATTTAGGTACCGCGCCTTGATCAAGAATTGCGTAGAATTTCATTGCAAAAATTGGAGAAGGCAAAGCATCATGTCTATCGGGAAAGCCAATATTGTCGCGGGCGCGTGCGCTTACTGCCTCACACACACACAACTCTCTTTCGCTGTCTGAACATCAATGCTCCGTCTGGACACACGACTAGCTTGTGTGTCTAATTGTTTGAAGAAAACAGCTGTGATTCAAGCACTTGCTGCAAAACTGTTCACTCTTGAGGTTGAGCGTCTGATTTTGAGACGGAAGCTATCACGAGAAGCTATCGAATTTAAATGAATGATGACACTTTTCATTTTTATAAATGTTGGTAAATAATTTTTGAGGATGCGCCGAAGGCCTCGCAGGTACGCAGAAGACGCCACGACGCCACTGCAAGTGATCTAAGCTCACTGAAGTACTGGGTAAATTAGGCCTATTAATTGTGTTGTTCTCATGCATGCATGAAATTTCATTACTCGATGTTTCTGGATTACTGACATCATGATTGAAATCTGCTACATTAAAGTTCTGACTTGCTTTTCTTGAGTTTTCGGTCTTTCGATGTTTCAGTGGTGGGGCTTTCAGATGTTGTGGGAAATTGAAATTCGTTGGAACAGCATTTCCATGAAGTCGGCGGCGAATGTTAGACGAAAATGATATTGATGAATCGATAAAACAATTATCACTGAAATGTTCACTGCACAGAAGAGAATTATTCGATGGTGTAAAGTTCTCTCGTCTCACTGCAGCAATTGACTTTCTCCGAATTTCCAGATCTTTAGGAAAACGATGGAAGGAATGAATGGATTCTTTGCTTTTTATGTTTTTGCAGCCAAATGCAGCACACGTTGTTCTGTATCTTGTAGTCTTTCTCACAGATCCCGATGTCCCAGAAGTTGAAGGTATGATCATTATCAAGATCAACGGTGTCAATAGTTATCTCAGAACTCATTATCACTACACGCGTGAATGCAGATAACTCAATAACTGAAAGTGAAAAAGTTGAAGCACATATGTCTGCACCAGTCTGCCTGATACTCCAATCGATTAATTTATCTTCCCTACAGTCGTGACAATTTTCAGCATTGAAATCGGTAACGCATGCGCCTCAATAACAGCCATCTATTTCCTATCTTATCTATGAGCTCGGCCGAGACAAACTGTACGATTTCAGCCCGCTGTCATACATAGGAGGGTAGATAAATAGTCCAGGAAAACTAGGTTTTATCCCGGACAAAATTCGTGGTACCCTGAATATTGGCATACATATAGTTTAGATTCTGCTTATTAACATATCAAAAGTCACCGTAAATCCGTCCTGTGTTCCCTGAGTAACAGCCTCCCAAAGATGCCATACTGCATGAGGTTTCCGAGGTCTATTTTGATAATATCTGATTCCCTCCCAGTGAAAAAAAATGTGCTTGGCACTAGTAATTTGCTAGCACATAGCACTAGCATTTTGCTAGAACCTGTGTCAATCAAAATAGCAATACACATTCCATAAAAATGCCAAGATTATGCTCTTAGGTAACTATCATTTTAGAACCATTTTTTCTGATGCAAACGCTTGGAAATCACATACTTAATAATGAAAACTATCATGTTTTGATAACTTTTCAGAAAAATTAGTAAGTGCTAGAAAAATTCTCCGTACCAGGAGAATGCTGGTATTTTACTAGAACCTTTTTCACTGGGCTATTGGTGCGTGCGTAAATCAGCTGACGCTCTCAACCAATGAGCGTGCTGCTGGCAGTGAGTGGAAGCTTGACTTGCAAAATATTTATGATCAAACGTTTTTTGAAGTGTTTATCATAGGCTACACCCTTCAATCTAACATCTAATGAATTGGTTAGCTATCATCAAGATTAGTGGCGGAAAATGAAAGTAATTGTGACAGTACATTAACCGTTCATCGGTTATTTAACGGTCCATAGAGAAAGTTATTGTTCAACAATGCTTTTCAGAACTATGTTGGATCACGGTCGCTTCACAACTTCTAGCTCAGAGCAATGAAAAAATGTGATTGTAACTGAAACATGCTAACGCGTGGATATCACATATGATAAAATATAAAAGTTATCTATATATAACAAATGTAAGGTAGTCCAGAAAATGACTCATTAAGCCTTCACTGGGTCTGAACACAAGGATTCTTACAATTTCACAAGATAAGAACGAAAGTATAAAAAAAACTGGACGAACAAACACTAAAACAAATTATACAAGAATTTGTACAAGGAGCTCATCAGCAAGATAACCAATTGACTTCGTGTCGATGATATAGTCACAATCAATTCTCAGCTGCATTTCCATCGAATGCCACATGTACTACATGTACATGCATGCCAATTAACTACATGTATGCCAATTTTCAGGGTACCACGAATTTTGTCCGGGTTATTCATATTTCATTCCTAAATTTCCTGGTCTAAAATGCCATTGATAAAAGATCGATGTCTATGGCTTAAAATATGGCTATCATAATGGCATAAAATAACAATGTACTGGCTTACCAATCGCTCCATTATAGAAAGCTCAAAGTGAACGCTTCCTCAGCATTATCATAGTCAGTGGCGTCGCGTGCTTCCAGACCATAGGCCTTCACTCGGCATTGGGATACTATTTCTATACAAAGCACTTTTATATCACAACATTAATTTTCATAAAAGCTGAATTTTTAATAACAACCGAACATTCCGAACATTTTTTAAGGTCAAGTGAATGTGCACATGAGAAGCGATTGCTTATGTCGCTTAACCGCCTTACTCAAGGAGCTGAGATCACTATATCCCCTCTCTGTTCAGACCACATTTTTTCGAGAAAAAAGGAGGCAAGGCCAACAGTTTCCTGTGTTTCTCACGGCCGGTCAGCCACTCGCATGTTTGAAATTTTGATGCATTAAAATGTCTTGTGCATTTCATATTTCTTTCTGTGTGAGTACTTTCAATTTCATATCACGTGTTAGCCTACCTTGCTTGACGACTGTCATCTTTTCAGTATATTCCCTTCGGACAAAAGGCGTGGTTATGATCTCATCTGCAGTACTAAACATAGTGTCACATCAAACAAATTATGGAATTCTATCGATTCTGGGTGTTCGAGTCAGATGCATTACTCTGCATTCATTGGAGAACGCTCATCATCTGATCGCAGTCTTGTCTCACTGTTGACGTATTGGCTTCTCTCACATTAAGCGAATCTAGGAACAATTGGGTTGCACTTCCTTTACTATACATGTATTTAGGTACCGCGCCTTGATCAAGAATTGCGTAGAATTTCATTGCAAAAATTGGAGAAGGCAAAGCATCATGTCTATCGGGAAAGCCAATATTGTCGCGGGCGCGTGCGCTTACTGCCTCACACACACACAACTCTCTTTCGCTGTCTGAACATCAATGCTCCGTCTGGACACACGACTAGCTTGTGTGTCTAATTGTTTGAAGAAAACAGCTGTGATTCAAGCACTTGCTGCAAAACTGTTCACTCTTGAGGTTGAGCGTCTGATTTTGAGACGGAAGCTATCACGAGAAGCTATCGAATTTAAATGAATGATGACACTTTTCATTTTTATAAATGTTGGTAAATAATTTTTGAGGATGCGCCGAAGGCCTCGCAGGTACGCAGAAGACGCCACGACGCCACTGCAAGTGATCTAAGCTCACTGAAGTACTGGGTAAATTAGGCCTATTAATTGTGTTGTTCTCATGCATGCATGAAATTTCATTACTCGATGTTTCTGGATTACTGACATCATGATTGAAATCTGCTACATTAAAGTTCTGACTTGCTTTTCTTGAGTTTTCGGTCTTTCGATGTTTCAGTGGTGGGGCTTTCAGATGTTGTGGGAAATTGAAATTCGTTGGAACAGCATTTCCATGAAGTCGGCGGCGAATGTTAGACGAAAATGATATTGATGAATCGATAAAACAATTATCACTGAAATGTTCACTGCACAGAAGAGAATTATTCGATGGTGTAAAGTTCTCTCGTCTCACTGCAGCAATTGACTTTCTCCGAATTTCCAGATCTTTAGGAAAACGATGGAAGGAATGAATGGATTCTTTGCTTTTTATGTTTTTGCAGCCAAATGCAGCACACGTTGTTCTGTATCTTGTAGTCTTTCTCACAGATCCCGATGTCCCAGAAGTTGAAGGTATGATCATTATCAAGATCAACGGTGTCAATAGTTATCTCAGAACTCATTATCACTACACGCGTGAATGCAGATAACTCAATAACTGAAAGTGAAAAAGTTGAAGCACATATGTCTGCACCAGTCTGCCTGATACTCCAATCGATTAATTTATCTTCCCTACAGTCGTGACAATTTTCAGCATTGAAATCGGTAACGCATGCGCCTCAATAACAGCCATCTATTTCCTATCTTATCTATGAGCTCGGCCGAGACAAACTGTACGATTTCAGCCCGCTGTCATACATAGGAGGGTAGATAAATAGTCCAGGAAAACTAGGTTTTATCCCGGACAAAATTCGTGGTACCCTGAATATTGGCATACATATAGTTTAGATTCTGCTTATTAACATATCAAAAGTCACCGTAAATCCGTCCTGTGTTCCCTGAGTAACAGCCTCCCAAAGATGCCATACTGCATGAGGTTTCCGAGGTCTATTTTGATAATATCTGATTCCCTCCCAGTGAAAAAAAATGTGCTTGGCACTAGTAATTTGCTAGCACATAGCACTAGCATTTTGCTAGAACCTGTGTCAATCAAAATAGCAATACACATTCCATAAAAATGCCAAGATTATGCTCTTAGGTAACTATCATTTTAGAACCATTTTTTCTGATGCAAACGCTTGGAAATCACATACTTAATAATGAAAACTATCATGTTTTGATAACTTTTCAGAAAAATTAGTAAGTGCTAGAAAAATTCTCCGTACCAGGAGAATGCTGGTATTTTACTAGAACCTTTTTCACTGGGCTATTGGTGCGTGCGTAAATCAGCTGACGCTCTCAACCAATGAGCGTGCTGCTGGCAGTGAGTGGAAGCTTGACTTGCAAAATATTTATGATCAAACGTTTTTTGAAGTGTTTATCATAGGCTACACCCTTCAATCTAACATCTAATGAATTGGTTAGCTATCATCAAGATTAGTGGCGGAAAATGAAAGTAATTGTGACAGTACATTAACCGTTCATCGGTTATTTAACGGTCCATAGAGAAAGTTATTGTTCAACAATGCTTTTCAGAACTATGTTGGATCACGGTCGCTTCACAACTTCTAGCTCAGAGCAATGAAAAAATGTGATTGTAACTGAAACATGCTAACGCGTGGATATCACATATGATAAAATATAAAAGTTATCTATATATAACAAATGTAAGGTAGTCCAGAAAATGACTCATTAAGCCTTCACTGGGCTGAACACAAGGATTCTTACAATTTCACAAGATAAGAACGAAAGTATAAAAAAAACTGGACGAACAAACACTAAAACAAATTATACAAGAATTTGTACAAGGAGCTCATCAGCAAGATAACCAATTGACTTCGTGTCGATGATATAGTCACAATCAATTCTCAGCTGCATTTCCATCGAATGCCACATGTACTACATGTACATGCATGCCAATTAACTACATGTATGCCAATTTTCAGGGTACCACGAATTTTGTCCGGGTTATTCATATTTCATTCCTAAATTTCCTGGTCTAAAATGCCATTGATAAAAGATCGATGTCTATGGCTTAAAATATGGCTATCATAATGGCATAAAATAACAATGTACTGGCTTACCAATCGCTCCATTATAGAAAGCTCAAAGTGAACGCTTCCTCAGCATTATCATAGTCAGTGGCGTCGCGTGCTTCCAGACCATAGGCCTTCACTCGGCATTGGAATACTATTTCTATGCCAAATACTTCTATGTTACAACATTAATTTTCATGAATTTAAATGAATTTTTAATAACAACATTCCGAATATTATTTAAGGCCAAGTGAATGTGCACATGAGAAGTGATTGCTCATGTCGCTTAACCGCCTTACTCAAGGAGCTGAGACCACATTATCTCGAGAAAAAAGGAGGCAAGGCCAACAGTTTCCTGTGTTTCTCACGGCCGGTCAGCCACTCACATGTTTGAAATTTTAATGCATTAAAATGTCTATTCTTCAAGCAACGGAGGGAAAACCACGATTGACCGGTGTAGTCGTATTAAATTCAGCGACAAGTTTCGAGTTTCGACCGGTGCTTCGGTCCTGTTCACGCAAACACCGTTTGCGTGAACAGGACCGAAGCACCGGTCGAAACTTGTCGCTGAATTAAATACGACTACACCGGTCAATCGTGGTTTTCCCTCCGTTGCTTGAAGAATATGAAAGGAACCGCGCACTGCATCTTCAGAGAATTAAAATGTCTAGTGTAGTGCTTCTTATTTCTTTCTCAGTGACTACTTTCATTTTATATCAGGTGTTGGCCTACCTTGCTTGACGACTGTCATCTTTTCAGTATATTCCCTTCGGACAAAAGGCGTGGTTATGATCTCATCTGCAGTACTCAACATAGCGTCACATCAATCACGTAAAAACAAATTATGGAATCCTAACGAATCTGGGTGTTCGAGTCAGATGCATTACTCTGCATTCATTGGAGAACGCTCATCATCTGATCGCAGTCTTGTCTCACTGTTGACGTATTGGCTTCTCTCACATTAAGCGAATCTAGGAACAATTGGGTTGCACTTCCTTTACTATACATGTATTTAGGTACCGCGCCTTGATCAACAATTGCGTAGAATTTCATTGCAAAAATTGGAGAAGGCAAAGCATCATGTCTATCGGGAAAGCCAATATTGTCGCGGGCGCGTGCGCTTACTGCCTCACACACACACAACTCTCTTTCGCTGTCTGAACATCAATGCTCCGTCTGGACACACGACTAGCTTGTGTGTCTAATTGTTTGAAGAAAACAGCTGTGATTCAAGCACTTGCTGCAAAACTGTTCACTCTTGAGGTTGAGCGTCTGATTTTGAGACGTAAGCTATCACGAGAAGCTATCGAATTTAAATGAATGATGACACTTTTCATTTTTATAATTGCTGGAAAATTATTTTTGAGGATGCGCCGAAGGCCTCGCAGGTACGGAGAAGACGCCACTGATCATAGTGTTGTTCATCAAAATATTTAGCGAATAGATCCATGCTTAACTATTGCAAATATCGATTGTTCTATTTCTATGTCCTGAAATAAACGTCTGCGTACACCGAATGCATTGCATACAATCATAGTGCGATAAGAAATTTTATCAGCCATGTAGCGATAAATTCTTCGATAATAATTTTTCCATGATGAAGGTCATTTACAAGGATATTTAATTGTTTAAAAGGGCTAGATGAGAAATAGATGCCTAAATTTGAACCCATTTTCGTACGGTCCTTATCGTGGCAAAAAAGGCATTACGGCAATGGTGCGAAATTGCTGTTTTGTTGTGCGATGGACGATGCGACAAAAACCTTGAAATAGCATATGATATATAGCATAATTCACTGGTATTATGAGGGGGTTGTTCATTAACTAAAATTCTGCCGACAGAAAATTAAACCGATTTAACAGTCTGCCGGGAGAATTTCAGCCGACTTAATGAACGACGACGGTATAGCACCGAAACTGGCAGAATATTCAGTCGGTTTCGGTGTTATACCGTCGTTCATTAAATCGGCTGAATATTCTGCCGCAGAATATTAAATCGGTTTAATTTTCTGTCGGCAGAATTTTAGTTAATGAACAGCCCCATGGTATTTTTCAAGAATATTCATGCAGTAGTTTCTCTGAAAAAAATTGTTGAAGATGAGAGCGGTAATACAGCAATTTAATGCAGTACTATCAATTTGGAAGAAAAAATTTTCACATGCAGACTGATGGGGTATTGATGAACAACTCCCTCCATAGAATTCATGACTATTAACATTCACAGTTAGAATCCGAATATTACACTGAGGAATTGGCTATTAATAAGGCTCACCCATGTCAACAACGCTCTCCGAGTTATTCACCAGGCTGAGACTACAATATGGATCTATGTATTGCAAATAATTAACAAAAGGCATTTTAGGGCCAACTGGAATCAATCATCGCATGTCTGTTAATGTCAAAGATGTTTTCAATGTGCATTGTATAACATACGTAGCATGTTGTTTGATTTTATTTGCTTAAGCCAATTTTAGGTCAAATTTTCTGATAGTTCATATTTATTTTTTCTGTTGTATCATGTAATTTCCTGCCGCAAAATTACATACACACGTTTGATGATTGTCAAGCTTGGCATTCGCGTCTGGCTTGGCCGGGCACCGGTGTGCACAGCGACGATATAGGCCTACATTTACAACCATACCCATGCCCTGTATTTAATTCTTACAAAGAAGCAATCTAATTGCATGATCACAAGTAAAGACGTGGTTCATTTTTCTGTTCTGAAAAGTTATTTACTCATGTATTTGGTGAATTGTAAGCGAACTTTACTCTGCCTTCATCTAAAAATGAAACAATTGGTTTTATTTGTATTATTTCTATATAACATGCGCTGTTCAGTGATAATAATCAGCTGACATAAAATAATGCAATAATGTCTAATCAAAAGAATTGTATCAGCAGTATACTCTTGTTTGCAACTGCGTTTTGCAAAACATCTGAAAAAGTAGAATGTTAGACTATTATTTGTTGCAATTTGGAAGTTGTTTTTAGACGCATACAAAAATATCTTGATTTATAATTAAAATGCGCTTTAGTTCTGTAATCACTAAACAGATGCAATGAAAAGGAATCTTTGTTGCTCGCTTACAAATATTTTCAAATTCATGCAATATCAGCTGATTTTCACTGGATTCGTTGCACACAAGGTAAAAACGCGTCTATTTCCTATCTAGCCTTTTATAATATTCAATATCTTTGGTCATTTATCGTTCGTCGAGCAATAAGTATTTATTGTCCACGACGGTCAATGAGTTTCAAGGTTATTCATTTAAAGAAATCGGTCGAATACTTTTCGTTAACTTAACTTGCTTGCAGTCACTCATGAGTTCAACTAAGTCCCTGCATGTCGATTTTTGTTCATGATTATCCATTATTAGATTGCTTATAGATTGATATGATAAGAAAGTTCCATGTAAGATCACATGGATTTCGTCTCAATCGCCTGAATTCCTTTTACATCATTTTGAAGGTGTTCCCCACCCATTGCTGAAGTTTTAGCCAAACTGGAAACCTCCAACCTGAAGTGACCTCGCTCACTTGACCTCTTCAAATCCCAATCACAGCATCTGATCTTCTGACCAATGGAACTAAGATGATGTTTAGAAGTTGGGCTTCACTGATAAACAGACTTTCTCCCACGTCACTCTTCATCTCTTTCGAGTGCACGAGGTCTGGTTGTCAAAACCCATTCCACTGGAGTGACACAACAAACCCAGCAGTTTCATGAGATTATGAAGGCTGACCCCAAATACCATTTCAGCACTAATACTGATGTCCTTGCCCAAGAAAAGGACAATTGCGGTTGAACTAAGTCCAGTTCATGCACAAATTAGATTTGACCTGTTGAAGATGTTCGATAGAAGGGATTTTATTTGTTGATCAAATTCCTCTCACGGTGATGATTTAAAGTTGCAATATTTTCTTGTTATTCATAAATCACTGTCGGAACACACAGACAGTCAAACTGCAATTAGACGGATAGTTTGTTACTTAATTGTTCATTTGATCTATCAGGTGCGTGAGAAATGCCTTCATTCATTCGTGTTGTTTATCAGTTATGAGCGTCGTACTTCTGTATTTCAAGGACGATGGCAGTGTCGAGGGGTGCATTTGGATATAAGACAACACGTGGATTCGACTGTAAAAGTTGTCTATCAATGAAAATGATTTGATTGAACTTTTAACAGTTACATCGATTTGATGGACCTGGATTTTGGTTTGCGTAGAATGGAAAGATTACCGAATCGTTGTTCTGAACTGTTTATATCATTAATGTTTAGTAGGATACTCAATAAAAGTACAACAGTGTCTTTATAAATGGTCATTCACCGATTATGTCATGGATTATCTAATCGCTTTAATCCTATCGACAAGGATTCGGTCACCCTGTCACATTTTTACTCTGAACCACGTCAGACTTCGCAACTTTTAGTTGTAGCCACAAAGATCAGTTGCCTTGTCTGCGTGCTTGACATGAGAGAGATGACATTCCTCAATACCGATGGTCACGGCCAGAACTAGTCTCGAGGAGCAAGAAAATCAATTTCCATTGAACGCAATGCAAAGTCAAGCCTGAATTCTGACGAACCACAAACTTGACATCACTTTAAACGCACACAGTCAGTAAATTTAGATCGTGAAGTGTCGAACGATCTGAATAATATTTCCATTTGACGTATTTATCACTAAGAAAAATTGAGTTTGATATATGCACTTTTCACCTGACAATCCTGCCTACGATCGGAGCGACCGCACAGAAACACTGCTATGCTAACATATCTCTAACAGTATCATTCCCCCATTGAAATCACCGTGTCACGAACAACTGACTATTTAACACTGCTTCTGTGCGGTCGCCCCTGACTCATCGTGGGTTCTCTGATAAGAGATACTACACTGCAAACTGCACGATACCAAAACTACTTGCGAAACCGATGTACAAAAAAGAAAATAACAAAATGTACAAAAGCACCATTGTTCTTGCAGATACACTGCGAAATCGATTGGCTTTCCTATTGGATTATCTATATCATCCAATAAGAAAGCCAAAGTACTCTACAGTTTACAGTGTGCTGCAAAGCGCGCGCTTGGCCAATCCTATAAGCCAAAGAGATGCGAATATCTATGACAATACGGTATATATCGCTCGCTGCCATCGTATACAATGCTGGGATTGGATTATATTATGTCCTAGACTAACACAAACGCAAATGAATCTATCTCTGTGGTTTAAGTGCATATTCAACATTTCCTTAGGCATTGTTGGATTTGCACCACCGAAAGTTCACATTTATGGCCTATTTTGAAAAGTACTCTTTTAAAGGCCTGACTTTGCCATTTTTGCATGCATTTTGTGTAAAAATTTTACGCAGCTCCTCGATTTCTAGTGTGAATTTACTATGAATTATGTAATGATCATCTGTTATACTATAGGCATCGAGTAGACTATTTGAAACTAGACTATCATACAATTAGACTGTTATACCTATCACAGCTTTTTATACTAATGACAAATATAAATAGTTCATTTTGTGAATTTTTAAAACCATTGAATTTTTTGGTCAGGCTTTTTTGGTATAAATGCTAATAGCTTTTATACACTGCAAATCGCTCAATACCAATCACATACGAAGGATGCATACCAAAATATCTTTTTAGTATACTTCTGTATATATTTGTATGTTTTTCGTATGTTATTTCAAGTGTGGCATGCCTTACATACGAAAGCAATACCAGCACAATGTTAAAAGAAATGTTGATTTAAGGCCTTTTGTCAATAAAGATCGCATTAATGTTACTACTGTTTTGCAAGTAGTGAGATAATGAAATTCCAGTCACACTTTCAATACTGAATTCGATTTTAATACATGCAAGTCTAAGGCATTTCATAAATAATCAATAAGTATTTAACCATCAACAGCCAGGCTTTGAGTGCTTTCTTCATCCACTTTGGGGGTTGGACGAGATGCCGCATCGATTCCGAGGTGAGCGTATTGCTCTTTTCTAAACATCAAAGTCCTGCGTGGTGCTGTGGTCCAGTTGCAGAACTAAAATATCCTTCTCGACTTCATGTACCCATTTACAGTATTCTTTTGACCTCCACGTATAGTCTGAATTTCTATAGAACTGATCATAAAAAACGGACTACCTAAATTTCGATGAAGTTCAATCGATTCTCATTATTCATTCTCGTGTCGCACATCAACATGCCATACATCATTCGAGAGCTTGCCTTATCAGTTTTAAAATGAGCTATGATACTTGTTTCCGTTATTGTATCTGCTGAGAAGTGCAAAAAAAATGAAGGTAAACAATCTGCAGTCACTGTGAGAGAACAAAGACATGCCTTAACTAATTGTTTTGCTTTGAACCTTCGTTCACCTTACATGCCGTTTGTTTGCTTTTGCGGAAATGAGAAAAATATTGAAGAAGTTTGAAAAAGAGTTATTGAACTTAAATGAATATACTTGTACATCTGTACTCCTCACATCGCAAGAGGATTCAGAGGATGCCAAACATGAACATTTTTGATGAAAAAGTGAGAACATAGCATTTTCAACCAAAATGGTCACGATTTTGTGATAGCTTCACGATATCACGACTCAGAAAATGCTCACTCCCCGTACCTGATTCATTATCATACTCACATGTTTTCTTTTTGAAAAATTGCGATTTGTAAATTGAGCGATTTTCATATTTTGAGGACTGCTCAGCAGATACAATAACGGAAGCAAGTCTCATAGCTCATTTTAAAACTGATAATACAAGCTCTCGAGTGATGTGTGGTGCGTATATATCATCATACGCTTGCACGCTTTCAACCGTGCGAAATTTAGGTGGTACGTTATTTGTGATCAGCCCTGGATGCCGTGGGTCAGATCGAGTCAGACATGAAGTCTAAGTGTCCGAACCTTCTCAAACGGTTTGATACACGCAGTATATCAGCGAATGTCAAAATCTATTCATTGATAGACATTGGCAACGTTTGGTGGAGTATATCTAACTGTCTATGTGGTTCTCGATCGTTTCTCATAAGCCTGCTGATGTCGTCAGTCTTCATAGCGCATCAATCTATTCCAATAGGTTCGACTACCAGCATTAGATACACGTAAAGTCTTTTCACTCTTCACCAACCAAACTGACCGCATAGGTCAAGCAGAGAAAAAACATATTTACAAATACTTTATTTACGGTTGATACAAAGAGAACTCTGTAGACAGCAGCTCCACTCCATTTGAAAGCAAACTTTTACGTTTCAAATGCAGTACAAAAGATCACATGAGATCATCTAATACATGCACATGAAGTCAGATGGTCAGCTGCATCTCGTGCAAGATAGTGCAATCTCATCTGATGAAATTTTTCACTGGTATAATCTAAAAGAGCAGACAGCATAGGAATATATGTAGGTCGGTCAATAAATAAGTTTTCCTGTCTTGTCACGCACAACGCAAATACTTTATAGGCACCAGTTTGCTATGAAATGATTCCTAAGTGAATTCTTATCATTTCACTGCAAGCAAATTTTCATGTGATTCTTATCATCAGTTTGACAGCCGATCGATTTATGAATACTTCTCAGTTATGTTCGATTTGGCGTAAGTTGTTTTCAGTGATTCTTTCCGCCATGTCTAGCTCCGACTACTCGCGATCAATACGACGTTCGTGTCTTCATTACGTTTCTGACTGCATTACGAACTCCTCCAGTTGACATTCACGCCCAATTGTTCAATGTTAAGGGGGAGGAATGTCCTTCAATCCAAACAGTGAGGAAATGGGTGCGCGCGTTCCATGACAGCAGAACAGACTGCTCTGGTCTGCAAAGAGCTGGCCGCCTTGCTTCAGTTTCCACTGAAGAGAAGATTTACGAGGTTCAAGCTCTTATCCAGCAGTATCGCAGGATCACGGTGGATCAAATGGCTACGGAGCTTGACATCAGCCATGGAACAGCTTGGCATATTGTCAGCAAGAACTTGGGATTGAAGAAACTTTACTCGAGATGGGTTCCCCATGTTCTGACCGAAGAGCAAAAGGTGAACAGAATGCTGGTGTCCCCATAGCATCTCCAACGATTCAAACGAGATCCCTCCTTCCTGAATCGGATCGTTGCAGCAGACGAGTCTTGGGCTCATTCTTGGGAGCCGGAACTCAAGCGCCAGTCAGCTGAGTGGCGACTTCCAGAAGAAGGACGTCCGATGAAGCAGCCAAGCTGGATTGAAGGTGCTCCACGTGTCGTTCTTCGATCGCTGCGGAGTCATTCTCAATAGGCCTGTTCCCCATGGTACCACGGTGAACGGTGACTACTACCAGTGGATCCTCCGCGAGAAACTCCGTCCAGCCTTGAGAAGACGACGACGAGATCTTCTTGCTGAAGGCATGATTCTCCTTCACGACAACGCCAGGCCTCACCCAAAGACTTGTGTTGTGGAGATGTTGGCGAAGTGGGAGTGGGAAGTGCTCACTCACCCACCTTACTAGCCTGACTTAAGTTCCCGTGACTTTTTCCTCTTCTCTGCAATTAAAGAGGAACTTCGTGGAAGGTGATTCCGAACCCAGGAAGAGATTAATGCTGCCTGGAGTGCGTCGATCAAGAATCTGGACATGGATGACCTTGAACGTGGAATAGCGAGGCTCCCCCAACTCTGAGAGAAGTGTGTTGAAGCTCATGGTGCTTATTTTGAATCGTAAATGTACAGACCTTATCTCTATGTAAATCTTGTTAATATATCTTTTCAATGAATGCAGAAATTTTGAAAGGGAAACTAATTTATTGACTGACCCTCGTAGCATTTTGATCGGAGGGAAAAAATCTTTAATACTTATGGATGGAAAACTCGTAAAATGGAACAGTTGAAACATTGCCACTTTAATGAAACAGATAAGACTTTTCCCGATTGACAAGCTCTCAGAATATCAAAGATATGCGATTATATCCAATAATACATAAAAGAGGTAAGAGACATACTGGAGGTAAGTATAGTTTTGGTTCGTTTTGAATTCTGTCGAAGTCGTTCATTTTTCCATGCCAACCTTGTCAGATTCCCGCAACGACGTATTGTTGAGATTTGAACAAAATTAGGATATTTTCTGATGCAAATCAGGAGGTGTTAGAATATCAGAGAAATTAAAGCTTACCACGATGAACATGTTAAGTATGAGAGATACCGTGATCATTTAAACTTAACATTCATATAACAAAACAACGACAGCAAATCTCTTACATGTATGTCAAAAACTCGTGTCGATAGCAAAAACTCATGTGAACACATATTATCAAATCATCAGAAATAGGAGAAATTCATTGTTGACGTTCAGAATTCTTTGTGAAGAAGATTGCACAAACAGAATCCAGTTCCACTGGGTGATTCTGCTAGCTTCACAGCGGAACCAATTCGATCTTCAAACTTGAAATTCTCCGAAATGACAGCGAATTTCTAGAATCTGAGCACAGATTTGTGATCGGGAGATAAATTAATAAAGTAACAGCAATTTTGAAGAAAAACATATTGAAGCAAAAATGATTCTACAAACTTCACACACGTGATCAGTTCATGGGTGGTTTTCCATTCTACGTCCAGTTGCTCATTGCTCTGAACAACCATTGATTTACGATGAAACAGTTCATCGTAACACGAAGTCAAAGGATCGGTCATGTAAGCTACTAGAAACTGTTATCGGTCTTTAAGTGCAGTTTGTTTTGAAATCACGTGATGAATGCGCGATATTATTGAAAATGAATCGAAGTGGTCGAGGTGAACAAAATTCAGGAGGACAGGCAGAGTTATGGTCATGACAATAGAGCGATGAAATTAAGGCGGAAATCTCATTTACACTGACAACGATGACGAACAGTGCTTGAAATGCTTAAAATAAGAAAGGGACCTGATTATTTTAAAACAAATTTGAGGTGATTGCCTTGGTCTTCGAATAATCATAAAAATAATTCAACTAAATTGACATGGGAATTTGGTAGAATAATAAAATAATAGAATTGCCGGTAAGTTATATTTATGTGTATTAACTTCTGATGCTTCTATCAAAAAATACAATTTTCTTATTATTCTGGTTATAACCTGATTCAGTTGTAGTAAATACAGGTCTCTGACTTCTGACTGGTATCATCACAGGACTTCTACTCAAAGTCCAAAAGTATCCTCCGAAATTTTTAAAAAATTTCTAATATCTATCTAAAATTTCTAAAATTCATTTTGTTGTGTAGCTACTATTCAATTGCTGCGACATCAAAACTAAAAATAACTTGAAGGAATCCTTCTCTTTCCCGCGATGCAATCTAATCAATAAATTGCCAAAAATATTTGACGTCAAGTACGAAAGTAGCTCTTGCATCCATCAATCAAGATAAAATTCCAATTAATCTTTCTACTAAATTTAGCGATATCAAATTACCAAATAATGGAAATGACGGAACAGATCAGCGCGAAATTTTCATTTTCAGGCTAAAAATAATCATCCACAGAAATATGACAAACGTCATCTACGCTGATGAGAATATGTGAACCAAGATAAATTACTTTAGTCATCAAAATTCATCTCCTGAGAAGCGCAAAATATTTTTGGAATGTTTGTTTTGAATCTGAAAAATCGAAAAATCGCGCCAATAGGGCAGAAATTCAACTTGGCAATTATTTATTCGTCAGCAACGCTCATAGCTGCCTCTTAGAGCGGACACGACAGAACAAGTGACATTGGACCATCAAAAAATGTACGCTTCACATCAGCATATCGATCAACCAGCGACAACCAATGTCTGAGCAAATTGTGCAATGACACATGCACAGAGAAATAAATTGTCTTGTCTGCATGCTTGAGCCTAGAGATGGCATTCTTCGATACTGATGGTCACGGCCAGGACTAGTCTTGAGAGGCAAGAAGATCAATTTTCCATTGAACGTAATACAAATTCAAACCTGAATTCTGACAAATTAGAGACTTGACATCACATGAACACTAAAAGTCCCATGGTTGACACCACAGCTTATTTGATATCATAAAATGCTTGCTTATAAGCATTTTTCTTGGCAATGCTACACGACTTTTCATGATTATATAGGTTTGACCGATCAAGAAGCTTATATCCGTTTCATATTAAGGATAGACATATCAACTGTAGAATGACAGTCACAACATTAACACTTCGAGTTCATCGCTGACACTTCAACAGCAGAATTACCGAAATGAGGTGAAGCCTTCCCGTTTCAAATGCCAATGGCCATACCAACAGGGTAATGAAAACAAAATATGACGCAGATTCACCCTAATCAATAGCAATCTTCACCTGCAGACATGAAACAAAGAGGCAAATATCAACCTACAAGCAGTTGCTTAAGTAAGCGTCGCGAACAACATTAAAATATCTATCTTCTTGATAACAATCAAGAAGTCCTGGCATGTATTCTTCCATGGTTAGGAGCCATTACACATTTTAGTCGATGGCGATATGTTTTATGTTTTTCTAGGACATTCGCGCAGGACATTCGAAGGACGAGCATTCATTCGTAAAACACCAGTCATTTAGAAAAAAGAAGAATGATGCAGGTTTTTGATGTACTCGTATTAGTCAGTTGTCGTAGCAGTCGTATTAGTCATTTTCATTAACAAGGTTATCTTATAAATTTGATCAAATATTCGAGTGCAGGTATATTTTTGTGTTGCATGCTGATAACGAATAGTAACAATGAGAAACAGTCGAAACTATAAGATCTGGAGAATAATTCTATTCGTTTCACATAATTCTACCTCAGTTATACATACTTGTTACGTGGCATTGACCTCTAAGCGAATTTCCGCAGAGGAGGCTATTCGTAAATTACGGTCTACATTACGTCTGCTTGCAATATCTTCAAAGCACGCCCCGGTCGTTGCAACGATCCAGTAACATGTGCTTTTGATGCTTGGAAGCTGTTCATAGACCACCCAACTCTGCTGACTACTTGTAGGTCCTACTATATAATGTTTTAATGTACAATTGAAGAAGCAAGAAGAAATCACGACACTAATTTTGAACATTCCTATGAAAAACTGTTAGCATTTATATCAATGCAGTATGCTCGGCAGATTTATGGGAAAAGGCTAGCAGTAACATTTTTATTGAACAACAACTATGACAATACAATCAAAAGAACTCTATAAGTGGATGTTCTTTTGGAAGCATGAATCCAAGACCCCTTTATCAGGTTGAAAAACTTATCAGGTTGTAAACTATCAGGTTGAGAAAGATCGAACTGTTTGCCTGATTAGTACGATACATTCAGCTCCTGATATTGACAGTGCTCTAAAGAGAAAGCCTTTCCTCCTACAATGAGTATAAAACAGGTGTGGATGTATTTGATCTAATGGCGCGTTTATACTCGGTACATTGTGCATCTCGCCGTTGGCCACTTGCTGTATGGTCGAACACGTTTAATATTGCTGCCATCAATCATCTACAAAGAAAACCAAATCGACGATATCCAGAAGGAAATCTATCAAATGTTGATAGATGAAATGAAAAGCCATAAATTAGGCAGCTCAAATACCTCTTCTTTGTTTCCTTTTAAACTTCAGATGCCTCCACATAAACGTAGAAAGTGTCACCTTCAAAGTTATCGCTATAATTCCGCTTCTTCGTGTATTTCCTGCGCAAAAATAACTTGTGAGAAGTTCAGCAGTGGAACTGTAGGATGAACATAGCTGATCCTAAGCTTACGATAGTGGCTTCAGATCATTGCGTTCGAACGAGGTAATTTTTCTCTTCGTTCAGCTCCTCATTTATTTAACGTTTTTTCGTTCACTCAGTTCACCGTCAAATTTGGACGAAGTCGTTCAGTTCGATTAAGAAGTCTGTTCTTTCTGCTTATTTTCCGTTTATGTGCTAGACGCCATCGACATGTCTGTGGCAGGGATAGAAGGCGGAAGCAACTTTTGTGCCATAAAGCTACTGTTGGAAAAGCTGCGCTTCCACACTTGAGCTTTCTTTTAATGTGCTTGTCGAATTGCGTGCGATAAGGCGCTTACTTATCAGCCTATTGATCGGTAAGCGGATAAACTCTTCCATATATTGAGAATGAAGAAGCCATATCATCATACAGCTTGTAAATAGAATAATAGTTGCACCCTCATCAGAGACCTGAATAGCCGTCATTTCATCTAATATCAGGAATCATCAGCTGACATAGTTCATGTCTCTCAACATCAACACAGCTATTAAATCATGCAGCTATACCCGGAGTAAACTTGAGATGCATTCACAGACTTCATGTATAATAATAATGATAGCTGGATGATTGTGCACAATAAATTGAATTTCCAGGTCTGTTCTCATGTTCAGCTGAGGATGCAACTCAATTTTTAATGTTTCTATGTACCTTATCCTGTCAAAAAGCATAATTTGCTTTCCTGTTATTACTGGAATTAGACGAAATGTCAGTGATGCGTTAAAAAGTAGTATCTAATGAATTTGTTTGGCTGTGCAATTTTTCTGCACAACACTGTAATTTCACTCTTGTTGTTAAAAGAATAAAATCGTTTCCATTGATGCGAATAATTTACGCATTGATAAAACCATTCTCAGTGAAACTTAACATTGGAATGCGTAAATATTTTGGTTCACAAATTTTAATTCATTTCATAAATTTCATAATTTCACACGCGATTGTGTTTTAAAAATTTCGGAGGATACTTTGGACTTTGAGTAGAAGTCCTGTGATGATACCAGTCAGAAGTCAGAGACCTGCATTTACTACAACTGAATCAGGTTATAACCAGAGTAATAAGAAAATTGTATTTTTTGATAGAAGCATCAGAAGTTAATACACATAAATATAACTTACCGGCAATTCTATTATTTTATTATTCTACCAAATTCCCATGTCAATTTAGTTGAATTATTTTTATGATTATTCGAAGACCAAGGCAATCACCTCAAATTTGTTTTAAAATAATCAGGTCCCTTTCTTATTTTAAGCATTTCAAGCACTGTTCGTCATCGTTGTCAGTGTAAATGAGATTTCCGCCTTAATTTCATCGCTCTATTGTCATGACCATAACTCTGCCTGTCCTCCTGAATTTTGTTCACCTCGACCACTTCGATTCATTTTCAATAATATCGCGCATTCATCACGTGATTTCAAAACAAACTGCACTTAAAGACCGATAACAGTTTCTAGTAGCTTACATGACCGATCCTTTGACTTCGTGTTACGATGAACTGTTATGGAGATCGATATCCCTTGTGTACATATTACATGATCGACGGATCGGAAGATTAGCAACACTGCATGACAGACACACGCGTACGTTTGTCTGTTAGAATCTTCAAGAGAGACAATTTTCTCTGATTTCATCGATGACGTCATCAGAAAAAACAATTCAACCACGTAAATTAGAGTTGCATTTTTTGTTGAAACGTTGGTAATCAAATTTTATAATGCAGTAAGCATTCGTTTCTTGATGACCATCAGTCGCTGGCCTCTGGAAAACCCGACAACACAGGGCTGAAATGAACATGTTTTGCTTCTGTATGGCGCCGAAATTCGCGGAATAATTACGCAATCACTGATACCTGGGAGGTTGTCTTTACCATCACAGTTGCCTAATAGACTGGCCTGTGGTCGCTTTCTGTAAGGAGATTAGTTAGGCGACATATGAATACGTCTACGATAACCAAAATTATCAACACAGCGTATTATTGATATTTTGAGATGTCATTAAGAGCTGCAAGTTCATTCTCATGATACTAAGTCGGTTTTGAGGAGACGGAACGATGAGGATAATGTCATTCTCACGCATATTCGGGCTCAACAGGATGTCCGGCGAACGGCGCCACTTTGACGAAAATGGATCGCCGAGAGACTGTCGTTCTGTCGAAATCCCCTAGAGAAAACTTGAGGAAAACTTCCCACTAGATGGCCGAACTGTGGGATAAGACATGAATTTTATCCGAGAAAGACAAGTGGGTGGAAATTAAGTCTAATAATAAACGAAGTAATCATTACATTTCGATACAAATCAGAACGGGATTGAGTCAAATGTCTGTTCCACTTTAGCAGACATTAGCATTAGCCCTAGAATCGTTCAGTTATTGATGGGAGCGATTGTGAGATCAGATTTACTCAGACGAAAATGGTGACAATCGGCCACTTCTGTCTGCGAGTGATGGGAGCGATTGTGAGGACAATGGAAGGCTCATGAAGCAAGTGATACAACTATTTGCTTGCCAAGATATCTGTTTTCAAGCAAAATATTCGATTCGTTTCAGAGGGTGAACTCACTGGATATGTGAATGGCGCCGTTTGCTTTCTTTCATAAGTCTGCTATGCCTCAAGAAAGTTGAATGCGTAGATGGATGAAGAAGCAGTAAAGAATCGTGGGAAGAAAGGGAGACATTGTCCGTACTAAAAGTCACACTAAATTTCAAAATTAAAGAATACAGTCGCTGAAAGTCCATAAAACTTCGAAAACCTACAAAACCAGAGAATTCGAAGATGCAATTAGTAAATTTCGTGACGTGAACAAGGTCGGGGAGATTTTGGAGTGAGCTGTTATTTTTCAAGCAAGGCAGCTTTTCACAATCTTCAGCAAATATACGATCAGACATAGCTTTTAATGAATACGACGTTCTATTTAATTGGAATATTAGAAATATTCTGAAAACTTTACAAGTCGTTTTGACTTCCCCGGTCATCAGTCTTTCATGCTTTTTTACACATCACTCAACCATCGTCAGAGGAATGATGAAGCCGCAGCGCGCGTTGTGTCTCAGATTTCAAAGGGATGCACATGGATCAACATTTACAAATTGCAGCATTCTGGGCAACAATACATGACAAAACAGTAAATATAACAACTATGCTGACGCGGAGAGTATCCAACGTAGACACAACAAGTACTAAAAACCCGAACTTTTTATTTATCTGTATATACAGCATGTCATAGTAATATACAGCGATGGAACCGACGGTGAACCGAAATTTTGTTTCTATTTACTTGAGTTGCATGTTGAATCTGGGGAAAAAAGACTGTGGCACATAGTGTGCTAAACTTAACAGATTATTGATGACCACATCATTCAAAAGTTGAAGCCTCTTAAAAAAAGTATTTTTTTTCAAATGAAATTTGCTGGCGTTCTATGTAGCTTGCGTGGTTGAGAGTGGAACCATTAAAACGGCGTTGATTTCCTCTATAATTTGGTTACTTTTCTGAGTGTCAAAAGATGCGGGTCGATATGGTAGAAAAAGCTGTCATGGGAACAATAATATTAATAATAATGTGTAATAGCTACATGCTAAGGACTAAAAATCGCCTCAAGCGAATTTACGGAAGCCAAGAAACGGCGTACATTGTACTGGCGCCCCATTACCTGTGGCTGTGCTTCGTGGCTTACAATGGAGTTCTTGGTGTGTTGAACCTTAACTCTTGACGCTGTCATCCTGTAACAAATACGATAAAATAAATAACTATGGGTACTATAGAATTTAATTAAAACAGCGAAAAAAAACGGGTCACCATGTTTGAACAATGACCCGGTGACCCGCCGCAAAATAGTGACCCATTTGACCGAGTGACCCGGTTCCATAGCAATATCCAAGCATGGTCTCACGGATAATCCGATTATGCGGATCATGTTTCAAACATACATTCTGCGTTGGGTATTGTACAAGCCTTCCTTCTGACCTGATTAGGGTTGAAGAAAACGTTTCTTGCTATAAAGTGCAAATTAAATACATCAAGTTAAGACAAGTAACCTGGCTATTGATAAATTTATCAAATCTCAACAGATGTAAACATCAGGAGACATGTTTTGGTCTATTGGGCCTCATCAGTGGTGGGTAGATTTGAACCAGCGACGTTGGAGCTAGAGGACGTGCAATCATACCCCCTAACCACAAGGCCACCGGACCATCTGTTGAGAGCGTGAAGTAGCCAGGAAGGTACTGCTTTAACGCAGGCACGTGGAGGGCTGACTGCTTTCTGCAATCACTTAATGCCGCATCCGAGATTGAGGCGCTTCATGCAGGCGCTACTCATTACATGTTAAGATAAGTAACCTGGTAATTGATAAATTTATCAAATCTCAACAGATGTAACCACCACGAGACATGTTTCGGCCTGTTGGGCCTCATCAGTCGTCAGTCGTGGGTAGGTTTGAACCAGCGACGTTGGAGCTAGAAGACGTGCAAGCATACCCTCTAACCACAAGGCCACCGGACTAAGCTAATTCACGCTCTCAACAGATGGTCCGGTGGCCTTGTGGTTAGAGGGTATGCTTGCACGTCCTCTGACTCCAACGTCGCTGGTTCAAACCTACCCACGACTGACGACTGATGAGGCCCAATAGGACGAAATATGTCTCGTAGTGGATTCTGTTGAGATTGCAAAATTGTCGATTACCGGTTGTTTGACTTGAAAATACAAATGATTATTCAGGTCTTCATTTGCTGTAACTACCGCAACAAATAGCAATTCAAAAGTAAAGATAACTTCGAAAAGTAACTGAAATATTTGAACTGTATCCGAATCTTGGCTGTATATCACCTTGAGGACTTACGATGCTAAACTGGTTGAAAGTACTGAAAAGTCAATCATGAGTGCAAAAATAGATTGTTAAGATCTATTTGTGGAAAGAATGCAACTCATACATGTTTATGAAACGTGAAAGAATGTCCTTCGAAGTAATCATTCCAATGTATCTTTGTGTATTTTTATAGTAAATACCGCGACAATTCTGACACCTTCAGTTGGACGGAATTCATTCGCTGAGTAAGAATAACAATTTGTTTTGTACATCTTGATTTGCGACTTACTAATTTGCATTTCTTAGCGTATTTGCAGTAGCAGTTGTTTCCCCTTGTTCATTAATACAATAATATGCATTGATTGCATTGTATTGCTTAGAGGATATACTTCATATAGAGTAAAATCTTTTTAACCTAATGTACATATATTTTGACCTATTGGTTAGCGTATAGCGTTTAAATTTCAGATACAATTCTACAGCTTTATGTCACTTCAAGAGTGGCTGCAAATAAGAAGCGTGACTTGCAGATACCTAAAGAATTCAAATGATCATGAAGAAGAAATGCAATCAATTATCATGTCTCCTAGTCGTGTCACAAATTAACGTGCCATACGGGAGCTCACATTCTCTGCTTTAAAATGAGCTATGATATAGACTTGCATCTGTTATTGTATGTGCTTTGCAGTGCTCAAATATGAAAATCGTTTAGTCTACAAATCGCAATTTTCATTAATGAAACATCTGAGTGTGCACTGTAAACCAAACTGTGCCCAATATGTGACCGATTATGTGCCCGACGCATTTTCGTCACATTGGTCACATTTGGTCACATATGTGACTTCCATGTGACCGATGATGAATCATCATAAATCATGCACATACGGCGAGTACTTGATGAGAATAATTCAAATTGATTTTACGAATACTTTTCGGTATGTTTTGTTCAAGAATATCATTGGTAAGAAGATGTTAACATATTGAAAACTGTTTTAATCAGGATAATGATTGTGTGATTGAAAAAAGTGACACATGTCTTCGTTTAATCGAAATCGTGTCGCCTTTGGCTGAAAATGTTATATTCTCACTTTTCATAAAAAATGTTCATGTTTGGTGTCTTCAGAATCCTTGCGATGCACTTACATATTGAAAAGTTATCACACTTACATACTTTCTTATTGAAAAATTGCAATTTGTAAAGAGGAAGTGCTGAGGGATTGAGGGATTTTCATATTTTGAGCACTGCTCAGCAAATACAAGTACAGATACAAGTCTATCATAGCTCATTCTAAAGCTGAGGATGTAAGCTCGCGAATGATGTGTGACACGTTGATGTGTGACACAATTGGAAGACATAAGAATCGATTGAACTTCATCGAAATTTAGGTGGTCTGTTCTTATGATCGGCTAGATTCTTTAGACACTGACAACGTGCCGGCACCAAACCATTGCCAATGGGAAGCCACCACTGCAACCTAATGTTGTTTTCAGTGAGCATGTTCGAGTGTCGGCCTTTTGTGCCTCATCCTATCAATATTCTTCTGCATTTTCTGGTCCTTCGATTCGGCATTTATATTTCATCGCTTCAGACTATTTTCCCCTCGAACCACATAATCAAGTATGTTGATGACATTTGTTTCTTATCAAGAGTCCGAAAGTCCAGTATTCCAAAGGATCTTGCTGAGATCGAAAGTGATCTTGACAATATTTCAGATTGGGTTGCGTCAAATGAATTGACCTTGAATACGGAGAAAACCACTGGTCTAGTGAATTACCGCGGTGGATTCAAGAGCATTTTGCGGTATCGAGGGTGCCATCCCAACTGTCAAGTTCCAAGACAGCATTCGGTTTCTTGGGGTTCATTTGGATGCGAACCTTGGATGGAGAGGCCATGTAAAGTTCATCGAGAAAAAGTGTGCTCAACGCATGTACATTCTGAGGCGGGTCAGATCTGTCACTAGTATTGATGACTTCACTACCATTTATCAAGCATTGGTTCGGTCGCTGATAGAGTACTGCTGCCCAGCGTTTGTGGGAATCTTCTCAACAGACTCAAACCGACTGGAGAAGATTCAGAGGCGCTGCCTGAAAATCAAATCGCGTGATCTGAAGCTGGATGACATTGAAGCTAGAAGATGGTCGCAAGCTATCAACACCTTCAACAGCCTGGAAAGATTAGAGACTTCCATCAGAGAATTGTTCCCCAGTTATTTACCAAGTGGGCGTCTCGCCGTACCATTCTGTAGAACTTTGCGTCGTCAAAATTCTTTTGTTCCACGCATTTGTAGCACCCTTTCAAGGTCATCTACGAGACACTAAATGCACGTGACTATTAGTTTTATACTTGCTTTTGTACGCGTATACGAATGTGTTCTTAGTTTCGACTAAGCAAAACTGTCATTCTACTAATTTTATCTGTGTATTTTATTTCTGATTTCTATTCGACGATACAATATAAACATTTCTCTCTCTCTCTCTCAGACATGAAGGAATCTATTGCAGTGTTAATAGATTGTGGAGAAAAGAAAGATCCATGAAAAGTGAGAATCTGGATTCCATCCAATTTGTAGGTGTGTGATCATAATATGTTCTCATTAAAAACACAATTTCAAACTGTACAATGATGAATTGTTGTCAGCTGACCATTTAAAATTGTCCTGAAATCTAATTTTGGCTCTTGTGAAGCACTAAAGTAAAAATGCAGGAAATTCAGTGAGAAAATAAATGTTCATTCTTTAGCTATCCATCATTTCTAGACTATTTTCATTTTAAAATGTCTGCAGTATTTACCAATTAGATCTTCCAATCTGTCTTTTGAAGAAAAGTGATACACTAGTGCCTATTCGATCAATCACTGACTTCGTATGGGAAAGTAGAATTAAAGATTAGAAGAAAATACCACTTTTCTTCAATGTGCACTGAATCAGAGGAAATTCCAAACTGACAGGATTGTTCGTGGGTCGTAAAATATCACTACCATTAAAATGGACGAATAAATTTCAATTTCTACCACCAACTCTTATTGGCTCAGTGAATATATGACAAACATTTACTTGTCAAACTTTCTGTAACAATTCATTTGTGCAACCATAAGAGAGAACTTTGTGGCAGCTTCGATTTGACTGTGGCAATGTTCCAGACTGGAGCTTTTTATGTACTTTTCTTTCTCGGCTTGTATTTTAGAATGTATTGTTGATGGCAAGTACTCGCTAATCGTGTTCGTAATAGTGGGAATTTGTATGTAATTGTAAGAAAATGTTTTTGGGATGCTGCAGCGAATATCAGGGAAGGGTGAGACTAGGGTTTTGAAAAGTCATGCTTTAATTTTTTCCCATTATTTATTGTTTCATTTGCCTATCAAATTGATAGACAACTTAAAAGGCTGCTTTGAAAATTGCTCAATCATTCTTTCAAATAACATTATTTAAGTGGCAAAATTTCGATTTCATTTTAAAAAGGCGTTTCTTGTCTAAAAATCCAGACTTTTCAGATCTGCATGCATGTTTCAATTCATTGGGTATATCTCACTTTTAGGTAGGCGTGCAAAAATGCATTACCTATGAAGCGAGAGCAAAAGGAAAGGGTTAAGCCCGTCTACTTGATCGCTTTCACTTCCTTTAACGTCTGAAATGAAAGAACGAGGTAGATATTGCTTAAACCAGGGATACGGAGTCGGAGCCGGAGTTGGAGTCTCGGAGTCCTATCATTTTTGCTGGAGTTCGAGTCGGAGTCGAGTCCTATCAAATGATAGGACTCCGGACTCCGGCCTATAACTAGACCCAAAATATAATACAAAAGAATTATTTATTGTCGTGCATATAGCTGTCACTGTCTTGATGTCAACTTTCTCCGTCAAACAAAAGTAAAGAGACAGCACTGCTGCATGCAAAGCTTGTAATAGTTGAGGGAATGAACCGTGATAGTGAAAAAAGGATTATCGTTTCACTTGGTGATTTAGTAGAGAAGACAAGCCTTCCTAGCCTTCATTACCTCTTACCCTCACGTTAATCGTGTGTGATGGCTCCTCTAAAGCGCATATTAAAATCGAAAGTGTACTCATATTTTTTGGAGAAGGATGGGGGATTTTCGTGCCTGGTAGAGACAGGAGAAAACCCGTGTGAAGCACACATCAAGAAGATGGGAGGAGCCGAGTCGTATGCATCCAACTGAAAGCGACATTTGATGAACTTTCATCGAAAATGATTGATAATTGATACAATGATCACTAAATATAGGTTCAGGTAAGCCTATAATGATCTATAATGTAGGCTACCAGTTAATTTTTCAAAAAGCTAGGTTTATATGCTTGCCACTCGCGAGTCGGAATCGGAGTCCTATCAAAAGGGTAGGACTCCGCATCCCTGGTTTAAACCAAATTATGAAGACTACCATAGTCTCAAAAGCATAATTTAGTGCATTTTCTCGGATATAACCTGCGCCTGTCAACCATAGGAAGTGATATCATATTCACTACACTCTTCAAGAGCCTATAACCTTTGCACTCACTGCTATGAGGCCATTGTCATGTTAGCAACAATTCCAAACTGTATTCAAGCGCACATATGTATTCTGCAAAACAGCACTTAGAATGCAAAGAGCAAACAAACAACAAAGCACCCAGCAATATCTGACCATGTGCCAAAATGGTACTTAGAAAATTAAAGAAAGCCAGGTACCTCTGCATCACAAAACACTTCCACATCTGAAAAATCCGCATGCAGATCCTCAAAATGGATTCAGAATCGTCAGAGGGGTGAGATCTGATGATCTTTGAGGCTCCTTTCACTAAAAAGAGAAAGGCATTCGCTGTATATACAAAAGGAACACATGATCTCATTTCGTTTGCATTTTTTCCTTGATGCAGATTGTAACGTTATGTCTTACTACCTATAGTCCGGCAGCCAGAAAGAGTTTCTGCAGAGAACGAGGCCGAAAGTGAGACTTTCACAGATTGATGTAAACCCTATGCCTACTTCGAATCGGCACGTCTGCCGGGTTCTAGTGAGTTCCTCTTCTTGTCAGACAAGATCAAAGAAAAGCACATGTAAATCCAATGGGACGCAGATTGCATTTTTTTGGCTAAAATGAAATTTTGTATGTTTTCTCAAATTAGACGAAAAGTACGAAGCCCACAGTCATAAGTTTTGACATGGAATGTCTTCAGGTCATTTCCTATGATGTGCATGTGCTATTATCATGTTTCTGATCGGCAATGTATGTGATAATGTGGTTGAATGTGGATAAAGTAGCTCAAAATGTTTGTGTTTGCCGACATTAAGAGGCTCGCCAAATCTAAATGTGTTTATAGCTTTATAGACAGGGGCACATGAAAATGAAAGGAAATGACCCGAAGACATTCAGTGTCAAAACTTATGACTGTGGGCTTAGTACTTTTCGTTTAATTATAGAAAAGATGCAAATTTCATTTTAGCCAAAAAAATGCAATCTGCAACCCATTGGATTTACATGTGTTTTTCTTTGATCTTGTCTGACAAGAAGAGGAACTCGCTAGAACTCGGCAGACGTGCCGATTCGTAGTAGGCATAGGGTGTACAACATTCTGTGAAAGTCTCACTTTCGGCCTCGTTCCCTGCAGAAACTCGTTCTGGCTGCCGGACTATTATGTCTGGCTACTTATTTCATTCTTCAACAGTCATATTCTTCTTGTTTATGCATTGTAGGGTATTCGAGATATCCATGCCAGTCGTGCGTAATTCACTTGATTATCCAAATGCTGGACACACAGTATTAAATATTTTGTATATCTGCTTCGGTTTCCTAGAAGTGTGATTAATACGAAATCGCCGGCACATAGAGGAACCTATTAAGTGGGCAGAGAGGAATTCCTAATACCTTACAGAGATAGAAAAAAATCGTGCGTCACTTGCGGATGAATGTGAGTTCCAGCAAAGTGCTTCGATTGTCAAAATTCCTTCAGATTCGAAGAATTCAGATCATTGCGCACAAGTTTTCTCCATCATGTTGGCCCTTCCGATCATTATTTAAAAAAATAGCAGGCGCATGAAAATTAGTTCACTTGATGTTTTCACATCCCCTCCTCGGCATTTCTCATTGTATAGTGCATACAGAGAATCGAATGTTTGCCAAGATGTGTGTTTTGATGTTTGCGAAGTGATATCACAGCACGCACGCATCTCTCACCGGCTCTGGTGTCCTCTGCTAACAGCTTATTGTTTGCCATTTCCAATAGCAAGCGATACACGAATTATCCATTCGAGAAGGAGCAAGTTGTCTAATTCTGTGATGCACCATTTCGATATTAAGGTTACCGAGGCGCGCGCAGATGAATCTAATTCTGTGGCTGGACATGTACCTAAATGAATTATAATCAATTCTTAAGCTAAATCATGATGTAAGCTTCTGTCACTGCCATCTCATTCCTTGAGAAGAATGGGCGAAAACGTTCGGAAACAATTACTCGCTTTCAATTTTATATACAAGATTGCAACGGGGATAAATTGCTTCAAATATAAAAAAAACATTTCGTCGCTTCTTAGGCTTCTGCTTTTATTTTTTGCGTTGTCACATTTTGCGTCGTTTATTTTTCAATTGAAAAACTCATTAAATGAATAGGCAACCTCAAAAACTGTCTTGTACGAAAAAGAGCGCCTGTAAGGTCGATACCAAATGATATTAACGGATGCTCTAAACACCGGCTCAGCGTAATCAGAATCAGAAATGAGAGCACCATATCACACTTGAAAAAAGAGGAATTGCTGGTCCGACTAAAGCTCCATTCACACAGGCGACAGCGAGACCTTGCGACATTGACGACACCGTTCAGACCAACTCGGCGACGCTCTGACGACATTTCGAAGGCATTCATGCGACAAATTAACACAGAATCATTAACGTTTTTCATAAATATCTTATTACTCATTATTGTGTTTTTTTATTATCACGATGAGCTTCCTTGCATGATCAGCTTTCAAACGAATACAAATATGGTTCGGTTATCAACTGTATTTTAGTTGATATTTTGTGAATCAATTACTCGTCAGTAACCGATCCTTTTCACCAAGCATGCTTAGTTATTGGCGCCAGCTTGAAGAAATTTCATTGGGTTAAAGATGGTGTGAGGTCATACCCTTGCTTTAATTTGATAGTTACTACAAGCTGTCAAAAAATGAAATATGAACAATGATGACAACTTGCGCTGAGTTTCCAATGCAGCTGTTTGTCACACAAAATTTCTGCATGCACAAATCGATAGGGATTATCAAAAAATGATGAGTTCGCTTTCACAGCAGATGAGACGGCTTGTCATATTTATTTTAATCACATTCATTCTCAATAACATCCCTTTCAACTCACAACAAGGTTTACAGTAATTCAATTTCAATAATACAATTGTGAAGCAAGTAAACAATAAGATGCATTAATTAGGTATGTCATCAAAAGTTGGAATAACCACTACCCATCCCATAAATTTATCTCCACACATTTCCTTGTCATGTTTGATATCAAATTGAAGCAAATGTTTTTCTCTACACAAATATTCAGGTATCGCAAGCTCAAAACGAAAAGCAAATGATTTTGTTTTCGTTCTGACTACCAGCCATTACACATTTTTGTGTTCCTGTACAGACAGCTATGATCCTAAATCATTTGTCAAGTCATTCTCGTCTCAGCCACCTGCAGATGTGCGGGGCAAACCAGCGACTTCACGCGACATGACACTCCTATCTCTAACATAGGTCGCCGAGAATTTCAGAACATTTTTCTGAGCGAGGAGCGTGTCGTCGAATGTCGCGTTCATGTCGCGTTGACTATGTGAACGCGCAGGCAGGTTTACATATAATCTTGAAATAAATATTGCAATTGACTGCAATGATTGACAGTGTCGCTACCGTGTCGTGTCGCCTGTCTGAATGGAGCTTAAGAATCTTCGAATACAATGAATTCTTTCCTCGGATTCATTTTCAGAATCAGCTGTTTAATTAAGCTTGATATATTTATTGAGCTTCAGTCAGTTTATTGTCGAAAAGGAAAAGCATCTTCGCCCTCGCCAAGATCGTCAAGGCCGACGTCGTCATCGATCAATCTTTTACAACCACATTTCAGAAATGTACCATGCGTTTCAGAGTTCCTTTTGGCCTGGGTACTAAGTTTTCGCCTGTCGACTAAGTTGCACAATGAGCCACATGCCCATATTCCTTGGCAGGCACAGACGCTGCGGTTTCACCTGCAAGAACTGATCTGTGCAGCTTGGAAGGACTCATTTGTGATAATTGGAATTAGTGTGAAACAAAAAAAGCCACCGTGCCTCTCGAAATTCAAAATGCTTGGGGCTCATCGGGTGTCGGATGATTTAAGATACAGAGCAACATTTTATTGAGTTTGGTTGAAGTTTAGAGGTCCAATACCGAGTTTGAAGCTGGTTGGGTGACGCAAAACTCGATGTAAATTTCACGTAGCTTGGGATTTAGCTTGAATATTCAGCAATTAACGAAGAACATTCTTAAATTTCAAACGATTTAGTTGATATCTTCTGATCCCACGTCTGTGAACAATCCTTCAAAACATTCTTTTTAATTATCTAGACTAAATAATCTCAGAAAGCACGAAGAATTGCTCCCAGAGGTGGGACCGAGGATATCAACTAAATCGCTTGAAATTTTAGAATGTTGTTCATTCATTGCTGAATAGGCTATTCAATCTAAAACTCAAGCTACGAGAAATGTGAATTTTTTTAAAAAAATTTATATTTTTTGGCACCCAATCGGCTTTAAACTCGATATGGGGCCTTTAAACCTCGATCAAAATATACATGTAATTGTCATGGCATCTTCAAATATCCGTTGATACCCAGATGGGACCGCAACATTTTGAAATCCGAAAGATAGTGATTTCATTCTATCCTACTTGTCGTACGTACCAGAGAATATCCAGCAATGCTCAATGCAACATTGTGGTGCAATATATCATATCTTTTATTTTCACTTTTAAGTGAACTGACTATCACAGGCTTATGACGGTTTTGAAATGTATTTAAATTAAATACTAATTTTGACCCTTTTAGCACAAACAGTATATGGAATATGATACTAAAGATGCAATTTTCTTAGTTGTATTCACTTTTCTGCAGCAGATCACAATAATCACAATCATCAGAAGTAATTCGGTGGAGGTTCTGTTTCATTACCTATTCGTTGAAGAATGATTTCATGAGAAATTTTAATTTTTAGTGATTATTGATGCATGAACGTGGGCATCATTATCAATCTCAAGTTAGTGGTCAGTGTACATAAGCCTGTCCGAAACACTGTTGATGAAAGCTTCAAATGTTAGCAACGCACATACATCATAATCCATTAGTGATACCTTCATTTTAACCCTCCAGGCGGTGGGCCCTTCAGCCACCTTCCAGGCGGTGGGGGGCATATTTATGCCCCCCCAGGATATCCTAAACTAAATGTGCGAATTTTATGAAATGCTGGCCCTTACACATTTCGGACATGCTAAATTCAGTGGTGCCATTTGCATTACTTAATTTGACTGTCTTCATGCTATAAATAGCATTTCAAAATTTGAAAATGCGTTTTCTTTTCAGAAAAATTTTTTTTTATGTTTTTAGCGAAATTTTATCATCAGATTATCGCAAAAATTGACTCAAACATGTTTCAAGTTCTCTGAATACAATGGTGGTTTTCGCATTGTAATAATCTCACAAAAAAATCTTTTATAGTGTTTAGAACGCATTTTTTCTACAAATTTTGAAAACAGTATTCCATATATTTATTTTCAAATAGCACATATACATGCCTACATGTAGAAAATACATTGCCTACATGTAGAAAATACATAACATATACATGTGAATATATTTTCAATACATAACAGTAATAAAAAAGATGTAAAAACTAATATTACTCTATAAAGTACTTACAATATCATTGTAAGTAGTATATGCAGCTTATTTTCAAATTTGAATTGGTAAACCGTGATAAGCATAAAGTTATTTATAGTCAAATAAGTTATTCTATACGTAATGAGTGATTCCAAGCAATAACAATTCATTCATAGACAAAATTTCTGAAGAATTTCACTGATTTGATAAAATTTCGAAAGTGCTGTTGAATAAAGATCATGTAAAGGTCGTTCCTGTGATCCAATTTTAATAATTTTACAGGAAATTGTCAAAAATACACAAAAAATAAGCTACTGAAAATTTCAGAATCATACGTTTCGTATTTCATGAATTAGATCGAAAAATACAAAGGGGGGGCATAAATATGCCCCCCCACCGCCTGGAGGGTTAATTGGACTCATTGTATGCAATCCGAGTTCATCCAAATCACGCAGGAATGTGCATTTAAACCAGTAATGAACCAAAGTGAACACTACATTTTAGAGCAGCTTTCACCTGTTGATGCCCATTCTTCAAAAAATTTAATCGATTTCTTTAATGTTAGACGTCTTCTTCCAGTCACTTATTCGTCGTTGGTAATTCATAATCTACAACATTGTTTAAGAAACAAAAGTTTTGCGAATTATTGCCATTTTGAATATTTCAAGATAATTTCAGCTTCAGTTAAATAAATTCAAATCCGGTTTCCACATCGGTGAATGCAGAAATTTTAATCAACTAAGTGTTGGCGCTACTTTCTCAAATTAATGAATTGAACGATGACGGTGACTCATCAATACGTAACAATTTATGAATCGGAGAATTTGCTGAGTCGTCTCAATTAACCACAAATAACAATGCTGTACTTTAACGACATATTTGAGTCAGATTCAACGCTGAAAACGATGGTAACCTTTAAGTAGCAGAATTTCGTGACCAGCCCAATTTTACTTTTGTCTTGTATTCGGTTGGAGCACAGCGATAAGGCTGAATCTTTCCTCTTGATCATCATAGGTTGTTGTGAAAGAGATGACAAAGAAACAGATAATTAAATCCTTTGTTTTTGTCAAAATTGAAGAAATGTAGCCAGCCATAATGATACGTTTGAACACATAGGAAAGCCGGGTGGTCATGATCAGCAGTATAATTATAACATTCATATATGCAGGTCCTATGAAATTAATTCTTTGTTGAAAGGATTTGAAGATTAGTGATCTGAAGTTGATTGATAAAGCAAGACAAAATTTGAATGAATATGAAAGACGTAAAACTGACTATGTATTGCAATTATTAAACATTCTAATAATCAGTTTTTACATGATATCTGAATTTCCAATGCTCTATTCGATGTCTATGGTATAATAGATCATCATGGTATGATTCATATTGAATATCAATGAGCCTCGCTGACAGTTATCACACAAAATGCTAGCAAAAGTGTAAAAATTTAGATCTTCATTTTTCAAAATAGGTCTTAAATTTTATTTTCCAGTGAGCCAAATCCAACAATTTTAGGTGAAGAGTTTGGAAATGCGCGAAAACTAAAGGCCAGTGCAGGTCAACCGGGTCGACTCCACGAGGTCCATGACCAAATGCGGCAGGGGGCACAATCGGTCGCTAGAAAGATCGCAATGTGTCAGACTGAGTGCCTAATCATCGAAGTTCGTTTCGCCGAGTAAATAGAGGGGTACCACAAGGATCAATTTTGGGACCTCACAATTTCAATATTTACCTGCATTCGCTAAGACCTGCAAATCTACGAATCATCATACTCACATGATTAAGCACGCCGATGACGTTACTATGACCATAGCGATCGATAAAGAAGCATTGGAAGACATTGACAAAATAAGCAATGAAATAAATCAAATTAACGCTTGGTCGATAGCAAACGGTCTAAAGCTAAAGGTTTCAAAAATGGAAGATGGTTGTGGTATCAAAAAATCAAGAGATCTAAGGTATTTTGACAAGTAAATTTCCTGAAATAAACTCCTGCAGTGAAATAAACCTTCTATGAGTGGTTTGGGCTGAAGACCGTAGAACAGGGGTGCGCAACCTTTTACATTTTTCGGCCGCCATTTCGAAGGCCGAAAGAATCACGGCCGCACTTAATATGTGTGCAAACAACTAGGTCAATAGCCAATCCCTTTTATATTCCACCACTCAAATTATCTTTCCTTGATGAATGACGCAGTGAAAATCGCATAAAAGCCTATTTCCCATAGAAATTGACAATAATAAAACCTCTAGAATGGAAATTAAGCTTCATGCAATTGACAATAACGGCACATAAATCGCACGCATTTTCACTTAGATGCACCTGCCAACGTCTGTATCATTGGGTTAGAATCAGTCACATGAGTAAATCGAAGCTTTTAATTGGTTCTCCATGCCCCAACTTAGTTCCCTCGGATGTGCCGCGACCTTAAGCCAATTTCCATTCTAGCGAACTTCAGTTAAACAGTTTATTTCTATGCTATTTCCTGAAGAATGAGCTATCAAGGTAACACGACCGACGGTCATTTTTGACTCGAAAAGATTTAAGCTTAACCCTTTCATGCATATTGTACTCTCTTGAGGACATTTTGAACCACACCTTTTGGTTGACCCCAAAGCGGCAAAATCTTTTGGCCAAAAGAAAGAGGAAATCAATACGCTTCTAATGGCACCTTCTTTTCAAGTGCAAATAACACCCTTTGATGCGCAAATTATTTTCAAAAATTAAAGTTTTTTTAAGAATAAAGATTTGAAGCTAACGCGCGCGAACAATTTGAGAAAACCACAATTGTCCCTTTTGTTTCTTTTAGCTGATGACTCTAGCCATGAATGTAACTTCACTAAAATATTCTGTTCATGAGTTATCGAACTGCTTGAGCGCCTTCATCGCACCTGCGGGAGCGCATTTTTCCAAGCAGCATGGGCATAAAGGTGTTCGACAGTTACAAGGTGACTAGCATGCTACTATAGTGACGATTGTTTTTCGATTGTCTTGAACTCCTGAAATATTTGCAATATACATGCACAATATTCTTTTTCATTTACTTCTCATTGTCACGGCCGCACTTTGTACGCAGGTTGCGCACCCCTGCCGTAGAAGGAAAACGCATTTCAATCGTTTGATAAAGAAGACAACTCAATGATTCTAGATCATTCGCAAATTGAAGAATGTGTTGGATCAAAAATCACTTATTCTTGCTCCAATTGAGTATGCGTTCCCTCTTTTCGGCAAACTGGACATTAACAGATAAAGATCAATAGAGATACTACAAAAGAGGTGTTCTAAGGTTATCAACGGAAGAGATGCGAAGAATATTTTCGAAAAACCCCAATGTTGCCTGAATAAGGGACTTCTACGGCTCTACGACAAATCTGTAAAAGAAAAACATCTGCTTCATCATTTGCACGAAGAATCAAATTTGAAGTCCAAACCATAAGTTATTTTTGCTGGCACCAAACGTCGACAAAATTCGTTTTTCATAGATGCAAGTTTACTGAAAAGTGGTTCTGATTAGCTTAGTGAATTTGAATGACTTTGAATGAACATTTAGTAGCATTAGTATATTCGGTTATAGATCCAGTTGCTGATTCGCTTTCGTTGCTCTTGCACGAAGAGTATCAGACCCCGTCAGTCAGATACTTGACCCTCAACTATCATTTGAGACAATCTAATAGATCGGCAAAGCGCTCTGTCAAGGCTCGCGACTACTCTGTAGTTTCTAATCCGACCGTCGCACGGATACTCTGACGACCTTGCCGATTGCCTCCAAATTTTCATGGCGTACATCGAGTGTGCTTTTAGGTTTTAGAATTTGTATTAACCAAGAATTCAATCAATCGTCATGATGAAGGAGATATTAAGATGAGTGTATTTTCTGTTTTAAACATGCGACATTCAGTGCACACTGTATTAGTAATTTATAAATTAGAGTTGGTGTCAAGTGGATGAAGTCTGAGAACGGTTCACGGTTATTCGCGATGACCTCTGCTGTAAAATGACAACAGAAATGTTATTCATGTATTATGCTGTACAAAAGGCCTACTTTAGAAGTTGAGGATCGAGGCAAGCCCTACCCCTGTGATTTCGATTTCTACTTATGGCTTTCTCTTTTCGGGCAATCAACTCGAGACTTTTTTCTTCATGCACAGACTCCTCTAAATTTTAAATTAGTAAATGCAGAATGCTGCTTTGCAGATGAAAAGCGACGACTTCAAAGCGTGGGAAAGCTCCAAATGTATGCAATCAACTACAATATGAACAGAATCGAATCGCATTGAATAAATGAAGCGGCATTGAAGGGGTGGTTAATTGGTAAATTTTAAGAAATTTTGATCACTTAGTAATGGTTATAAGTTTAAAACAGCGTAGAATAAACAATCGCAGATTATCATTTCTGATGTCTGGTTATGAAAGAGCGTCAACAGATAATGTAGTTTCATTCCTCGCACTCATTTAACCTGCCGTGAACTTCTAGCGTTACACGTAGGGATTGCGAACCTGTCAAAGAAGGACTGTTTCACAGTCAAGACCATCTTGTGATATTTTGTTTCCAAAACACAAATATAGCATCAAAAAGAGAGTGTCAGACTAACGGGAATATCACTTATCTTGGGGTCATAGAACGGACGACTGATTCCTCTGACTGTGAAGAAAGTTCAAGTCTATTTCATCATTCATTTCACTCACAGACTATGAAAAACTTAATATGCATCACGTGGCATCAGACAGGGTTTCTCCTGATTCCGTCCTTTAACGGCTGAGCCCGAGTTAACTCGTATGGAACGTTAAGCAGTTGGCGGTGACAATGGAGTACAGCAGGAAACTGAGCCCGAGTTAACTCGGGCAGGCAACTGTCATCACTGACAGATAAAGCTTTCCTTTCCATTGTTCACGAATCCCGAGTTAACTCGGACTGCTGAGGTGTTCCAATTTCACGAATACCGTTGTCTCGTTTGTGTGTGTAGGGTTCTCTGCATTGCAACATTACATCAGTATCCCATGTATGACCTCACCATCATCCCACGATCGTCTCACAAGCTATGACATCATTTATCAGTCAAAATGTGACTTCGAATTGATTATGAAGAGACTTTTATGTGTACATAACAAAGAGGTGTTAAGCTGTCAATGAAGAGTGAAAGTTGACACTAGACGCTGGTCTTCTCAATTTCCTATCAGACAAGAACCGAGTTAACTCGTGTTTAATATGAAGTAACTTAAACCCTTCAGAGACACAGAGAATTATTTAAATTGGTTCAATGATATTGTCTTGTCGTCTCGATACGAGTTAACTCGGCCTCAGTGAAATTCGGTTGATATATGAAATACGCACCGCAGCCAAAGGGTTTTAATAGATAGTTCGCAAAAAGTTAAGTGGTCGAATCCTACCCTATAGTAAGTACGTATGAAAACTAGCAGGTTGAGTATCACTCAAAAAAGTATCTGTATGCAGTGAAAAATTTGATATAAAACATGCAGCGGAGATCATTTTCCTGCGGCCCAAAAGCTTATTTGAGCAGTTTTTAGAATGCTAAATTTTTTCAAATTATTCCTGTGTCTGTACTATCGGCATGAACCCAATATATAAATAGTAAGAAACATGTTGGCCATCAAAAGGAATAAATATTTGCCATTAGGCATCTTTATTAAGTGGAACTTTAGCTGATTATCAAGGGAATTTCATGAACCGCATTATAATGCAAGTCTTCATAAAAAGCTTGAGATCTCATTGTGCTTCTTAGCTGAAATTTCAAGTTTTTAATTCTATTTTCATCGGCATGATTTCATGATTTACTAAATTCATGCTTCATTTCTTGAATGTGAATGGTAATGTGGACCCATACATCTTTTGAAGTTATTTGTGATCATTGTCCTTGATTGTTATTTTGTTCTTTCAGTGGCAGGGATATGAACTTGCTTAAGAATACTCTTATTATGAAAACTGGGGTTGAGCACTAAAGTATTAGCAACCTTCGAATTGCTAATTTAACATACATTACCTATCCAAGGCTCTCATGATGACACGGAGGATCTGTAAAATACTTATTCCTTCTGTATTGCAATAATTATCAGTCAATTCCGTGGTAATTTCTTCAAAACTTCAAAAATGTGCAAATCTTACATCTGTTATCAATACTCAATTCGGTTCAACTCGAGTTCATTTCATAAAATCGAAACACATTGACAATTTAATTAATACTCGGTTGCTAGTCTACTTAATATACTTACTGTATGCCCTACACAAACGTGCAGAGTGAATGGAGTAGTCAAAATGTCCAAATACTATTCAAGTCGCTGATTTTTCATTGATTTTTTTCACTGTGACAAGAATTTCTGATAAGTTCCATTTTCATATGTGAATGAGAAGGTACCGCACATTCTCAAATAGATCCTTCTGAATATGTGATGTATTCATTTACTAATTTACTGATCACTAAATGACAATATTGTATCAGCAATATAAGAAATTGAGATAAGTTAGTCTTATGCATACGTCCTGCTGTATTGTGCTGTCTTGATTGCCGTACACGGGTGGCAATCTGCACATATCAAACAATCTAGTTCTGTGATTCTTTGTGATGATTTGATTGCGGTAAGTGAACTGGTCGGATATTTTTCAATCAGCCGAAGTCGTAACGTGCTCAAACTATGCTAACGGTAGCTTCATGTCATCAACTGCCAAATACCGATGTAAAATTGATGCAAAACATACCTGTTTACCTTGCAATTGTCATTTAAATAGTTTTGAATGCGTCGCGGATAATCTGTGAATTTTTATCTTATCAAGACACCCGATGGGCACTCGGAATGTCAGATTATATCACTATACACATTGACGTTGAAGTGCATTTACTTTACTCTTTTAGCGGTGGATTCTCAAACCACTCAAATATCAAATTTATAAAGTGCTGATTATATCAGTGGAATTGTTCTTTTGCAATCACAATGTGTGTTATATTCCTTTAGGGAAAGAAGTGATACTTTTTCTGAATTTGGTGACATTTTTATAGATGCACGCAGGCAAATAGTTTGTCAATTTGAAATGCATGTTACTATCACAGAGTCAAACAGCCACAATCCACGAAATACAATTTAATATAGAACATTGAAATAAAATGTGAGTTGGTGTCGGACAACCAGCTGTGTCCCTTATCAAGTGGGTTGTCTCAAATGTCGTGACATCATCGTATTTCGCGGATTGTGTTTCTTTGACTGTGAAATTTCGGAAAGCATATTTTTTCTCAACATCGATTACATGTGATTGTATTCATTTATGGAAGCCGATAAATGTTTGATTGACGCCATTATGCTTTCATCCTCACAGTGTCATAACTGCACCGAGCATTCAATGTGCAAACAAATTTTCAAGTTTCCTGTCCACTTTCTCCAAGTTTGCTACAGCAAATTGTCGCAAGCGTTTAATCAACATTTACCGACAGGTTACTTCAGTTTGTGTTGTATAATGGATTTATCAATGGTACAGTGTGCATTGTAAGATAGCTACGTTACAAGTTATATGTTGTATAAGGAAATCATAGATCATCACTGTACTGTTAGATGTTACATATCATTCAAGTTTAATTCTATTGCTATAGCATGATTTAGTGTTATCGAGATAGTGGTTGATTAGTAATCGGACTGTTGTTGTCTATAGATTTGTCCCTGCTTGTATATTGCAATTTGGTAAATATACTTGGTGCAATACGTTACAATGACGAGTTCTACTAATACCACAGTTTGTATTACCGTAAACGTGGCGGCAATTTGCGATAACTTATTTAAAAATCGTCTAACTTTTGCCTTTTCTTGAGATGTCCATAGAAGTTACTAATTTGGGTCTTTGGAGAATGTTTGTTCTAATGCGGCTTTACCCGAGATCAGTGCATTGCTATTATTTCTCACTTTGTGCTAAGTTATATTTATTTTGCACATTTTGTTTCTGAAATCTTAATTTAGCATAACTTCATCCTACTTATTGAGGTCATTTTTCAGTAATATCACATCACTTTTCAAATGGAACAACTGACCTTGAGAATCGCACATCGATCGATACTATTATTACACTGCAATCCGTAGACCGACAATAATCCTACAAAATTACTGACAAAATCAACCGACGATTGTCACCTCCAATATCCCACAATATCCGACGAATTTGTAGGTTCTCCACCGACATCGAAACAAATGCTTTGTATGCAAATTAACCAAACAAAAACTGCTGAATATTGATTGATTTTTTCGATTAGTGATTGCTTGACTTTTGGGCAATCTGTATTATTGTGTGACAAAACCATGATTTATTTTGACATAATTGAATTAATTAATTAATTACCTGCATTTTTGATAAAATTTTAGCTATAATTCATTGCTATTCATTTTGTCGCTTTTTGTCAGATATTGTAGGTGTTCAGTGGCAATCATCCTACAAGAACTAACAATGACCGACAAAATAGATTTTGTAGGATAAACGTCTGTCAACTGTCAGTCAACGGTTTACAGTGTATAGGAGGCAAGTTTGTTTCCGCTTAACAAAAAAATATCTATAAACAACAAGTTTTTGCGTTATTAATTTGACAGACAATATGATCTAGATCTAGCCCAACAGCAAAGATATAAAGCATAATAAAAGAAAAACCTTGCTAAGGCAAAACACGGCGAGACCAGCATGCGCGGGTATTCATTTCGTCTGCGGTCAAATTAGTAAACAGTAAAGAGTTGAGTAATGATGATTTACTTGGCCTCTGTGATGATAGCCGTCTATTCCATGATGCAGGATAGAACTATCTACGTATAACCATCTATCCTCAAGTGCAGCAATCATGTCCTTCGACGTTTCAGCTGCGTCCGACTACATTGATCAACAACCCTTGCCACGTGACTTTGCAGGCATCGACTTTCCTCAGCATTTTGTCATGTGGGTGCGCAGCTATCTCTCTGAACGCGCTTATACTCGTGTACTTGATGGTCAGTGGTCAAGAAGAATAAGCAGAGGGCGAGGCGAACCGCAGAGTTCTGCTCTTGGCCTCTAATTTTTAGTTCATTATCGACTGATCCAACCGCACTTAATCGATCCTCGAGTACAAAGATTCGATCCAGTGTCGAAAATCAAAATCACTAGCATTGACTCAAATTCATGCAATACCGAACAGTGAAACTAGTAGCATGGAAAAGTGGTGCAAGAAAAGCGGGCTATCGGTGAACTTAAGAAAATCACACATGATGCGTGTTAAGGAAGGTGACTCGTACTCAAATTTTGAGTTAAAAATCCAACAAGTTAACGATTCTTGGAGTGACTTTCAATAACCGAGTTTCGTAGACTGATCCCATTGACGACGCCGTTAAGAAAAACAATCGACGTTCTTAAATTTTACACGGGCAAAAAGCATTCACATCAAAATTCTTTTGACCAAGGTTAGTGGATTTACCTTAACTGACGAAATTGGAACGAATTCAAAGGCAAGTACGAAGGCTGCTTGAAGAAGATGCGATGACCTTTGAAACACTGAGACAAAACGAGTGAATACTAGTGAAAGTCTTTTCAGGAAGATTTTCCGCAATGATGAGCACATTCTCCACAAATAGTTTCTTGTGAATCGCAATCGTACACAGTTTGAAGTCACTCCTTTGAAGAATGACATGTGCGATGCAACATTATCGAACAGTGAGTCTGAAATCCATATTTTGCAGTCTTGGCTTTGTCGCCTTGAAATGTATTACTTTCATTGTCTTAGAAACACACACTATTTTTATTAGTCACATGAGCTGCAGAAGCATCTATTGACAGTCATAATATATAGCGGAATTATCATCAATTGACTGCAGCTTAGCTTCTTTTTGTGAAAGACGACCAGCTACATAAACAATTCCACCACTGGATAGTTGAAATCGGAGGTGAGTCCATAGCCAATCATTTCAGTGTTAAATGTTGACCTTAGTGGAAAATCTGTTATCAATGGATCGCTGTGTCGCGTAATCAGCAATTAATTAGCGATAATTAATGGCCCTCGACTACTCTGCCGAACTGGAATCGGTAGCTGCCGAATCACCATCAGGTAATATGAAATTACACGTACATTTAAATTTGCCTCTTGTATTCGAGTGGACGGACTATCGAGTGAACACGCAATCGGACAGTGGAGTTGTGCACACACGTACATAAACACACACGCGCATTCGCACGCAAGCACACGCGCACGACATCGTAGCATCACCGCGGCTGCCAGTATCCCAACCCAAGATGCTTGTATCTACTGCCGAATGTTTCTGTGTTCTCCCATCGGCCAGCTTCTTTGCATTGCTATCTCTCTCCATTAACGAAGCAAGATTTCATCTCGTCTGCTATTAGTTAACACGTTTCCCCAATATTGCTCCGTTGGGTTTTTGATTGATTGAGCTTGTACGTACACAAGGCGTTATTCGTGTTTTTCACTCGCCTCGATAAACTGGCGAGTGCGTATTCGCTGTCTCGTGTGTGTCTTCGTGTGACGAGCCTGAGTTGAGCCACTCAACCATTGCTCAGCCAAACTAAACGTGAATAGTCTTCACATTCGTCGAGCCAATTCGAAAATAGTGCGTCGTCTTCGCAAATTCGCTGAAAAGCGTCTCTTCTTCGTCGCCCACGTGTCTGTCGACGCTATTATTTTGTTTTCTGTGTCTATTCTATTCATCTTTTTACTTCATTGTCCGAGTGGCTTCTCATTTCTACGGACCGATGTTGCCTGTTCCTCCCTGGAACCTGGATTCATCACTCTTTGGCGAATAATGGGAAAGTGGCTCCCACGGGATTTTCTCGTTCTGATAAGTGTCGCCACATTCCTCATCGAACGCCTCTTCGTCTCGTCTGCTGCAAGTTGCAGCTGTCAAAAAAGGCACCCTCAAACAATGTTTTGTGAATCTGAATTTGGTAAGTTGCTTCGAGGTCACTCCTCATTCTAGGAGCTCTTAGGTCCTAGGCTCGTACTCCAAGCTGAAAACATCTGAATTGGTGAAATTTCTCAAAATTTGGATTACTTGCAGGATCTTGAATATTTTGTCAGAGATGATTCAACTACTGCTAATATTCATAGAAAAATGCGCAGGCAATACAATTAAGTTCCAAATATAAAAAAATCCTTCTGTAAAATCCCCTTTAATGTCAGGATTTCGTGTATATTTTCATACTTCTCGGGCTTTGCTCATTCAGTTTAATGTTAATGTACAGCAAGTATCTGAACTCTTAAGTTAGACGTATAAACCAACTGCATAGCATGAACTTTGCATAATTTACTAAAGATTGAAAAATGAATACATCGGAAAATCGTTTTGGAGCATGCGAATAATAGGAAAATCCTCATTTGTTATCTGAATGCTAATTACATTGAGAATTTTTTGTGAGTTGCTCGGTTAAAGGCAAACAAGAGACAATAAAATAAAACACTGCAAGATTGCATAAACAGTTGAGGTTTGCGATGAATTTCATAAAACATATTTTTGTCCATGCGCGGCAAAATAACTCGCCATGAACTGCAAAGTTGCCTAGACACTGAAAAGAAGAAATTTTCACACCCTAATTGACATAGAAATATCAACTTTTCAAGACATACATAGAATTTAAAATTTAGGTAAAGCAGTAATGCTATGCGCAACTGAACATGCTTGTAACCGAACTATACGAGACTTGAGGGGGGCCAATGGAACCCTTTGACTATCTACCATGATTACATTAATTCAATTGAAATGAAATATTACGTGCAGAATCATAGCGAAAAGTGATGATTTGCATGGGTTTTGAGCGGTTGACGTAATCATCAATCAAGAAAATAAAATAGGTAAATATTGTACCGTCTTCAGCTGCCCTCCTCAGGTCTCAAAGACTTGATTGAGGTGAAAAATGAGGAATCTATGACCAGTTAAATGATCTCTTGAGGTTGAACCACAAAAAAGAACCTGATACTGCTGAAATTGCATTTGTCGGTCAAAAACAAAACTTCAAAATCCAACCAGTTTATTGATGTGAGGTGAAATTTGTCTGGAGAAATGAAGAAAAGACGCGATTTTTTAGTAAGGCAAGCGAAATTACTCATGACAATACATCGTCTAAAGCTCGATTCCTATAGCAGTGATGATCAATCCTGTACAAGTAATAATGAGTTGTTTGTAGGCAGTTCATGAAATGCTTTATACATGGTATTCCTCGAACAACCACATTTACTCAAAGACGAGAAAGCCTCTAAATGTCATCGAACTTGGATCTGTAACTACATGCCGAGGAAACTGATGGATTGATATGCAATACTCGGCAGGTTGTAACAGTTACAAACAATACCATTATAGATTAAGATATGATCAGCGAAATTCCTTGGAAATCAAAAGATTTATTTAAAAATTGACAAACACATCTTATTATAATCGGGCGATCAAAGGACAAAAAAGAATTATCTATCATGAAAAAACGTGAGGGAGTACTCTGTTAGCAATTATCTAAAGTGCTGTGGCCGCCCTGGCAGACTTTTTCATCGGCTGATCATTTATTTCGTCAAAATCACGCCAGCACTTAATCTCATCACCCAGCCACTCGTCTTATCAAACACATGCTTTGAAGTTTAGAACGAGTTGTCAAGATCGTAGTAGCAAAGGTCATTAAGGTCACAGCTCAATAGCAAAACATGAAGCAAAATGCATGTCCCATTGATGAGATTTTCATTCAGGTTCGCCGGTCTGATTCATGGTACACATATTTACAACCGTCATATAATTAAGAATCAGTCACAGTTTTATAGCAAAAGCATCCATCATGAACGCAGCGATTTTTACAGTATAAATTGCACACAGTTCATGAGCTCCTCATCTAAACAGCGGTACAGGGCCGAAATGTCTCCCTCCGAAGGCCTCAACAAGCAATTAAGTCGAGATAAAACAAATGTTCATAATAAAAATTAATTTATGTAGATCCACGGAAAACATTTCGCGCATCGTATAGTCATTAAGTAGACTGCTTTTCGTAGCATTCTACAAACACTTGTCGCATGATCACTCTTGTTGCATTGCAAGAGCACCAAACCTACTCTAGTTTTGCTCTTTAGAAAAGTAAACAAAAATTCATTGACCTTATGATCCCACTTAATTTGATTTACATAATATACGCATGTTTCTTTGACGTGTGTACTAAACAAAGTGAATCAACTTCCTGTATTAACTAACGATTTCTGATTAAATGCAGACGATATGTAGCCTACATGATTGTGCAGTTAAATCTTATCTTTAAAACTGATGTGAATGAGGAATACTTACGTAACATCATTAATCCAAAAAGTAGGTCATAATAATGAACTAAATTTTGATTGGAAAATACTTGTCAAACTTATGCAGTGAAAACCTTCAAGAAAATTCGGCATGCTGTCCTACAATAACAATAAGCAAATTGCAACTCGAAAAATATAGCAAAATATTGAGATATCGCGATGACCACGCTTATCTACTAATAACCAGTTGTCATTGGATCTATGTGGAGGAGATCTGTGCCAAAGGCTATTATCTAACTGCACCGGAAATTGATTCCAATGCTGAAATAAGGAAAATATGATTCAGTATTGAAACAACAATTGAGGCTACAGTTTTTCAAATCTTTCATTTCATCTTCAATGCAAAATTAAGGTATCTCTTGGAAGAATGATCGATAAAATATAAAAATCTCTCCCAGAAATTCTGGGTTCGAAGATGTTCATTTTGATGAAGGCTTTCATTCCGGAAAAACGCCGGAGAATGCTGTCGATAAGCACATAAAGGAACGAAATTGATGTGAATAATTAATATACCGGCAATTTTTCCCAAATAAATGTATCGACTTCCAGATATTAACTTATTAAGTTGTTCAAGTCTGGAAACTTTCATTACCGCAGCACTTAGTACAAATATTACGAGAAATATAACGAAAATAGAGCATGAGTTAACTATCTGGCTATCTTTAGAAGTATTTGAAGTTGTCATACCTAACGATTTGGAAAGCTAAACATGAGAGTTGAAAGATAAACAAAATAGTTGGTATCGATAGTTACCAAAGTTTTCCCTGAAAGTCAATTTCTATTTCTAATTTCACAACAGTTTTCAGTACAATAGTCTTAAATATCTATTTGTGTTATATTTAAACTGTAGGTTTTCAACTTCTAAAATTTGTATTTTTCATTTAATTCGCATTTTCCCTTTGCTCTCCTTTTTAGTTAATTTTCTCTTCTTTATTTTGATTAAATTCAATCCAAATATCTGACACTTTGAGCTTCTCGTCAAGCAATAAGCGATTTCTCGACACTCAGTTAATTTCAACGATGAATATACAAATAACTTGGATGCCTTCAATGTTACTCAAATTCACGTAACAAAACGTGAATGATTGAGTTATTTAGTGATGATGATTATCCACTCTTAAATTGGCCGCTTTTCCTTAGTCGAATCGCTGCTTGGTTTACAAGCAATTGATTGCTTTTTAAGGTTTCTGAGCACTTATGTCTATACGCACCCTTGTCGAAGTTTCAAGCCAGACGTAGACAAGACCGGCTTCCAATCACAATCATTGCACTACTCGTAGGCCTACCTGATTATACTTACGTCATATCGGAGTCTAATAAGTTTAAGACTTGAAAATGCGTAATTATTAAACCTCATTCCACCCTTTCTTGAGGATGATTGATTATTTTAATATTTTTCATATATTCTTTCATTTTTGGTGATAATTCAGAGATAAGCTCTCTATTCTATGGATCTTGGGCTCGAATTTTTTAAGCAAGGTCCTAACGTGAACACATCAGTGAATCAGTACTTGTGAAATTTTGCGCTGGGACGTAAAGGCGATGGGAAGTCGATGGAGCAACCATCCAGAGACTCTGATGATCAATATATTGGCGATATTGCCGAAACGTCGCACGTTAGTAGAATATACTGCATCCGACGAACATACCTGACCTACCCTATTTCAGATCTAACATGAGCACTGGCTTCAACTTAACTTATTTCACTAACTATCCAATTTGCGTGTGTCTCAATCTTAAACTTTATACGCAGGAGAGAACAATGTGATGACCTCTTCTGATTTTTCGTTTCAATTTACCCCTTTTCTGCTTCCACTCCTTTTCAATGAGAGTCCCTTCCTTTCAATTTCGAGTCCTCAGCTTGTTATTTAACTTGATGAGTATGGAACATTAAAGCTATGACACCTCATATCTGAATTCTATCGATGAAAGTGTACATGTATTTTGGTCATCGAAGGACGAAGATACTACATGACCGAATGTCACTCACAGATGGGCTAATTCGAAAGCTCTATTGATTTATTTATTCACTGTTGTGTTATTATTTTGTTTTCTTCATGAAGTAATTAATGAAACCATGCACTTTTCAAAAGAAATTATCAAATCCGCGAAGAAATTTATCAAATTTGAGGAAAACCCAATAATGAGAGGTGTAGACTTATTAGAAATGTCAAAGATTAGTTTTTACTTCATATCGGAAGTTCTAATGGGAAGGAGCATTTCAAACTTATTCGTCAATACAAAATTAATCATGAAAACATTTTCGGGTGTACAAGAAACTGCATCGATATTTTCTTCGGTGCAAATGTAGAAGCAATGAAAAATTACATCTAAAAGTCCGATTTTGTTTTCATCTATACCAAAAATTTGCCGTTTTTTCACTTACGGATGTGCAGCATAATGAACAGACAATTATATGAATACGAGCAAGGTTCAGAGATATTCAGAGCTTAATTTTGACAGTGATATCTTAAACAAATAGTTGGCAGTGGTATGTAAAACTTTTATAAACAAATTCATTAGAGATATCAGTCCAGGTTTAAGCGATGAAGAAGATCGTTACAATTCTTTCACACATAAGATAAGAGACTGGTTATAACTAGCAGCATGCCCTTAGCTCGATATCAAGTATATCGTGTGATGGTAGAGGGAGAGGGGTATTAGGGTAATGGGGAATCGCTAAAGGTAGTAAATCGAACCGACCATGCACTTGTGTCGCAAACTTAGTGGCCTAGAAAAGCAAAATGATTTAATCGTTTCTATAAACGATTTGATAAACAGACCAAACAATTCGTCTATACCCGATCGCGTGCAATTCTAGATTTATGATCACTATCAATCGCAAATTCTTTGCTTCATTAAGCATCTGATTACGTGGTCATTGATTCGTCATAAAAGATGGCTCCATAATAAATTGAAGTCAAAAACTCAAAGATGGAATGTAAGACGTGATATTTAATTTGTCACCGATACATGTGATTTGGCAACGAACAAATATGGCAATTATATTAAACCAGTGCTGTACTTCTAAGAGACCTGTAAGTGGCTAAATAAATGAAATGTTTAAATTATGACTTTAAATGTGCAGCGGGGTTATTTTAAGCTGTTGTGTTGATATTTTGAAGGTCAGATGTCGAAGTACTTTCAAATGCGGAAAATTGAATCATAACAAAACCATTCCACAGTGTATATGACAAATATGAATGCACCCTTAACCCCCTGATGGATGAGCCCGCTATTTCTCTTAATGGTTTGACGAGCTTTCAAGTATTGTTTGAAAAAGAAGCATTGAACTCATATGAATATAGCTTACATGTTCGTATTCCTCACATCGCAAGGATTTTGAAGATGCCAAGCAATAACATTTCTGTTGAGCAAGTGTGCAAATAACATTTTCGACCAAAAAGTCATGATTTTGTGATAACTTCACGATATCAATAATTTTTTATAAGTTTTGATTGATATTTTGATGACTACTAAGTCAAAAGAGAGCTCAGAAAAATGTTCATTCTCCCCGTGCCAGATTCATGATCATACTCACTTGTTTTCTTTTTGAAAAATTACGATTGGTCCGAGTAAATTGAGCGATTTTCATATTTTGAGTACTGCTATATCCGTGCCGACTCTTGTCAAGCGGAAACGTCGGAATACATTTAATGCATGAATACTGACTGTAGTTAATAAAGTCACAAAATCACAAAATCAAGAATTATAAATCAATTCCACGGCAAAATGAGCGTTGCTACGGTGTCTTTCTGTACACAAAGAATTGTTCGGAGCACTAGTATGATTGTAGCCTCGAGATACGGCAGTAGCTGTTGATGGCGCGCTCGAACAACACAATCGAAATGGGCGATCTTCTGCCTTCCCCGATCGAACGACAGATATGACGCCGCGTGTCTTATAACCGCGCTGGTTCTCTCGTCGATCTATAGTCCGGCAGCCAGAACGCGTTTCTGCAGGGAACGAGGCCGAAAATGAGACTTTCACAGAATGATGTACACCTATGCCTACTACGAATCTGCACGTCTGCCGAGTTATAGTGAGTTCCTCTTCTTGTCAGACAAGATCAAAGAAAAACACATGTAAATCCAATGGGACGCAGATTGCATTTTTTGACTAAAATTAAATTTTGCATGTTTTCTCTGATTAAACGAAAAGTACTAAGCCCAGAGCCATAATTTTTGGCATGGAATGTCTTCAGGTGATTTCCTATGATGTTCATGTGCCCCTGTCTATATAGCTAAACGCAGTTAGATTTGGCGAGCCTCTTAATGTCGGCAAACACAAGCATTTTGAGCTACTTTATCCACATTCAACCACATTCTCACACACATTGTCGATCAGAAGCATACTGTAATATCACATGCACATCATAGGAAATGACCTGAAGACATTCAACACCAAAATTCATGACTCTGGACTGAGTACTTTACGTTGAATCAGAGAGAACATACAAAATTTTATTTTAGCCAAAAATTGCAATCTTCGTCCCATTGGATTTACATGTGCTTTTCTTTGATCTTGTCTGACAAGAAGAGGAACTCACTAGAACTCGGCAGAAGTTCCGATTCGTAGTAGGCTTAGGATGTACATCATTCTGTGAAAGTCTCATTTTCGGCCTTGTTCCTTGCAGAAACTCGTTCTGGCTGCAGGACGAGACCTCGTCATGCATCCCGTCATCACCCAAGCAGGCAGGTGCTCGTCGATTCTCTTGGATAGCCACTTCTCAGTACGTCCGATGTGACCGTCTCCGCAGTTGCATGTGAAACTGTAAACAAGGCTAGACGTACATGAGAGGGGCAACAGGTCCTTGAGAGAGCGCGAGGGAATTCTCCGTGTGAGGTAGAGGAACGTCGGTTCAACACACAGGAACGCGAGGGCCTTTGCAGCTCGGACTCTTCTCTTCACCTTGTTAGTGAGCTCCGACCAATTCTTTGTGTGCAGAAAGACACTGTAGCAACGCTCATGTTACCGTGTAATTGATTTACATATTGATTTTTGATTTTATGACTTTGTTAACTACAGTAGGACACCCTTTTCATGCATCAAATGTATTCCGACGTTTCCGTTTGATAAGAATCGGTGAAAGGCCTTGCAGAAGAAGGCGCAGTATGAAAGGAAGAATAATTTTTTCTCTCCTATTCATTATTATTTTGATTCCAGCCCACAGTTGCTTTAATCGACGAAAGGATACAAGTCTATCATAGCTCATTTTTAAGCTGAGGATGCAAACTCTCGAATGATATATGGCACGTTGATTTGTGACACAATTGGAAGGCATGAAAATAGATTGAATTTCAATGAAATTGAGGTGGTCCGTTTTTTGTGATCAGCTCTGTATAAGCTAAATCCTGATTGTGATCTGGAATCATTTTTACCAATGCCTTGAGTTTATCAGATTCCAGGGCTCAATTTTTTCCGCATTTATAGACCACAAACATTACGTATTTAATGTTGTATTTAAGAGATGAGCTGATGCAGCGTCACGTGTCCGATTGCACATTGCATTCATTAATGTCAACGTCAAAAACGTTACGAGCATTCGTCACCAAAACAAGACTGAAACAATAAGTTTATTTATAGTGTTTTATATTGCAACTGAGCTTACCTTGCATATTGTATATGATGTATAACTATACGGGTGGTGCTTATGGGAATTATCTCTCACTTTTTTTCCAGTAAACGACGAATTTTAGCATATACGCTGCACATTGAAATGAAATAATGATTTTCACTGGTTATATTAACGAGTATTCAGTCTAGTAGTAGTCACGTTGGTACGTTAAAGGATAAATAATTGATAAAACACTGTAATGAATAAATAATGTTTCATAAATTTAATGGTAATAATTAAATCTATGAAGATTGTCTCTAATGCTAGAAAGATAGTCTCAATCTCAAACATCAAATGAGAAGAAATTCGTGCGAGTATATGTCATGAATTGTTAACCACACCATGACATTGCATACGCGTTTACATAAGCATATAAAGTATAAAATATAGATCTTTTTTACAGGAGGATATAAGTGTCAGTGTGCTTCATCAGTGAAACCTTTAATGACCAAGTAGGTCGCATTACGGGTCCCTGAAGCATATATGAACTAAATTTGTGACCCGAAAGATTTTATATAATTTAAATGCAAACTAGCTTACTCCTCAGCCTTAGTTGATTCAAATACTCTTTATATCAGGCAACTGGTAACATTGTTTTCTAAATCGCTGCATATTTCATCTGCAAAAAGCTTCCACTGTAAGGTATCGAGCACCTTAGAGATCAAGAAAAACAAAATGCAAGCAAGATGGTTGAACTGCACGTTATGAAGATCCGTCCGTCAGCAGAGACTGCATGCGGATAGTCTGTCGCTCATCGCTTACTTGCAGCTGCCATCCAACAGCTGTTCAGTCAAAGAGCAGAATAATCATTTTATTTCCAATTTCCGCGGACTGGACGCGGCTGGCAAGATACAAGGCAAACAGCGTTTGAGATACACAATTCATATTTGAAAATTTATGAGCCCTCAGTAGCTCATGAACATTACTTTACAGTTCCTGTTCAAATTTACAGTCCTTACTCAGCACTTTACAGTCCCTGGTCAACTTTGCAGTTCATGGTGAACGTTTCTGCTGAAAAGTATAGTTACGTCAGGATTTGATTTTCTCTGTGTATTTCATTGATTGCAATGACGTCGAATATCCTGAACAAGTGCCTACATCTAGCATTTGAAGAATAGGAGCACCACAATGTGCTCAATTGAATCATATCGAGCTAATGCACAGTGGTACATAATCATTATTATTAACACAATTATCAACATTATTTTTGTTTTCTGTCAGATAGCTGACAATATTCGATGAAATTGACTCCATCGATCTTCGCATCTTTTACTACTATGTTATTTCTTTTATCATCGTTCTTGCGGTGATTTTTAAGTCGCTATTTGGTTAATTAATAGAATAACAAAATTGCAAAAGAAGACTTTTTCAATTTAGATTTGATCAGAACTAATTTAATAACTATTTATTTTTTTTTAATTTTTTTATTTAAACTATTTCAAACTATTTAATACTGGATACTAAGGTATACACCATTTCCAGTTTAATTTCAGATTGATCAGTTATATTTCAGATATCATCATTTTAATTTCAGAAGATATCAATTATATTTCATCTGCTACCTGTCTGAGGTAGATATCCTCGAAAATCTTCAAAGCATTTGTATTTCAAATATTGTGATCAGATTTCAAATGCTTTAAATCACAATTTGGCAGGATTTTCTGATGACAAGATGTCTGACACGTTAAGCATTGACGACAGTGTGGATGAGCCAACAGTGAGAGGCAGCTACTCAAGGCATTCATTCATTCACTGATAGAGAGCGAATCCTTTCTGCAGCTGACAGTGGTGACGACTGGATAGGTACAGCACGTTTGCTAAAAATCAACAAGAAGACAGCGTATCATTGGATTCGTCAAAATCGAATTCAATTCAAGAAACGTGGTGGATACAAGACGAAAAAGCTTTCATCTGAGCAGATACAAACCGTAATCTCATGGTTTGAAGAGAACAGTCAAACGACCCTGAAGCAGGCTGCAGAAAGGATTCGCCAAGCGTTCAGCACCTCCGTCTCTGTCTCCACTGTTGGCAATTATTTGGATGGTCATATCATGACATTGAAGAAAATCCATAAAGAGACACAGTCAATGAACAGCGATCAAAACAAGACTAAGTGGAGAGAATGTTGTCTTCAGATGTCGGAGTACCTAAGAGACGGCAGGCAGCTGATATTCGTTGACGAAGCAAACTTCAACCTGTTTTGCAAAAGGACAAAATGTTGGTCTCGCCGACGTGATCGGGCAAAAATAATTCTGCCAAATTCAAAAGGTCCAAATTTACACCTAATCTCAGGGATGATGTCCACTGGACTGACTGGCTTTACCACGCGTCGAAGCAATTTTAAGGCCGATGACGCCAATGAGTGGCTTCGCTCCATGCTGAGAGCGCACAGCTCTGCCGGACATGATTTGAATTCTGTAGTTGTGATTTCCGACAATGCCCCATGCCATTGTCGATTTGAAAGGGTCTTTGAAGAACCTGAATTCAATGGTGCAGAATTGCTTAGACTATCTCCTTATTCGTGTATGCTTAATCCAATTGAGAATATTTGGAGCAAAATAAAGAATCATGTCAAGACTGCATTGGGCAATCCTCCAGTTACGGCAGGAGAAATACCCCTTGGTGAGCAAAGAATGCGCCGATTGGAAGACGAAGTCAATCATGCTGTGACGCAAGTATCAATGCAAGACTGTCTTCGTTGCTTCAATCATTTTCTGTCCTTCCATTCGAGAGCCATAGACTTGCAAGATATGCAAGTCGGCATGTGACTTTTGATGACTTTTTGAAAAGTTTTTTGTGTTCAAATTTATTTTGAAATGCAAATATATAGCAAGTGATGCAAGCGAAATGTAGTTTTATCATCTATGTTCAAGTCTTCAGGGAAAAACAGTATGGGAGAAGTAGCGATATACAAGGAATTATAATAAAAGCAGAGAATATTTTATGGCTATAGTGTCATATGATTGCTTCGAAGCATTTCATGTCCAAAGGAGACACTGATTCCAGATTGCGAATACAGGCTTCTTTTTCGCTATTTTAGTTTCAACGTGCATTTGCATGAAGATGCATGCGCATAGTTGTGATATGATGGGCCTATCTGCTGCATCAGCGCTTTCAATTTTTGTATGTCAAGAACAGTAGGCCCCAATGGATCAATAAGCGGAGTCATATCTGAAATTAAATTGACCTTGTCTGAAATATAAATTACCATAGCTGAAATTAATTTGATGATATCTGAAATATAGGTGACGGGGACTGAAACTAAACTGATGCATCTGAAATTAAAGTGATGATATCTGAAATATAGTTGATGTTGTCTGAAATTAAACTGGAAATGGTGTAGTTCTGATCAAACATAAATTGAAAGTCTTCTTTGCAATGTTTGGTGCCTATGTCTATTCCTAGTCCATGGATAGAAATCTTGTGCATTTCTTAGTATGGCCATAGACTTCTTAATGTCAAGGTATGGCCATGGTGTGGCCGACAAATAGAACGCTAAGATATCTTACATATTCCAGATGTAGATGTATGCATAGAAATCAATCACCTTCACTCGATTAAAAAGTCCTTTTCATTACTCTCAGCGATATCATTGTCTCGATCGCTGCATTCTCTCGACAACCATATCGCTCCTCGTACTGAAAAGTTGACTTAAATCTTCGTGAAAATAATTAGGTCTGTGATTCTGCAAATAGCAAAAGCACATCTGCATTTTTAATTTATAAAGTCCATATGCAAATTGAACTTGTCCGGTTGCTCAATGATTGTATTTTGTGTGAAAATGAGGTGCTGTTTGTTGCATGAGAATTTCCACGGCTATTTTATGACGCACTCTAACTATTTGCGTCATCAGTTACATAATTGACTATTTGCCTTCTCCTGTGAACATTATTGAACTCATCATGTGGTATTGTGCACATTAATTCAATATTAGCATTCATTATGAGCTATAAATATTTACAGTGAGACGATAGAAAAGACCCGATAGAGTTGAGACCCAGCACCACATGTGAGATACGCAAATTTTTGCACTTCTGTAGAAATGTACACGAATTTGACTGATTATGATAGTAATACATAAGAAAGGAAAGTAATGCACAAATCCTCCATGCCATGACAACCTTGGAGAGGTAATATGGTTTGCTAAATTAGCAATTCGATGGGTTACTATTACTTCAAAGCTCAGTCTTATTATGGTAAGATTATTTTCTTAAGCGTGATCATAGTCACAAACTGCCAGCCACGGATCGAAACATCGCAATCAAAGAAACTAATCATAAAAATTGTATTTAAAAGATATAAATGGGTCCACATTGCTCTTCAGATTCAGGAAATGACGACTTGTGAATCATAAAATCATGCCACTGAAAATTGAATTAAAAACATGACATCCCAGCCAAGAAGCATATTAATGAGATCTCAACTTTTCCTTGAAGACTTGCAGGGACTTGTATTATAATATAGCTCATGAAATTTCCATAATCAACAGCTTAATTTCCGCTTAATTAAGATGCTTGTTAGAAAATATTCATCCCTATTGATATACAACTTTCATACTACTTATAAAGTGGCTTCATCTCGGTAGTATATAAACATGCAAAAATTCAACTTTTTAAATCAACTGATTTTTTTGGACCGTATATTCGTAATCTCTGAAAAAGACTGAATCTTTTTATATAAAAATGTTTGCTGTATGCAGATACTTATTTGAGTCGACTCTCTACCTACTATATACTTCTTTAGGGGTTATCTGAAGTTGACTAGAATGGAAATTGACTCAAGGTCGTGGTACAGTAGGGGAAACTATGTTGGGGCATGGATCACCAATGAAAAGTTTAGAATTTCGTGACTGATTCTAGCCCAATGAGACAGCCGTTAAGAAGTGTATCTAAGTGAAAATGCCAGCGGTTTTTGTGCCACTATTGTGTATTGCTTTACTTCCATTCTAGAGGTTTTATTCTTATCAATTTATATAACTAGAACGGACATGTGCTTTAGAAAAACGTCTTGAACATGTATTGTCATCACAACTGCACCGAAACGGTACCACCTCCCCAATGGTTGACAATGGGAAGGTGGTACCGTTGCCATGTCAGTGTAGCCAGGCAAAAATAGCCAAAATTAAGTCAAAACATGAAATTTACTTATTCTGTAGAGGCTCTCAGATATCAAATACTGAATCATGTGACTCGCTTCAACTTTTATATCGAAGTTGATGTTCTGACCTCAATTATATTTCAAATTTCATGCGATTCTGATAAATAGTTTCTTTTCTGCAAAAGAAAATGTAGGAAAATTGCCAAGTGTTTCACAATCCATAGATATTTCTTGAATTTTACCATTGGATTCCAATGGGAATCCTTTAACCTTACTTACCTATGACCGAGAGCGACTGGCTGTGACACTCAATAATTTGATTTTTGTATTCAGCGTTTCAAGATCTACAAATCCATGCACGAATCCCTTTGTGCACGAATTGAGGAAGAAAGTGTCAGTAGCTCCCGGACTATTTATTGATCCATTCTTTTTTGAATTCAAGGCACCCCAAATTCACAGTAGAGAAAAGTAAAAATATGATTTCATTTTTTCATGTTTTATAACCCCTTCCTCGCTATAGCGAACCTTTTTGCATGGATCTCGCGAGGTTCGATGTAGCGAGTCGCGACTGCAATGATGAAATGAACCGAAGTACACACATTTTGTATACTTGCATTGGTCATATGGATGTATCAATACTGACGTTATAAAAGTAGAGAAAGATTAAAAGATATAAAAAATGTGAAATAACTAGTAAGAACATGTGGAAATGCACATACTTAAATCGCCTTTAATTAATAAGTGAAAGTTCAACAACGTCGCTAATCTGTTACATTTGGCATGGTTTTAATACTGTTTGTTAATTCATTCGAACAAGAAATTAGACTCTGCAATATAATGCCGAAATTGAAAACATAAGAAAATTGAAATAAGAAATTTATGTCACTCATACCCCATTTACTCAGAAGAGCAGAGATACCTCACAGACTTTCTGTTTACCTCATTGTGGATTATGAAAGTAGCAGAGGCTTAGGCAAATAGGTGAGATAGACAAGAAAAGAGTAACGATCATTTACTTTTTGATTATCTATTTTTTTCATTGTTTCTTAAGATTGTCTTTGATTACAATCATATTACAACAATGGTTCGTGTGGACAGCATACAAACCGTCAAACCATGAAAGATTTCTGTTCTTATTCAACTTTGTCTCAATGAAGCACAGTAAACTAAGAAATCTTTCTGAGCAGTTTCTGCCATTCCCACGGGTGTCCCTTGTTTTAATGAAGTGAATGATAAGAATAGAAAGTAGCTGTGCTCATTTCCTGCCTTCTGTGAAATATTCTAAGAGAGTGTTTCGGATATTCATGCACACAACAGATAATTCTGCATTTCTAATAGTTCATCATCAGCTGTTAATCAACAAGATAGTGTCTGCGGTTATGAAAGTATCGTCCAAAGTCAACTGCACTTCTTAATTAACCATTTCCTTGCCGTGGTCCTCTTAAAGCTAAACCGGCCGATAGTGCGGCAGCCAGAACGAGTTTCTGCAGGGAATGAGGCCGAAAATGAGACTTTCACAGAATGATGTACACTATATGCCTACTACGAGTCTGCACGTCTGCCGAGTTCTAGTGAGTTCCTCTTCTTGACAGACAGGATCAAAGAAAAACACATGTTAATCCAATGGGACGCAGATAGCAGCTTTTGGCTAAAACGAAATTTTCTAAGTTTTCTCTGATTAAACAAAAAGTACTGAGCCCAGAGTCATAATTTTTGACATGGGATGTCTTCAGGCCATTTCCTTTCATGTTCATGCAGCCCTGTCTATAAAGCTAAACACACTCAGATTTGGCGAGCCTCTTAATGTCGTCAAACACAAACATTTTGAGCTACTTTATCCACATTCAACCACATTCTCACACACATTGTCGATCAGAAGCATACTGTAATATCACATGCACATCATAGGAAATGACCTGAAGACATTCAACACCAAAATTCATGACTCTGGACTTAGTACTTTTCGCTTAATTAGTGAAAACATACAAAATTTCATTTTGGCCAAAACTGCAATCTGCGTCCCATTGGATTCATATGTGTTTTTCTTTGATCCTGTCTGACAAGAAGAGGAACTCACTAGAACTCGGCAGAAGTTCCGATTCGTAGTATGTATAGGGTGTGCATCATTCTGTGAAAGTCTCACTTTCGGCCTCGTTCCCTGCAGAAACTCGTTCTGGCAGCCGGACACGAGCGACGTTTCTGTGACTATTAGTTTTACGCTTGGTCTGCTGGGAAGTCAAAGTTATAACATTTTCTTGCTGAATATTGCCAATTTTTGCAAACATTTTGTATTATAACTTCTCGGAGATCCCTGTCATACCGCAGACATCGAATTCAAGTGCTATGCTAATTCTACTGAACGCTAAGCATTTCCTCAATCATCTGAATTCATTGGGTGTGTGTAAGACGTAGATCAGCGTAAAAGTCAGCACATTTGAAGTTGCGTGGAACTGTAGAATTTTATTTGAAATATTTATTCAATTTATTTCAATCTATAAATTACATACGGATATTTGAGTTGTGTTCCATCCATTAATTAATCTTATCTCTTTATGTACTCATAAGTAACTCCTCAGTCGATTCAGATAGGCTGGCTTCGTAAACAGCAACCATTGAAGAGATTTATAGCCAAAATTGAGATCAGTGACACAGCAAAAATTCTGTAAGAGACATAAAAAGCAGAAGATGGAAATTGCTTCATTTGAGTTTTATCAATTTTCGAGATTTCTAGCCTAAACCTGTTTAGCACAATTCGATAGCTGATATTCTCAGCTTCCAATTCACCCATAGTACATGCGCATGTGCGGATTGTCAGTTGAAAGAATTCAATAATGAAGGTATATATGCTGGAAAGGTTGAATGTCTTCTTAAAGTTCGAGTGAATTCAATATGATACTGGCTCGAACGGGGGAAACGCGCAGGGATGATGTTATGAAGAGGATGGGAAAGTGACTTCTCGGCCTCAAAGAAAAGTTTTACAGCATCCATGCATAAAACGTCTTTGAATGGAGAGGATATCAGACAATTACAGTCACTCTCGTGAATAATACGGTGGCATCTCCAATTAAAAGAATCAATTTTGTCAAGAATTTTCTGCGGCAATGAAGCAAACAAAGGAGAGCCATAACACAATATACTTCGTGTTAGACAGTAATACACAATTTTTAGCTGCTGTTGGTCACAAATAGGCTTCAAAATTCGAAGTGCATACAATCTTTGGTTGCATTTCCTCAAAACGTTACCGAAATGCGAATCCCACTTTAAATTGCTTGTGAGTGTCACTCCGAGTAATCGAAGTAAAAGTCTACAAATTCTACACAATAAGTAAGCTGTTTCGAAAAGAGTCACGCCCAGAGTTTTCATTGCGTTTAGAAACTTTTATAATAAAAGTCTAGCTTCTCTATATTTCTACGTGTTTTGAATTATTTGCCCTTAATGCTCTGTTTTAGACCGTGTTGAGTGATAGCACAGGCACATAGTTAGCATTATTAATGCACACATCAAGAAAGAAATATGATGATTTTGCCAGTAATAATAATAACAAGCATGGAGACAAGGTATTAGAAGTACTGTACATGCAAGACAATAGAGATGAAAATATGGTCATAATCACTGCGTTAAGTAGCAGAGTAACAAGTAAGCCACATTTACCGCAGCGTCGTCCTGCTAATAATTTATTATGTATGCAGTAGCACGACAAATGGTGCAATGAATGATTTGAAAGCAATGTTTGTTTAAATTGCATACCATTACCAATCAATCGACAAAAGTCAAATAAAGTGAAGTGGCTTGTCAAACCATTAGTGCCAATTGATTATCGACGATAATTCATTAATTGTCTACTTGATTTGAGAAATCAGACGAGAAACAATGTAGTGCTCTATAGTGATGTTGTTGCTTCTGGCCAGACATGGTCATTGACAGGAACGTTGCCTGCTGTGTGTTGACTGCTGACTGGGTGAGTGACTGTATGAATACAATGATGAGTACTGTGCGCAATTTAGCTATGTCGCAACGTGGAAAAAAGAAGGCAACAATCCATCCCGCAATGATGATATATGTATCTATGCATGTGAAGGATATTTAATAAAGCTCAGCGTATACCTGCACATGTATTCATAGCATTGCTGCTCAGACCATTTCAATTGCACACAATAGTATTGACATAGATTTTTTCGGGCAACAATGAAGGATATTTTCAGGCGCCCTCAAATGTACGACATTGTTGCCCTCAAAAATGTTAATGTTATATTGCTGTTAAATGTCTTTGAAGACCTATCCTCGATATTCATGAATTCTCCTTCTGGATATCTATGAAGACTTCTGATCGATGTCTATGAGCACTCTCCACTAAATGTCAATAACCCATGCCAATCAACTTCTGATTGATGTTTATGAGTACTTCTGATCGATGTACATGGTGGCTTATGAACGATGTCTATTAGTTCTATATGTACAGCTCGATGTCCATAAGATCTCCTCATCGATGTTTTTGAAGAATTCTTCTAGTTATTTATTGGCATTTCTATCAAATATTTATGAGTAAAACCCTTTTCTACTCCTCAATTGTCTATGGGCATTTCAGATCGATCTTAAGTTCTCCCCAACAATATCTATGAAGCTCAGTTCAGCTGATTCAATTGTTTAATCTAAGGTTAGTAGCTTGTTTTTCATTGTCATCGTAGAAAAGACTCCGAGTTAAACATTTTAATTGTTTATCTCTTCTCTACTTTTCAACTTTTATGCGAGCCTAGACATCCTACCACATTTTATTGTTTGGTCTACAAATGAACTTGTACTTCGTTTGACTTTTTTGAGTCATAGAAAACATTATTCGCATTCGAGGAGATGACATGAAATATAAAATGATCCATTCACGGTGTTTTGTTGATGTTTTTACATAGAAATCGCCAAATCTATGAATGAGATTTGAACCATTTGTAACAATTAGTAGGATTTGTATTACCACTTGTTCGTACTAACAACAGACTGTCTCGCCGATGGAGGAAGTACTAGTCGACAGTCAATCCAAAGGGAAGCTCGTCACAGAAACAAACCAGGCCAATTCCCAGGCGTAATAAACTGGATGTCCTTTCACCAGTACGAACATTACACGGCTCCAAACCTAATGCGAAATCTGTCGACGCCTGTAGAAAAGATTTGAATGTTACATTGTAAATATTAAAGTGCGTTGTGTAGGAGGAATTAGACCATTTGCCATCAATCATAACTGTACGCTGTAGAAGTCTTTTCCTCACGGAAACAAATAATGAAGCATTTTATCGACAACAATTTACTTAACTCAAGGATTCATATTCTCGATTCAAGACAGGATGTGTAATTGAAGAATAATTATTATGACAAATGATGCACTGCAGTTAGTGATAGTTCATATCCGAAGGTGAATGACTGCATGAAAGGAGCTTTATGACGACAAGCTCTTGAAATCATGATAGTAAATGTAAGGGTTATGCCTTCGCCCGATTCACCTGAGAGGCTCAAATGGAGTGATTGTAGCATTCTTTATTGTCTAATGTTACTACAAAAGCTCCAAGTATCCTGATTGATGATTATTTAAACACGTTCTTCCACTAATTTGTCTCATGTAAACATTTGATGAATGATGCTTTGCGTTTCTTGGAATTCCTGCGGTCAAAGGTCAGCGCTCAGTTGCCCTGTTGCATAGGGAGTCGACCACTGACCTCAACGAACGTTTCAGTAGGTGGTTGGTCCATTGATAACATCGCCTGTTCGACTTACCCGGATGACGACGAACTGACGGCGCAATAGCTGTGGTACCGGTCGGGGAGACCTCGGTTCACTTCTCACTTACAAGGGAGTCATACAAGGATATAATATTGGAACCGAATTCTATGAGTGGGAAGTCATTCAACTTGAAAAAATCCATTATTTTGGAATTGTTGTATCCTATTATCTAATTATATGTTTTTGTAGCGAAAACAATCGATGTAGAAATTTTGGAGATGTGTATAATACGCGGTCATCGCTATTACCAAGGTTGGGACAGAGTCAAATAGACATGTAAGTCTAAAATGCATTTATTTTCATTTTTGTCCACGACCCAAACGCACCGGTTAGTTCCTTAAAATAAACGGCGTGGCGCTCTCAGAGGAATATTCATCAGCTGTGCGATGTTTAATGGCCACGAACACCTATTTCTAGAAATTTTTGGTGGTCGAGAAATTGGCCGAAGTCATCCGATTTCCTCTCAAATTAAGGCGAAGCCTCAGCTTAGCCGGTTTTAGCCAACCAAAACCAGTTAGGCAGCACGGCTTCCATTCACGCGTTTTTGGAAAATCAACATAAATATTTTGGTCTCAATCTCACATATAGGAATCGCAATAATTTTGCAAGTTGGGAGGGATACAACCAGTGGTCGTCAAAAATCATTTGCATTGCGACTGATTGCAATTAATTGGTCAATTTGCAATGGGGAATATATTTGCGTCAATTGGCAGTTTTAGTTGCAATGGCGTCGCCACTTATCATCATAGCATTGGAAAAATATCGCGCTTTCAGTGATTTATTTAGAAACTGAACTTACTTAATATCTGTTATTCTCAAACTGACAGCTTTCAGGATTATGTACCACGTACGTCAACTCGCTCTGTCCAGCTTTCTACATGTATATTCAATAAACGATTATTATTATTCATTTTGGAAACCGATTGGTGCATAACTCATTTACTGTCTCTACATGCATATTACAATTCTTATGTGATAAGTTTTGAAAATCTACTTTATGCTCTGTGTGACTATTCTGTGTTCTGTGTGAGGGTATACTCAAGTCACTATCTAAATTGATAATAAGCTATTATGCGATTGTAAATTATGTATATCTATTTATCATTATTCGTTAAAGTGAAATATCAAGGAAAAAGTCAAAATTAAGAAGTAGTCTATTAAAATGGCATTGATAAATAGTTGATAAATTGATTGAAAAAGTGGCAATAATATTGATTGATGACTTCAATTAACTGCAATTACTTGATTGCATAGCCAGAGTTAATTGCAATTAATTTTTTGATAACGCGTGTCTGCGGCGCGGTGGCAAGGGTGCGGAACCGCATTGGGACAGTCCGATCTGTTGAAACAACTTATAAAGGGAATCCAATTGTCCAACAGACCATTGTGTGAACGTGTACTGACAATGCTTACATAATACATTCATATTCTGCATTATCACAGACTTATTGCTTTCAGGATTCTACAAGATTGGTATTTTCAGTAATATTGAGTATCAGCTCTTATTAAAATACAATTGATTTTAATGTACGAAAATATATTGACAATCATTTCAGTCAAATTATCATGATGCAGTTAGTTCCATGTAATAAGGAATTCCAAAATCTTAATTAGCTTTTTACAATTTTTTAATTACTTTTTACCAGCTTTAATGAAGTTTTCGAATATTTTAAGTACGATTGTCGGAAATGCTGCATTGCAGCTAATCGGTAAAGAACATTGAATAACTGGAGCTATTTTTAGACAACCCTGGTCGAGAATGACGCATTACTCGCGAATGCTTGATTATTCCGCAGATTCTTTAAAACCCCAATGATGAGGCATCCTATGTAATTCAGAACAAGGAAATTTCTGGTCTACTGACCCCTTATCTAAATGGTCAGTATTGTTATGATCTCTTCATCGCTTTTGTCTCTAAGAAATTCAGTGACTCTTTGTTCTCTGCAAGATCATGTTCTTCTTCCTGACCTTTGACAACTTGTCATCCATCATAAATCTTCAATCAGAGCTATGGACTTAGAAAATATTGATAACGAGAATTTCATCTATGTTGTAATAGTCCGGCAGCCAGAGCCATCATCTGTAGGGAGCGAAGCAAAAGATTATACTTTCACAGACATGCAGCCTATTAGAGTAAAATCAGGGATTATCGACAATAAAATGGTTTTCGGGCTCTCACGGCTATATTTCTAGGTTTTGATATGAACTATGGCATCTAAGTAATATCTTCTTACTCGAATTTGTTAGTTTATCAATTAGATTGACAATTCTAGGTGAAAAGCAAGGTATGTAAAATATAATGATGTTCGCATCGACACTTTGTCGGGTAATATCAGGTATAGTAGACTAAAGAAATTATATATTGTATGAAGCGAAATTTCACACATCTGTTGTTTCTTTGATTGTCTGATTATTTGAAATTTCATAAACTAAAGTCAGTCTAGATAGGCGAAAACGTCAAAGACGAAGAAGATTTCCGCACATTTTTCATGCATGCAACGCCAGCGTGCATAGTGATGAAGCTTAGCATTTTCAGACAATTGAAGAGATGAGAGATGTATACAGTTTTGTTTCATGTAATATATAATGTCTTTGGCTTATTTTACTTGTCCTTTTATGACGCTCCTTTAGGGAACAGTCGATGTCGCCCTGCATCTGTCTATATTTGGCGAATATCATTACATGGAGCACACCTAACTTTTCACCTAAAATCGTTCCACCAAGCTTCTGTTGCACCTTTGGGAGTCAACTACTTGTTGGTGCAATTTGCTGCACGCATGGATGAGTTCCTGAAGTTCTAAACCATCATTTTTGAAAAGTGGCTTTACTGTCGATATTACCCGATTTTACCATATTGCTACCAATCTGCGTCTCCCGAGTACTCCTAGTCTCTCTTCTTGCCAGAGAATCAAATAGAACAATGTACATTAGTAGACCCAATGAGAATGTAGGTGAAGATGACACGTGTTCTGACTGATTAAACGGGTAGAAGTAATGTACTCAAGTCGAAAACCGCAATACTTCATTTTTTCTAAACCACACTTTGTTATAATAAGTTCAATAGGTCTATTTCAAACTTCTCCAACATTTTTCTCATTGCCGCTAAAGTGCACAAACACCATGCAAGGTGAACGAAGTTTCAATACAAAGCAATTAGCAAAGCCATGTCTTTGTTCTCTGGCCACGAGTGCAGATTGTTTACCTTGATTGTTCGTGTACTTTAGCGGTAATGAGGAAAAATATTGAAAACTTTTGAAATAGAGCTATTGAACTCATTTGAACAAAGCTTGCACATTCGCACTCCTTGCATCGCAAGGATTCTGAAGATCCCAAACATGAAAATATTTCATGAAAAAGTGAGAACATAACATTTTTAGTCAAAAGAGTCATGACTTTGCGACAACTTCACAATGTCACTACTTTTTTCCTTATTCAATGACTTTGATGACCAGTATATCAAAAGAGAGCTCAAAAAATGATCATTCTCTCCCTGCCTGATTCATATTCATACTAGCAAGTTTTCATTAGAAAATTGCGATATGTGAATTGAGCGAATTTCATATTTTGAGCACTGCTCAGCAAATGCAATAACAGATATATCATAGCTCATTTGAAAGCTGAGAATGCAAGCCACCCTAAACGTATCAAGAGTCTACAAAAATTCAGATTATTTTTTCTTCGTGTTGAAAATCTGTGCAATCTGTTCTTTACAAAGGGCAGATTGCACACATTCTAGACACGAAGAACTACTACCACCTGCTGTCGGCATTGTTATTCGCATCTCTTACAGCATTATCGGTTGATTTTTATGAAAAGATAAGGGCATTATAATGCTCATTGTTATAAAATTATATAGAATAGTATACTACATGTCTATATGCAATATAGAAGCATAAAACAGCTATATAGTCCGGCAGCCAGAACGAGTTTCTGCAGAGAACGAGGCCGAAAATGAGACTTTCACAGAATGATGTACACTACATGCCTACTACGAGTCTGCACGTCTGCCGAGTTCTAGTGAGTTCCTCTTCTTGACAGACAGGATCAAAGAAACACACATGTTAATCCAATGGGACGCAGATAGCAGCTTTTGGCTAAAACGAAATTTTCTAAGTTTTCTCTGATTAAACAAAAAGTACTAAGCCTAGAGTCATAATTTTTAGCATGGCAGATTTGGCGAGCCTCTTAATGTCGGCAAACACAAACTGTATTTTGAGCAACTGTATCCACATTCAACCACATTCTCGCATACATTGTCGATCAGAAGCATGACAGTAGCACTTGCACATCATAGGAAATGACCTGAAGACATTCCATGACAAAAATTATGACACTGGGCTTAGTATTTTTCGTTTAATGAGAGAAAACATACAAAATTTCATTTTAACCAAAACTGCAATCTGCCTCCCATTGGGTTTACATGTCTTTTTCTTTGATCCTGTCTGACAAGAAGAGGAACTCACTAGAGAACTCGGCAGAAGTGCCGATTCGCAGTAGGCAAAGGGTGTGCATCATTCTGTGAAAGTCTCATTTTCGACCTCGTTCTGACTGCCGGACCAATAGATGGAGTAACACTCAAAGAGTTCGCAGTTTCTTTCACTCAATGTACATAAAGCTGTCTGTGTGATAACACGTTCTGATTAGGTTATCTGACACATAATAGCTGCTAACCGGAGTGCAAATGTGCTAGATTTGTGAGTTTCGAATTTGTGAATGAACCATGAATTAGTGAAATACGCATCTGTATATTGCGTAGGTAGCTGCATCTTCGATCGAAATATATGTACAGTATTTTAACATGCTATTTTGGACATTCAAGCAGTTGTGGTGTGGCATGTTGTTTTATCGTGAACACCTTGAATGTTCATTCATTCATACATTTAAATGTAAACAATAATTCGTTCTATGCTGATTGTCGATAGTTCAAGTTTGCCCTCAGTATAGGCCAAAGCATGCATGAAAAATGCATGTCGTTAGAGTAGACTGACCTTCATTCGGTGCATTGTAGCTTAGAAGCTACAAATCTACATGTACATCCTACACGTAAAATGCGAGCAAATTTGAATCTAACTTGTGCCATATTATGTAGTTCATATCAAGTACGTGCCACACTCAGTCTGACGTTTATTTGTGATAATCAATAGGCAAGACCAACTAATTCATAAAATATCATTATTGCTACGCACATGTCCCTGATATCAGCGCACATCATATTTGCGTAAGTTTTACCGTATTAACTAAATTAGATATTGATAACTTAACCAAACAAATTTAAAAAAAATAAATATTCAAATTAAAGAAGAAGTCTTTTAAAGTGGTAATGACAAATGATTGCAATTAAAGTTAATTGGTCGTTTAACCAAAGTTAATTGTATTTAATGTATGATAACCCGTGGATGCGTCGCCATGGTATTGGCAGCTTTGTTCGGGCGAGGGTGTGGAACCGCACTGGAACAGTCCGATCTCTTGAAACAACTTATAAAGGGACCAATAGAACACTCTACGAACTTACACTGACAATGCTTACATAATATAATCATATTCTAAATTATCACAGACTTATTGCTTTCAGGATTCTACAACATTGGTAATTGCTGCAAGATTGAGTATCTGCTCTTGCAAAACACAAATGCTTTTAATGCACGAAAATATTTCGACCAGCATTTCAGCCAAATTATCATGATATGTTTGCATGCAATAAGGAAGCTCAACTTTTTACAAGCTTTAATTAAGTCTTCGAATATTTTAAATACGATAATCAAAAATTGCAGCATTAATTAATCGGTAAACAACATTGAACAAGAGGAACAAATATTGGACAATCCTGATGCGTTGCAAGTGATCGCGAATGCTTGATTATTCCTCAGATTCTTCGAAACCCCAATAACAGGTCATCCTTTGTAATTCAAACACAAAAGACTTGTTATTTGCAAACAATACTAAGGTCATTGTGTCGTAATCTGAATAAAACGATCCACAGTCAAAGATTCTTTTCCTTGCTTTTTATGCTACATTATCTCACTACTCCTGCTGAGAGTCTAGCTTCTTTTAATTATTTGAAGCTCATTTTTAATTCACTCATCATTTCGTTCAGCATTCTCTTCATTTTTCTTTGATCTTTTCGAATGTCAATATATTCCTTCTTCAAATCACTTAGAAGCTTGCGTCCGGTCAGAGTTAAGAACTCGTTTGCTAAGAAGAGGCTAATTTCTCATAACAATGCGCTTAGCTTACCTCGATAAAGCATTCTTGTCTCTAGAAATACCATCTGCGTGAATATTGACCTCCACGATTGCAGTTTGGTCTGCACTCTTCATTCTTGATTTTCTGACTGATGCGCGTCGATGTACGTGTATGTAGGTCTACAGTCTGACAAAGCCACAACTGGGTATGGGAGAACGTCGAGCTGGAAACCTTAAGTCAATGAACTGATAGGGATTTAACATGAAATATAACAGGAAATAGTGCTTCAATAGGAAACATGCGTAAACTGTACCAGACTGTGAACCAGACTAGGTCATGATCAGTTGCTCACAGCACAATGCAGAAGACATAGAAATCCGACTTTTCGCTTGCTGTAGATTCTTGCTGCAAGCCGATTTATTGCAAATACAGAATTAGATTGTTTACGCGGCGTATCACTTTGCTAGAAGTGCAAACTGATTCAAAGCGATGGCGGCAAGGTCAGGAACTTACTAAGTGGGCAAAAAGAAATTTAATAGGAAAAATAGTCGTGCCCCGCTTGCAGATTGCTCTAAATTCCTTCAAAATGCTCCGATCGCCACGATTCCTTCATATTCGAAGAATTCAGATCATTGTGCAAAGGTTTTCTCGATAATGTTGGCCCCTCCGATCATTATCAAAAAAGTTAGCAGGCGCACGAAAAAACGTTCTCAAACTTCTCATCGAATCTCATCATGTCGAAGTTCACGAACTTGACATCGGCTGTGTCTCTTTGATGTGTGATCCGGTTGATAACAGTCAATGAAACTTAATACAATTTGGCGTGCTTGATGTTGAACTGGCTGCTCATTGTTCGATTGCTATGGTATTATCTATGGGCATCATGTCAGCAGATTGTGCCATTTCATTAACGTTACATGTTCCAATGCTTCCCTTCTAGTCAAACAGAAGAAGAGACGACCTGTCTAATTCTGTGAATGCAAGTTTATTTATCAAAATACTTTTACACTCAGCAACAATGATAACTGCACATTGAAATTTCTTTCTTTTTCATTCACTAAGACATCGCTGATCAATCAATCAATTGATTTGATGACTATTCACGCCCGCAGTAGCGACAGCTGTCAACTTCTAACCGAGAATATTAAAAAACTAATTAATGATCAATGGTTCATATATTATGCAATCATTGCCGGGAGTTATAATGGTATATTTTCATTCGAAAGCCCATCGAGCATTTGATAGCAGGGCTTGAAATGTTGATTTTACTTTGTACAATAAATATCTTTAATATTGGAGGGTTGATGGGAATTTAGTTTCAAGAATATCTAAGACGTTTGCTTCTAATTATTTTGAATTATTTGAATTATTTTATTATTTAATTATTTTTCTTTTAAAAGATCAACTTAATTTTTATAATATTATTAGACCCTAACGCACCATTTTTATTTAAATTGGATATTACAATAATGCATAAACTACATGTACATGTAAGTACATAATTCAAGCTTATCTATGAAATGAGAACAACACACGAAAACTTTTTAAATTCCAAAAAATATTACTTTATTTACATGAAGAAATGTAAGAAAAATTCAATATCGCGTGTAGCCTCCACGGGCTAAAAGTAAACTTGTTACACGTCGAGGCATTCCCAAAATAAGTCGCCGAATGTAGGTTCGAGGCATCTCATTCCAGCAGGTGGTCAGCGCCTGTCTCAGTTGCACTACATTTTGTGGAGGATCCATTTAAATAGCTTCAGAGCTACTGACGCTTTGTTACTAAGCTTGCGAAAGAGCTTCTTATTATTTTTACTTTGTAGATTTTCATCCAACATCAGTAAAACGACAATTTTTACGCTGCAGTTACAGTCGTCTTACAAGTCACGGAACGTCAAACATCGCCACATTCCACTTGATTATACAGAGCAGATCCTTGTACTGCTGAGTTTGGCACACTTAATAATACAATGATCTAGCATTCAATTAATCCCTCAAAGTGAGATTTGTCATTTCCATGATTCTGATTGCAACTTCAACAGCCGAGTCAGCCGCTTTTTCACTTGATGGGACTAGGATTGAAGCGAGCTGATCGGTGATGGTTTATTCAGCATATAAGTCACGAGGACAAGCATAAATAAGTAATGATATTCTTTTTTGATCACATAACGATCTCTCTGAGATCTATTTATCATCACGTAGACCTATTCTTTCACCCTTGCGAAAGAAATTAGCAGACGAAGCAATGCATTTCAGGAGATTATGAATACTATGAGAAACTGTCATCAAATGAGACATTTTGGCATTTGTATTTTCTGTCAATTTCAAACGATCATGTTTATTTCTGCCAAACAGACATGAACCATCGCTGTCGTCAGTCGCTCGATAAAGTTTTGAAGAGCTAGCTCTCTCACATTCTTTACAATAAAATGTCTTGAAGACGCGAAGAAAATCTTTCCTGACTTCTATGTGACAGCCAGCTATGATTGAAAAAAGCTTCAAGTCTTCCCAAGAACTGGTGAAAGCGAAATAAATTAAAGTTCGCACTTGCCCTGAAGTAGGCAGCTATAGACTGTTTACACATTCAAGCAGAAGAATGCCAAACAAATCTATCAATGTCTGGCAATAGATTTGCTTTGACGATCCTCATCACGTGTTCGAAATGCGCTTCAGTTTGTGTCATTCTAGGCAAATATAGATTTCAATTGAATTCAGTATTCTAAATAAGCACTGATTAATGGCTATTGTAGCTTGTTGATGAATTCGGTTATAACTTTAAAATTCATGACTGTGCTATAAATGGAAAATTCAAAATGGTTTATCTTTTTTTAAATAAACTATCAACATTGTACTTGCATGTTAGGGATGAAAACCGCGACTTAAACACCATTGGCATGTATTTTATCAACTATTGATATCTTTGAAAGTACTTGAAGAGATAACGACCACCCGCACTGTTTATGTGAGCCGGATCATGTAGAGATTAAAGAATTTAGACGATATCTTTGATGTGATGAGATTTTGGAGTGATTATTTAGACATCAACGTTGACCAAAGTGAATTCAAGATTTCTAGACCTGATATAGAGAAGTACCTTAGGTAAAGTACAGACTGTCCTCCTAACATTTGCCAAAATTTTTATGTCTGTCTCTTTTCATGTTTATCCGCGTCTCAACCAGCAAGGTCAGGGGATTCTCTTGAAGCTCTGACAAAGGACGGCTTCGTAGGCTGCCCTCAGAGCGGTAACTTAATGAGTTTATAAATGAACTATTCAATGATCACACAAAATATACCATTTTCCAAGAAATAATGGAGACGAATTTAAGACTAGATAGCGAGCAGTGATAATTCGCAATTTTTAAGACAGGCAATTTTTCATCATGTTGGCGAATGTCAATATCAAGTACCGGCACTTGATATGTCTGCGAATGTCGAACGATTTTATTGCAATGTCATGGTTCTGCTCCCATTTTTCAAACGAAGATGCACTTCAGCATTTGATCATTCTATTTACTATGCGTTCTCAAGAAGCAGAAATGATTGATTATCAATGGTGCGCTAGCTTAGACGACATGTCAGTAGTATCCTAAAAGTAGTATGTGATGAATACTCGCTGAAATTAACTTGATTTGCAAAAATTTGTGCATCTGTAATTGAAGCATTTTTTGATCAAATATTTTTACTGTTCAATATGCTTCAATACTCGAAACATACCATCATCATTGAGCAGTAATAGTGATACATGCACAAAGACTTAAATGCATGCCAGAGTTCATTCAAAAGGAGCGCGAGCAATAATAACAATAACAAAAAATAACAACTAAAATAACAATAACTTATCAGTCATAGTCTGAGTATTCCTGAGTTTCATATCCTGGTTCTTGTATGGACTTTATCAGCAAAGCTTCTCCAATACGAGTATAATTAGAAAGTAGCAAAATAGAGAACAACTTTTCATTTGGGGAATGAAGATGTAATGAGATTTCAGAGGCTGCTCAGCCGTTGATGTGCTCTTTAATCCTAGTGTAAAAGTGACGACGAGTTTCCCCGACATAGCACTCTTGACAGTGCTCATAAACAGTAATTTTATATCAAGGAAGAATGCTCGTTATAAGGAAAATGATCTTTATAAGGAATAAGTGAATTATTTTAGCTCGAATTTTAGTATTAAAGTATGAGGAGTTATTTGAAGTGGCGTGTTCATTCCGAGAGAATTAATTGAGCGAAATTGACAGTGCCTAGAAACCGGGAGACCGACCTCAAACCCAGGATCCCCCCTTATGAAGTCGACAAAGTAACATCTTAACCAAATGAGCTAGCTTACCGCCACTTTATGTGGCCAACAAATCTCCTGAATTTTCCTACTTGAATTGTCACCATAGAGTAGGGAAATATAGGTAGTGTCGACTCAAAACGTATCTGTATGCAGTGAAAATTTTTATATGGAAAGATTTAGTTTTCTGCGGAGATTACGCTCCTGTGGTCCAAAACACCATTTGAGCATTTTTGAAAAAAGTCAAAATTTGCCAATTTATATACTACCGAGATGACTGTCCTATATAAGTAGTATGAAACAAGTTGGATATCAAAAGGAATGAATATTTGATGATAAGCATCCTAACTAAGCGGAAATCAAGCTGATTTTATCAAGGGAATTTCATGAATTGTATCATAATGAAAGTCTTCATGAAAAAGTTGCGATATCATTCGTGCTTTCTTGGCTGAAATTTCAAGTTTTTAATTCAATTTTCACCGGCATGATTTTATGATTCACTAAATTCATGTTTTATTTGTTGAATCTGAATAATGATGTGGACCCAATTACATCTTTCAAAGTTAAATTAAGTCATTTTCTTTGATTAGGTGATTTTGCTGTGCCAGTGGCAGGTTGCATGTGATATGATCATGCTTAAGAAAATACTCTTGAGGTTGAGCATGAAAGTAATAGGAACCCATCGACTTGCTAATTTAGCTAACATTACGTCTCCAAGGCTGTCATGAGAATCAGTGAAGTAACATCATTCCTCCTGCATTACAATCATGATCATTCAATTCCGTTGTGATATCTGCAAAACTGCATAAATGTGCATATCTCACATTTGGTGATAATACCACCTGTATCTCCCTTGAGTTCATTTAATATAATCGGAAATGTATACACATTGGGGATTTAATAAATGCGGAGTTACCACTCTACCTAATATACGTACTCTATGATTATCACTATGAACCTTTCCCTGAATCTGCGGTTGAAATGAATTTGTCAATATCTCCTTGAATCCTCACTTTCCCATGCTTTGGCTGAAGTCTTAAGACACTCCCAAGAAAAGCGTTTTTGCCTATTCAAATTTCTGCTTTGCATTGTTCAGTTTTTGAACAACTCAGCCAACATTTCCAACCTTTCTGTAGTGACGAATTGGTGTGTCGGAATGTCCTACAGAAATGTGCATGCCCTCAGGTGCAGCATGCCGATTATGTGGGTGGAAATGAAAATAAGGAATATTTGATCGCAATATACATGTTTGGTTTTCAGCTGTAGCCATTTGTCCAATTGGAATTTCAAAACCACAACTCTCAATCCTCAATCCTCATGGTCTAGACGACAGCTAGTGAAATAATGGCGAACTTGTCTGTTTCTTCTTGCACTCTATTCAACGTTGATGTGTGGAAATACGTTCGTTCACTCTTTTCACTGTCTGCTTGAAAGTTTAGGTCAAATTTTTATGTCTGTCATTGACTATTGTAGCCCCTCTTCCGTAATGTCCAATGCACTTAAAGTCCTCTCTTCTTTTCCGTCGCGCACTATTGCTTGCCTTTCGGGTTTTGTCCTGGTTTTTGGATTTGCCTAAGCTTTGCACCAGAGGCATAAGATAATCACTGTAATTACTGGCTGAAATAAAACTGAAATGAAATAAATCAATGTGGAGTTGAAAATGACAGTCAATGGCTATTTATAGATTTTTGGAAGATATTCTTAGGTTTATTACCGCAACTTTGATCGAAGTGGCATGTGCAGAACTTGGCCAAGTTGTTACTGCAACATTTACGTTGACGATTTTGGTATGTCATTGATGAAAGCCATTCAGAGATAATTCTGCATGGGGAATTCGAACCTTGACACATTGATGGAACGTAGAACTTTCGAAATCAAATCACGATGAAAAAGGTTGGTACTTTACTAAATATCAACATTATATCGACCATGTTGATCTATCGTTTTCTTCCTTTTTAGGAAACTTTTAACTTTATATCAACGTTGCAACATACATTGATTCCGTAGATTTTAAGGTAGATTTTAACTTATGGGTTATCTCCCCCTCCCACGTTTTCAAATTTGTCTAAAATCCATAGAAATGAATCAATCGTCATAAAAATTTAAGCACAAGTAATTGAAGTTATTCTCTACCCACATACCAAAGTTTAGATAAATCGGACAAGTATTAGAGTGCCAGTACATGAATAAGAGACGATAGCACGAAGTGTAGCGAAGTCAGTAGCTGATCTGACTTCACCTGTGACCTCATCGTCTGAGCAGATAGCACTAGGTCAACAAAGCCATGTCGCGACAACTCAAGTGATAATGACCCAGACCACATCCTCTCCATTGATATGCTTAACTTACGAAGGGTGTGGTAAGGTAGTGGTCGTGGGAAGATTTCAAATAACAGTGGATGATACGAGGAGGGAGAAAGAGCAAGAGTAACACAAGAGTAACAATAATGCGTCGAACAGACGAAGCCAGATCAAGGTGCAGACTTCGCTATATTTCACGTGATCGCCTCTCATGCAAAAAGCACTTGTCTGATCTGCATAGATTTTTGTATGTGGGTAGAAAATATATTTAAGTACGTTTACCTGAAGTTTGGTGACGATTGATAAATTTTTCAGATTTTAGACAAATTTGAAAACCTGGGGGGAGATAACACATAAGTTTCGACTTTATTTCAGCTTTCTGGAAAATATAATCTTTGAAAAGAGCGTTGCTTTTCTAGCGTTGTTTTATAGACCAGTTTCAGTAAAATATCAGCGTTGTTGTGAAAGCCTTCTTGCAAAGTTCAAGTATTTACGACTTCGAGATTTGCAATGAAAGTGTGCTACGTTTTTAGGCCTATATAAACGAAAGATAGTGCTAAATATATATTATGCTAATATCGACACATTGCAACAATTCAATTCATCGCTACCAACCATAGAAAATGATAACAATAGAGCCTCTAGAATGGAAGTTCAGCTTTCAAGCAATGAACAATAATGGCACAAATCTCGGACGCATTATCACTAAGAAACACGTGTCAGCCACTGTATGATTGGGTTAGAATCAGTCAAATGTGCAATTCTAGGCTTTTCATTGCTTCGTCATGCTTCAAATTACTTCCCTCGGATGCGCTGTGACCTTGAGTCAGTCTCCATTCTAGTCAACTTCAGGTTAACAGTCTTTTTCTATGCTGTCAACTGACTTTTCCTTATGATATAGTAAAAGCAGGTTCTCTCCCAATTTTTACGACGTTCTATTGAGTAAATAAAAGAGCGAGTCACCCGACGCGTTTCGTCTATACACAGACAGTATCAAGGGTTGATCAACCCTTGATACTGTCTGTGTATAGACGGTTGATCAACCCTTGATGCTGTCTGTGTATAGACGGTTGATCAACCCTTGATACTGCCTGTGTATAGATGGTTGATCAACCCTTGATACTGCCTGTGTATAGACGGTTGATCAACCCTTGATGCTGTCTGTGTATAGACGGTTGATCAACCCTTGATACTGCCTGTGTATAGATGGTTGATCAACCCTTGATGCTGTCTGTGTATAGACGGTTGATCAACCCTTGATACTGCCTGTGTATAGATGGTTGATCAACCCTTGATGCTGTCTGTGTATAGACGGTTGATCAACCCTTGATGCTGTCTGTGTATAGACGAAACGCGTCGGGTGACTCGCTCTTTTATTTACTCAATAAAACGTCGCAAAAATTGGGAGAGAACCTGCTTTTTCTTTATCATCATGACTGACCTCCCGTGTCGACAACTCTATCAGTGACTTTTCCTTGCTGGCGTATTTGCCAAGAATCCTTGAAGTAAGACAGAGCTTCATAAGATGATAAACTGTCAGGTCACACAACAAAAGGATAGAGGACAAACACGACACAAAACAGAATCCACTTACAAAGCGTCACGTATTTATTGTCCGCGAAATTTGAAGGCATTCTTGGTTAACATGGAGAGAACAGGCGATCATAATTAAAACATGTAAATTTCCTGTAGCCCTAAACGCAGTCAAATTTCTTTGTAGTCTACCTAGAATTTTTCTGACAACATAATGGACTTATACAGCAGGCACCGTACCGCTCAATTTTTCGAACGGTGTGTCAGCATTATGTTCACTTACTTAGAGGTGGCATTTTGCTCGAGTTACTGCTTTATTAAAGATTTCAAAGTATTTTCATTTATCTCAGCTTTGCTTGATACTGATTCCCATATTACATTTTGACCATCAAAATTTATAGTGACTACAGCCAAGACAACGAACAGAGCTGAAGGAAGATTATCACCTACTTGTGACAAGAAGTTCAATTTGCCTACATGCACCTTACATAGAACAACAAGTCGAAAGTTTCATCAACGTTGCAAGTGGGTGGAAAGTGAATTCAAACAAGTTAGAATCTGAAAAGTGATAACTGCGCAATTCTTCTATGTTACACTTTTCAGAACAAGCTATATTCAAAGTATGGAAGCCGGAGTGTTGATTTAATACAATGTTGTGAAAATATTTGCATAGACGCGAATTATTGATAAAACTCAGCTCTGTAATTGATACATATTTCACTATTGATTTGTTCATATGTATGAGTAAGTAGACATAAAACTCTTGCACTGGACATGAATTACTGTCCTTGCTGATTTACTGTTGTTCTGCATTTTAAAAACTCAATGAAGTAGTGATCTCTATGGCACATGACACCATTAATAAATGAAGTAGTGTAAATATTTGCCTGGGACATTAAAGTCGCAGATTATTCGTGCATGACAGTGCACGTTTTGTGAATCTCTTATAAAGCCACTGTCATTAATTGAAATACATGTGGATTAGACAAGATTTTATTGTCAAATTATCACTTTCCCCGCCGGATGAGCGCTTTGGCGAATCATTTAAATAACTCAAATAGTAAGCACGGAAGATTCATCTAGTAGATTTATTCTATCATTCAATCAATTTGTTGCATCCTTGCCAAAAAGGAATTAGGCTGGTCCATGCGCATGAGCTTTGATTTCGAAGATTGTGTATTAAAAGCAGCAATGTGTCTTGCCTGACTCAAACAACTGAATTTATTTGACCTTTGATCCGCTCATAGCCTCACAGATGGATTTATTGAAGTATCATTCTGAACCGCATTGACAGCATCTCTATGATTAGTTTGTGCCTCTTTTACATTAGTCGTTGTGTCCTCTGGATTCTGCGAGGATAAAATAATAATTCAAAAAATTTAGTGACAGGGAACTGTAAAGCAATGCTAGATAATCAAGCATGCAGAGAAAATCTGCAAGAATGCATGTTTCCAAAATCTCCTTATGCCATAGATTTTCAGAAAGTTCTTTTCTTGCCATAACGATCTAGGGCATGGGTACTCGTATATGCTACTATGTCTGAAAACATTTGTCTTATTGCATAGCTATCTTCGTCAGTCTTAATGTCTAGAACATTACAAAAAATGATTCTCATTGATGAAATAGATAACTATTTATTCATTCATTCATTTATGCGCCTTTTCTCTATTGGTTCACGTTACAAATTGTATTGCTTTCTTTTTCAAAATAGAATTATCTAGTCGAAGCAGTAGTGGACGTCTTCCCTTGGTCGCGCTTTTCTGGTCGCCCAGTGCGCGTAGGCCCTATAGGTTATGAACACTAGCTTATCGGCCAGTGCATGATGGTCACCATTCACTGAACTGAAGAAAAAAAATCATTCACACCTTACATTCTCTACAATTGTCAACTTTTTATTTTAATGATCTTAACACCGACCGAATTGCTAGGAAAGGTCCTCCTGTCAGCGCAGTTAATCTTATTTTGTCAAAGTATATTAACAGGTGCACTATAGCGGTAATTGCATACATGTACTGGTACAAGATTACTCGATAACAGCAGATGTTGGCGATCCGTTAACTTGAACCGAAGATCAATTGGTCTGTCGATCACAAAATAGTTTACAATTAGGGATGTGGAGTCGGAGTCTCGGAGTCCTGTCATTTTTGCTGGAGTCGTAGTCCTATCAAATGATAAGACTCCGGACTCCGGCCTATAACGAGACCCAACATAGAATACAAACAAATTATTTATCCTCGTGCATAGCTGTCATTGTCTTGATGTCAACTTTCTCCGTCAAACAAAAGTACAGAGACACTGCTGCATGCAAAGCTTGTAAAAGTTGAGGGAATGAACCGTGATAGTGAAAATAAGGATTGTTTTTTCACTCGGTGATTTAGTGGAGAAGACAAGCCTTCTTAGCCTCGATCACACCTACGCGCCAAAGGTCACATCAGAGACAAAAATGAAATACTAGTTTGTTTTAGAACATTACCTCTTACCCTCACGTTAATCGTGTGTGATCCCTCCTCCAAAGCGCATATTAAAATCGAAAGTGTACTCATATTTTTTGGAGAAGGATGTGGGATTTTCCTTTCACATGTGAAGCACACATAAAAAAGATGGGAGGAGCCGAGTCGCATGCATCCAACTTAAGACGACATTTGATAAACTTTCATCGGCAATGATTGATAATTGATAGAGCAATGATCACTAAAAATAGGTTCAGCTAAGCCTATAATGATTTATGATGTAGGTTGCCGGTTTGTTTTTCAAAAAAACTGGGCATTATATGCTTGCCACCCGGAGTCGGAGTCCTATCAACCCCCGGAGTCGGAGTCGGAGTCCAATCAAAATGATAGGACTCCGGATCCCTGTTTACAATATATGCACATGTAACATGTAGGGGAACTACGCACAAGAAGTCAGATTAAAATTAGAGTAAAGCAATGAAAAATATAGCATTAGGCCTGCATCAGAATCATGGCGGCGTAAAAGAGAATCAAAAAGAATGCACATTTTACAGTAGGCCTATTTGCACAATGTATTTTGATTGTTATCTTATCATTCTACATGACAATCTTGTCTTATTGATATGAAAGCTCGACACATGAACATTTGCAGTGACAAACACTTATTATTGCTATATCGAACATTATGCTATTAGCAAAAAAAATCAAACCGATAACAAAACATAACTACTATTGCTGCTGATAGGAACATAGATTTTAATTAGAGTTTGATGATTGCTCACTTCAAGTAGTAGCCATAGTACATGGTATGTGCAGTATTATCACTTGACAGATCTATATAGGTAGAAATGAAACATGTTAGTGACAATATTGACGAACTGGTTCAAGAATGAGCGATTGCGTGCATATGAACAAAGGCGTCTTCCCAAGGACACATCACAATCTCTCCGTCTGCCAATTTCATCATCAGATTTTTAAATACAAATCTTTTAGAACCCTTATCCTGTACAATGCAGGATTTCCATGACTGTCAAAGGTCTGGACGGCTTGCAGTCACACCAACGCCTGCACCGGATGCCTTGCAGACACACCAGAGCCTGGACTGCACAGGAGGGATTGCAGTCACACCAGAGCCTGCACCGGATGCCTTGCAGACACACCAGAGCCTGGACTGCACAGGAGGGATTGCAGACACACCAGAGCCTGCACCGGATGCCTTGCAGACACACCAGAGCCTGGACTGCACAGGAGGGATTGCAGTCACACCAGAGCCTGCACCGGATGCCTTGCAGACACACCAGAGCCTGGACTGCACAGGAGGGATTGCAGTCACACCAGAGCCTGCACCGGATGCCTTGCAGACACACCAGAGCCTGGACTGCACAGGAGGCCTTGCAGACACACCAACGCCTGCACCGGATGCCTTGCAGTCACACCAGAGCCTGGACTGCACAGGAGGGATTGCAGTCACACCAGAGCCTGCACCGGAGGCCTTGCAGACACACCAGAGCCTGGACTGCACAGGAGGGATTGCAGACACACCAACGCCTGCACCGGATGCCTTGCAGACACACCAGAGCCTGGACTGCACAGGAGGGATTGCAGTCACACCAGAGCCCGGACTGGACAGGAGGGATTGCAGTCACACCAGAGCTTGCACCGGAGGCCTTGCAGTCACACCAGAGCCTGGACAGCACAAGAGGCCTTGCAGTCACACCAGAGCCTGGACTGTACCGGAAGGTTTGAAGTGCATCGCCTGACAGTTGCCGCGTGGGATAAATCCCTAAACATGTCTTGTGATCCAATGCATTTGTGATGGATTCTTTAATTGCTTCTCTTTGTGACTTGCATGTCCTTCACTATTGTCTGTCTGCTTTATCTTAAGCTACGTGTGTTTATCTTTTAATCTTAATCGTTTCCTTGTTGTCGACGAAGAAAATGTATTTACACTGCTGTTAAACAATCCACGCCGATTTTACTGCTTCATTTCCGTTAATTGCAACTTACGGGAAGTTACAAGTTACTTCTTGACCAGGCCTTTGTGCGCGTTGATACTTGATTTATTCCTCTTAGTAATCTTGCATCTGAGAGTTCGTCAAGCAGAGCATAGCTCATTTCTTGACGCCGGATTCACTCGCATGACTAAATTCCAAGCCAACACAATTTTGGTTTTAAGTGCGACATTTCACTGTCAATTAGACATTGTAACCAGGATAAGCTGCTACTAAGTCTTTTGTTCAACATCAAGGTTACAAAGTCCGGGTCATTATCATTGTACATCCGTTGGACGCAACGCCTCAACAGACAGACCTTTTCAAACTTTAATGGACGTCAAACTCTTGCCAGGAAGAATTTTCCTGTTCTAAATATCATATTTCTCCAAAGGAAGGAAACTGAAGGAAAGATGTCGTGACAACTCTTGTTAATTCAAATTATTATGTACTTTATAATTACACCAGAAAATACAATTTTAGTCTGAAATTGTGTACATCATGAAAATTCATGGCACATTCGTTGGACCATTACCAATGATCTTGCATTACTCAGAGCGTTAGCACGACATTCTGCAGGGAACGTGGCCGAAATTAAGAGTTTTGTAGAATGAAGCAAGGTCTAAAAACTCATTGCCATTTGCTTGTGCAGATATGAAGGTATATAAATAAGAGTGTAATCAGGAACTATCATAATGCAAATCACACTGTGCTGAAGCTAATCCATACGTCCTCAACTTAATCTAGAAATAATGCGATAACATAATACAACTCTATCATCGTAAATTCCGGAATTCGAATAGTTTTGTGCTGCAACATATTTAATACATGCTGGAGTCTCAAAATAATAGTTATCGGAATCTAAATTTGGAAAGACATATCGATTAATTTGACTGGACGAGTTTCGCTGCTGATGCATATTCTTACAATTTTACATGTAAATAAGTCCAATTGAATTGATGCAAATCATCCATAAGCTTCATTAATCAACTCAAGTCCATCAAGTTTACAGAAAATCGACAATGGATGAGGTGCATGTACGTACAAGATTGTACATGTAATACAGTAAATTCTACATACATTCATGTGTACATGCATCAGTTTCGGACACAGTAGGCCTGAATGAACAAACCAAGCCTGGCCTGGCTGCTTGCGACGAATCTGCGCTACTTCAGTGTTCTGTCCAATTCTCGTTCATGTCAGACAGGATCAAAGAATTCACATGTGCATGTAAATCCAATGGGAAGTAGACTGAAGGTTCTCGGTAAAATGACTCTTGTCTGTCTTTTCTCTGATTAAGCAAAAAGAGAAATAAATCTCTGTCAATTACTTTTAATAGAAACTTGTCCTCAGACTTGAACAATTTAAGCACAACAATTCCTTGGCAGCCGTAGACGCTGCGTTTTGCCCTACAAGGGCTCGTCAGTACGGCTCGGAATGGCCCAAACTAGCTCAAAATATCTAGAATGGCTGAACAAGCTAAAGGACTGCACAACAGACTGCTCTGCGCTTGTTTATCCTGGCTTTGCTGTGCGGCTGATAATCATAAAGACTGCAGAGTGCCAGTTCACTGGGCATTGAATAGAAAGATGTCCTCTAATTTTTAAATGTGCTCAAATTGTTCAACTCTGAGGAAATTCTATTGAATGCCCAGGCGAACTGGCACTCTGCAATCTTTACAGTTACTTTTAGCATGGACGAACTGTCTTAATGTCTTCGCATGCGTTACTATCACCGATCTGTTCGGTGATTCATGAGAATGTGGTTAAAAATTGTATCAAGGTGTTTTGTTTGCTAAATCTGAATGTGTTTCATGCACAAATGTATTGAACTCCCAACAATTATGGCATCAGACTTTCCATTCTGTGATAGAATAGCTCAGTTGGCCAAGAGCCGCACTTGGATGTGGAAATGCAAGAGGTCCATGGTTTGATTTTACCGAAATCCTCGACCTGTTTACCATTGGAGTTATATGTGTTCTTTACACTGTCTAACAATGACAGGAACCGGGTGGAACTCAGCGGACGCACAGATTCGTAGTAGGCACAAAGTGTTCATCAATCTGTGAAAGTCTCATTTTCGGCCTCGTTCCCTGTAGAAACTCGATCTGGCTGCTCGACTATATCTGTCTTTCAATATCTATTCCATGATGCTCCGCGCGATGCACTGGTAAGTCCAATTTTGTGAATTCTTTTGTCTGCTTTGTGAAATAAGATTGGAACATCCCACTGAGGCTTGCCTTTGCCAACTTGCCAGCTAATATTTCTGCCAACATCATGTTTGGTTGCCTTTCTCTTTCTCAGTACGTCAGTCTTCAAACGACAGGAATCCATTCAGTAGACCTTTCTTACCTTAGGAAACATGAATTCTAAAACGTCTTGAATAATGATGTGCGAACAGGAATGTGGCTATGCAGATTTCGATAACATATTTAGAAATGCGAAGGTTTTCGCGACTGACAACCAGGAGAGCCGTTTCCGTGCATTCACCTCCACAACTCATCTGAAAATCTTGCAGTGCAGCCGCCCACCAGGAAGTTTCATTTTATTCATAATGATTTCACAGTCGGAAAACAACTGCGCGTCTTGATGATAACGAGTAACATGCATAAAGGGATTTTCCTTGTTTCAGACGACTATAAGTTTTTCTCACTCTGTTTAGCAGGAAGACGAGAGGTGTTTTAGCCAGAGCTGGTTTTAGAAGTAAGGAGGCAAATGCTTTTCCTGAAAAGGCCATCATATCATAGAAATTGATCAACTTTAGATAAACAATTTGTTTCTATGCATTGTATAGTGATGTCCATGGAAATCTGATGTTTCGCTTTGGTTAAAGGCGCGTTCACACTATCACGATAACGGTAAAATCGTGACGATATTTCATTCATCGTTCAGCTCCACTGTTTCCATTGTGAATTTTATCGTGGAGGAAATCGGGCTAGTGTGAACCAGGGATTGCAGCGGGTCAAGATCCGGATCCGGGATCCAGCGAAGAGCGTTTGTGATGAGATGTTGATGGTCATTAATGCTATGGAAAATCCTATATAACGATGGAAGGTATAAAAGTTACAGAACCTCAAATTTGTTTTTCTCGCTACTCACTTAGAGTTGGGAGTGGTAGCCAAAAATGCGAGTATCAATCTTAATAGAGATGTTTTATCAAGAAATATCTGGTATTAAATGACCATCTGTTAGCGTGCAAAAAAATAAAGCAACTTTATTATGCTTTGTTCATTCTCATTGTCATGTTACCGTTGTAGACGTGTGACCACTGCACCCACTTTATCCACACCAAGGAATGAATGGACATTCATGACTTTCAAAGCTAATAACATAAAAAGATCCATTGTGCCTCTCCAGACATATGGCATTGGTCCGACTACCTTACACCTGCAGTGAACAATAGCTGTAGTTATTAATAAGTCTATAATAGTTGGATATGCGCATATCAGTTAGATAAACACAAATAAAAGCAAGTTTGCTGTCTTTCCCTTCTTATAATTAAATACACTTGTTTATCCTTGTTGAAATAGTTTTTTGATTGACGATCATGGTAAATGTGAACCTAATTAATTCAGAAATTCAGTTTCAGTCTCAGTCTTGAGAAAGAGCACACATTTCTCTATGATCAGTCTCAGATTGTATTACCAATATCTTAGATAGCTACTTGTAATTATCCATCGATATGTAGTCATGATATTTTGTAAAAAAGGTAATAACAACTGAGAACCAGAGTGACAACTGCACTCTGCATCACTTCATTGGTATATTTTATGTATTATGAAGCTCATAATTTAAACTTAATCTCAGGAACCAGACTATTCAATGTTTCATGATAATGAAAGCAAAATACATGCAGTTTTATCACTTTTGATCATAGGATCTAGGATCCGGATCCGGAACCGGGATCAAGATGGTTGCAAAACCCCTGGTATTTGCAATCCCTGGTGTGAACAGCAGCTACGTTACACATGCAGGGCGATTTTGTTTCAATTTATCGTTATGCTTATCGTTATCGGTCTAAAGTGAACGCGCCTTAAGTGAGACTAGAATCGGTAATATCAGTCTGTTGATGGGTATTTCAACCGCTCATTTAGACAGCGATCTAGACTAATGCTGACGCTAGTAGAAGAATCAAATTACCGCAGCATGCAGCACACGTATATTCTTGTCGTGAGGCAATTTGTTATTTTTTGTTGTTTATCAAAATGATCAAATATGAAGAGAAATGGCAAAAACTGAATCTTTCCAAAATACATTGACAAGGTATCTAGCCATTGTCAACCTCTTTTCGTGTTCGAAGTGATTTCTTACTTTCTGTTTGCTTCTTTACATTATTTCGCTGCTCGTTATTTATCTTTCAAACTTTTGGATTGCATAAAGTTTGTTTGCTTTCTATTCCTTTATTGACTAAATGCAGAATTCAAAATGCGTCATGGCAGAAATCTGCAAGAAAAATGGATCTTGCTCCCACCAAACATATTGAAGTGGAAGTAAAATGTATTGATGACATTGATTCGAAGACATCCTTTGATAGTAAATCAGTTCGTAACTTGAGTTCAAAACTAGGTCAGGTATGGTAATGAACTTTTAATGCATTCAGTATTTGCGACTACATGGTTTATTGAAACATACACCAAATTTCAACAGATATAGCCACCACGACGAGGTTTATTTCGCCCTGTTGAACCTCATTAATTAATCAGGACAAGTTCGAACCAGAGACGTTGGAGATAGAGAACGTGCAAGCCCTCTAACCACAATGCCACTAGACCATTCGCTGATAGCATGAATTTACCAGAAAGGCACCTAGAGCACGGATTGCATTCTGCAACTAATTAATGCCGTAACCGATATAATGTATAGGCGCTTCACGCAGTCGCTGCTCATTACAAGCAAACTGGCTTATCGATAAATTCTTCTTCCAATAGTTGCAATCACGATGATGAATTGTATTACAGGCTAAATATAAAGGTAGCTAGAGGAAATGTATTCTATTGTGATAGATCAAAACAGTAAATCTTTATTTGAGACATAAAATATTTGGCTGACGAAGGCACTACTGGAAGACGATCTAGAATCTTTCAGTTTAGATTTCAAATTTTTCTCTGACATATTTCGGTGACAGTTTAATCCGTAGACAAAGGATATCAGATATTTCGCTTATACACACGTCACTGTGCATTTCATGGAATTACTCATCGATTTTCTTATCTCAAGTTTAACTTAGTTGTCCGAACAGCAGTTACATTTATCGGGAAATCTGTAATAACAGGGTTTTAAATAATAGAAAGGTTATATATATAATAATAATAATAAAAGTGAATACTATTCTTTCTTGTGGAACTTTCCAATACATATGATTTATTTCCGCTTGTATGAATAATATCTTTTTTATCCATGGGCCATAGGAATATCTGTGCTGATTGCAATTCTTCCGTTAATTAATGTGCAATACATTATTTTTGAACGAATCTGGCTTTTACTTATTGTTTCCTTTGCATTTCATCCACAAAAACTTTTTTTGGGGAAAGCATTCATTCACCCGAGAATTCACTTCTACCGAAACAGTGCTTGTAGGTTAGTTCCAATGGCCATCCTTGTAGATTTTCGAAGTACTACTCGTGCAAAAATAGCAAAGAGAGGACCTCGGAACCTCGGAGAATCTCATAGCTGATGTTTCTGACTGATTTGTTGTTCTTATACTTAAATTGAAGAAAACTGCAGTAGATGCTCTCAGAACTAGGATATGAAAGCAATGCCTTTTGAAATGCTGAAGCTGGTGATATCTCTTTGAGCACAGCCGTTACCAGAACTTGTTCAGCGATGTATAGACTCGAAAACGATTAGCACAAAATATCTTCATATGCTTATATGTCTGGCTAAGGTCCAATTTCTGTGACCGCAAAAGGTACTAAAAAAGACATCAAGCAAAGTTCAAAAGTTTTGAAACATTTGCCAGAATTAATAAATGACAAGAGATGTAGGAGCTTATGTTGTTTTAAGCAATATTATCACGAAAAATGTAATCCCATTATGAAATGGTGCACAATTCTACATATAAAATGTTTTAATTGTTCAGTATGAAGAGAAGTGCCCGGAAATCATTTTTGCTCTGCGACCTTTGATACTGAGCGGAATCATGCTACAGCATTTGAAGCTGCTTCAAATCAATCAATCTCGGGGAAATTCTTTGAAACATTTACACACTGGACCAGAGACGAGCAACTGAAGCAGATGATAACCTCACTGGCCGGAGACAATTCGAAGGCCGGCATAATCCAATGAGATAGAATTCCAGGCTAGAATGAGTACTTTTGTCATTTAAATATTGATAAAATATTTTCTAGATGAAATTTTTGAAAGAAATATGAATTAAACCTTTAGCATAAGGGTATGGATAGAAATTAACAATTGAATTACATAAATGAATTGACATTCAGAAATTTGAAAATCAGAAATTAGAAGCTGGTCTAGGGGAAATATGCAAATATTATATTTGCATAGATGACTTATACATAAAGACAAGATAAATGATGAATTGCAATTCACAGATTTAAGACTGAATAATACTTCATTAATTTATGTGCTACAATTTGTAGCTTTACTTGCTTTTTCTCAAAATACATGTATAAGTTTTCTATCCAAATGTCAGTTTCACACATGTTCAATGGACGATTAGCGAAATATTCGAATATTTATCGTTCTATGTAGCTTACAGTATGCGACAGCAAGTTGGCAACATCCCGCTTGAACTGTAAAATCCAGGAGTTAATCAATGTTTAATCTATTTTGTTTATCATCAACAACAAAAGACCGAGCTGCTATGATTATTATGTATTGTAACTTCACAATAGAACCCAACGATACACAAAAACAACAGGTAGGATCACAGCCTTCACACGATCAAGGCTCACCCATAGAATTGACCAGTTTTTTTGCAGGTATCCTGAATTTCATCGTCGTGATACCAGTGTCGAGAAACGCACGAATGATTTCAGACTTGTTCTTTGGGCGCTTCCGTATTATTCGGCGCTTGATGATCGCCCAAAGGTTTTCGATTGGATTCAAGTCCGGTGATGAAGCCGGCCAGGACAACAAGCGGATTCCAGCATCGTCGAATCGCTTCATGGACCTCCTGCTCACGTGGCAGGGTGCATTACCTTGCTGGAAGTAACTATTGCCATCACCAAATAATTCCATCATCTGCGGAATAACTGATAATAACTGATAAGCTGAATAAGAATTGATCATTTTTTCAATGTATTGGTCACTATTCATCGTTCCGTCTACCACATGAACTCGGCCGGTCCCGTACCAGCTGAAGCATGACCAAAACATGAATTGAAAATGTGAAAACACATTAATTGACATTGCTCCAAAAGTATATTGCATCTATGACTCTGAAGTTTTTTGTTGTTAGAAGATGAATAATAGAAATATACCTCAGATACAGGACTACAATTTCAACAAATTCTCAAACATCCTTTTTTGACGGTTAATGCTATGTTGTCTTGGAGGATGAAGCTATCGGATTCTCCTACGCGGGTTCTTCAATTGAGGACTTATGTCGTTCTGTCGCTCGTCGATAGCTCAGTTGGTAGAGCGTTGGCCTAGAATGCCAGAGGTCGGTGGTTCAAATCCACTAAGACGCGCAGCTATTTTCCGTCTGTTAAAAAAAAATCCATAATATGAAAATAGGTGTTTAAATTGGTAAAAACAGATACCACCATTGGAAAGAACATACACCAATTGTGCTTTGCTGTGATTTTGGAAGCGATTGACTCACAGAAACATTGAAATCAGAGGGGGGATATAAGTAATATCGGTTTCTTGACATGCACTTGTCAGCAATATTAACAGGGCTAAACGCCCATCAGTAAGACCCACCCATCGAACTGTCTCAAATATGCATGAAAACGTTTCTCTGAAGACACTTATGACAACGTGGACACAATAAAAATGATTCTGTCAACCTGAAAAGTGCAGCGGGAGAAAGACAGCGGGAGTCTCAAGTAACCACGGTTCACCAGTGAGAAATCTTGGGGAGAGTTGAAGTATACGTGCGCCAAGTTTAATCACAAAATGCAAGTTCTGGTCATTAAATGAAGTACAAAAATGCTATAGTAGATAACTTGTACTTTTGATTCAGGACTACAACTTGAGGAAACGTTGGCTAGATATCATAAGTTCCAACATGTCAGCAAGAAGAACGTACAGCGATAATAAGCGATAGTTTCTTGAAATAAGATGGGAATGAATTTTATCACTACAACAGAATGCAAAACTGTCGCTCTGCAATTTAATGGCAGTTTCCAAGATTATCAGGTCAGTATGCCATTGATAAAATTCTTCAAAAGGATAACCTGAACTCTTGGACCATCTAGGTAGGTTAGGGGTACATTGATGTCCAAACCCGTTCCCATTTAAGCGTGGCATCGGGCCAATGAACCGTTTGAAGTTTCACATGTTCTCAATACGGCGTTGTCATTAACAAGGGGGGGGTTCATAATTTCACTCTGCAAAACGACAGGGTTTGTTCCACCTTTTTGCTTTTAAACAACTAAACTAGGTAAAATTCTGCACAACACTCTTACAGCAAAAGAGCGAAAATTATTCAAACTGTCAAATTAGTGGGGTTCTACTGGCTAATTCGTGTTGCACGGATCGTTTTATAGAGTATAAACTCATCTGAAAGCCGTTTATGCCAGGTTTGGAACAGGCCGCGGCCGCAAATTATGAAGGTTGGCCACTCATTACGCCAGCCGGACAGTCGGTAATTAGAGCCATTTCAACCATTGATGACATTCCGTCTATCATAAATTGCTTAGTCAATCATTGCAACATTGAGAGTATGCAAATTTGAGAGTAGATTGGTAAAAACATATGCACGCATGTATTGTGACAAATATTGCGAGCTGTTAGCAGCTCGAGCATAGTTCTTTAAGCAGTTGTGAATAAGTAAATCGCATTTCAGTGAATCTTTTTAAATCAAGCTTGCACGTTGCAGACAAAACATTTCGCAACATCAGCACTAAATACGCCGAGCGGCGGCCAGCCGGTTTTGAAGACGCCATGGTCCGTCCTGTACCAACCCTGGTATATGCCTTTTACACTGTCCAAAGCAGTCGACCGTTCCATATCGCCGTTCCATATCGCTATCACTTATTAGTCGTTTTTATCGTCATTGACTAATCGTCAAAAAGAAAAAAAGGGGAACAATCCTTGCCGCTTTGCTGTAAGCTACATTCTCAATACAACGCGCTTGGAAAAGTTTTTTTGGAATTCCATAATGAGTCGACTCAGAAGAAGTTATATCTACAGCTTGGAGATTACAAGCAAGTTCCCTTCACATGAATTTATTTAATTCTGCTTATCTTTCTCATGAACTCATGCATAGCCACACTGAGTGAATTTGTATGGAATTACATTTTTCACCTTCTTTCAACAACGCATCTAATTTTTCATTCAAAGAAAAAGCTGACATGTTTATATCAAAGCATAGTTTAGGACACTTCTCATTCTCAACATTAGGGATTTATTCCTTGCTATTTTTGTGTCATCGTTTCACCCAATGGCAATCTGAGCTGTCACAAACATTGATGCAAGGAATCCACTGTTCACATGATTAAGTTAGTCGGAAATCTCACGCATTAAATCATTCAAAGCTTTAAAAACATCTTCAGGCTCAGACGGTCGACTGTCTACTTCCTGCCCTGGACTGTGTCCATTTCATTTATAAATCAAAGTGTCTTACTTTCATTGTATGCAGTGCATCATAATGATGAATAACACAGTTTATGTAAAGTTTTGAGGTTCCCCTAACTTCGACTCATATTATCAGCAGAGAATACATCAGTTTCTGAAGTATGCAAAGAAGTTCTTGCAAGCATTTCGCCGTCTCAAATCCATACATCAGGCTGTTTCATTCGTTTAGATTTGAATTGTTGGATTTTAAAGTTAACAGACGATTCCTAGGCATTTTGAAAGATTCTAAGGATCTACGAGACATGAATACCTGCTTTAACGAAAGTAATGAAATTCTGTTATTCCGTCAATATGCTAACTTTTCCGCGCATCGGGGGTCAAGATTCACAACTTCTGCTGTTCTAAGTGGTCGGACCTCTCCGAGCTCCTTCCCGCTTACAAGTGAGCTTACTAGCTATCCTTTCTTTCATGGCAAGTACAAGGTGTTTGTTACTCAGAAGCGGAGTGTGCTATGTTGTGCAGTCTTCAGTGTGCTTAGTCTACAGCCCAATTGCGCTAATTTCAGGACTGACTGTTGGAACGGCTTGTGATTCGTCGACCCGGACTTGACCGCTGATCAATTTGTTTGACCAGCCGATTGTGCCGCTGAAATTTTGCCTTCGCTGTCCAGCTTCTGACCGGCTAAAATCCTTATTGTGATGTTGTGCACTGATAATGCTCTATGCAAATTTACTTATCTGACACACAGGGCACATCCAGACTTGCAAATGAGCCCGAACGTAATTTTATGAGCTCGGTCCGCAAGTAAACCTTGCGATAAATAAGATGTATCGTTTTGAGCATGCAATTGTACAACAATGATACACAGATCAGCGAAAACGAACATCGGCACGTGTTATTGTTGGATGTATGTGCAGACGACTAAGGGCGTGCGCTCACTAGGCACCCAGGTCGCGGCGGCCTATAGAGAAATGTTCAGTCAACTCAATGGAGATGGAAAGTTGTTTGTCAGCGTGTAGATTTGGTCAGCGCAGCCACCTAGTCGCCGCGGCCATTAAAATACATTACAATCAATGGCAGAGCTCGCACTTGGTGACCGACTGCTCTTGCGACAGCCAAGCACTATTCTCCAGTTTCCTTCTTTCTTTAATCCATCAGACGGTTGTTTGTGTACGATTGAAGACATGGCATGATCAAAACTTGGTGTTGAGCGCTTCATCGTGTCATCACTACGTTGTTCACGACTCTCACTAGCGGCACCACATGCAATTTGTTGCATTTAGATGATTTTCCGAATTCAAACAGTGAATGCTAGAAAAAGAAAGCAAGAGCTGTCTAAATGGGTTAGCTGAAATATTCAATGATTGTTGAATGAGTTGGTAAATTGTTTTTCTTGGATGATCACAATATGAACTTCAGGGATTCAAGGAAATAAATAATCCATTGAACAGTTCTGAAACTATTAAACATTAGCATAAACTCATTTCGATTCGTTCGTTCAAAGTAATGGTCTTCCATCCGAAAATTGTTAGGCCTATATGTACTCATTCTTATTGACAAATAATCAAATATTATTGCCACAAGCATCTTGCCGTCTGACATAGTCGCACATGTTTAACAACGGATACATGACACTTCCATGTTTTTCCTACTGTTTGATGTGCAATTAACCACTTTCTCATCATTGATGAACTCTTAGACAATTTACTTCAATTTTCGGTATTCATTCTAAGAATGGTGTCGAGTGGTCGCTGTCGCAGCCGTCTTCATGGCCACTCATTTTTCTGGCAGTTGCGGTTTGACCCAACCAAGATTTGAACCATGGTCTCCCGGACGCAGAGCGAACACTCAACCATCAGGCCACAACGCCCGAAATGACCCTGTATCCATCAAGTTAGTCTTTGTTCAGTCATCATCGAACTGTAAAGCAATCATTGAATATTGAGTTGTATATTCGGTTGAAAATTGGGAACAGACCTGAACAATTGCTATTTTCAGAGGAGGGCAATCAGACTATATAGTCCTTCATAATTGCATTGAACTGCCGAAAATTTGAAGTGTGATCCTTTTCTTACTCAGTGCATGCCGTCGATAAGTTATTTCATTCTTGTAACTGTACAGTTCGCCGGTGATACGTGAACGTGAAGAAAGAGTGACCAAGTGACATGAGATTCTTCATTTGTTGATCTTGTACACCTGATTTGCTTCAGTTAGTAGCTACATTTTTGCCTGAAATGATAGTTTAATTAATTCATCATTGCGCTGCCACGAGCTGACAATAAAAAATTGGCATGAGCGATATCAGCACATTACCGACAAAATGCTATAAGACCTTGAGTCCTTTCCCTTTGATCGAAAATTGATAGGACAAATAATAAGTCAAAGTATTTTTGAGTACCGTTATGCCATCTATTTGTTCATATTATGCCTCATCGAGTGTACGGAAGACCAGAAAATGTGATTTCATACAATTTCATGCATGCATTATTCAGTTACTATAATTCGATTTATTTTGCAAGATAGGTTAGTTATCTTTCCCACCAAAGGAATTTCTATCCCTTGATTTCTCTTGGCATTACTTATACCATATTTTGCATAGACACCTGGCTTGGCTTTTCTCCTCGTCGTCTACACTGTCTTTTTAGGAACAAAAATGAAAAGAAATTCATCTATGCGACAATCATTTGTTATTGATATTGTTATAGAGCTTGAGAACCAATCAAAATTCATTATCAAAGAAATCGAATGAAATTCATTCTTTAATTATGGTAGAATCGACTTATTCCAAGCTGGCGAATAGGATAATCGCAATCGGACTTTCAAATAATTGAAAACGTCCATCACTGGCCATTTCAGCCAATGTAAGAAATAAACAGGTCTTAGTTTCCATCCTTCAACAGACAGGATTCAACCCTTTTTATAATGCAAGCATTTTCCAACCCGAAATAAATTTGAGAAACACATGCGAGTAGGCCAATGTTCAAATTTCTATCCATATTACGGAGCCGTATTTTGACTTGTTTCCATCATTTGTTCCTAATGTGCGTTCATATTACATGTATCTTCATCAACATGGTCTCAATCTTAACATTGACAAAAAGCATTAATAAAAGCCTCATAGGTCAACATAAACTAACTCCCATCAAAATCTGCGTCAAGTATAGAAAGTTCTTGTAGCCACAAAGATGCAGTCCATGCCAAAGACAATTTAACTTGTCAAGAAAGGTAATTTTCTTATTTGTGCAGTTGATGTGATTTCATGTCTACCATTTCAAATGTTAATCGAGATTCTTCTGTGCTTCTGCAAAAAATCCACAGAAATTGCTTGTAAATGTGAAAAAGACACAAAAACACAAGATTACCGCTTGAAAGTCAGTCATTTTCATCATGTTCATTCTACTTAATGAAGAGCAACGCTGTCGAAGCTGCAATTACAAATAAACGTAAGAATAGAATCCTCTCTCACAGCCTAGACCTTCAAATGATTGTTTATTTACATGATGCATCTGCTTGTATCAATCCTTGGAAATAACATTGTATAGCGTGTCTCAACGATGAATATAAATAGAATTTGATAATGTTAATTATCCAATATCAGAGGAAATAAGCACGAACTTAGTCTGAAAGGTCATTTCAATGAAACCCAACCACACGTCAGTTGTCCGCGTGCAAAATGGAAAGCTTACGCAGCTAATAATCTAATTGTTCAGAGTAACTGCATATCAAAATGAGTTAATATGATTAAAAGAAAATAAATGAGCTGACTCTGACAGCCTCAAAAAAACCTCGGGAGTCGGTACGAGAAAAAGTTTGACAGTATAGTCCAAAACACACATTATAGGTACATTAGCTATACAGTAGTCCCTCCTGCTTCGGGGTGATTGCGGACCCACCCGCGAAGTAGAAACCAGATATTTTTGAAGTGTGTGCCATAATTTTAACACACTAGAACTTAAACTGCTTTCTAGCCTTTTGCAATTACACATCATGTATATAGTCATGTATGTACAATTGTCCTTATACATGCGGAATTGTATAATACAGTTTATACAAAACTGTACTGAAATGTATGCAGTGTATTTTGATACATGAATTTTCAATTTTTCATACACCCTTAAAGCATTTTCAAAACAAAACTAATTGCTAGACGACAGACGGTGGGTGCGCTCCGCATTCATGTGATAGCGACGACTCACCTAGATTGAGTGTACTATTGCTACAAATGGAGGCCAACGCCGGTGGAGAGAACGCCCTGACCCAGGTAGAGACATTAAACTATAAAAGTATGCGCATACATGTATTGTGCAGTGTACTGAATCTTTACATTATTCATTTCAAAGTATGAAAGCGACTTGAGCATAAATTATCATTTTAAATGAAAGCGAAGAAGATCTAGTGGTCGAAAGTCCCGCGAAACAACAAAATTTCTGTGATAAAAAAAGTTAAATTATTTTATGAAAAGCCGCGAAGTAGGAAGGATTGCTGTAATACCTCGGAACAAGATGCTATCAGACCTACAGGAAGGTGCATCTTCCAGTGGAGCGCGGAAAGGAGTTAAGGATTGCTGCATGTATGGGCCTATCCCGGAAACGCTAAAATGCGAGTATATTTTAACGATATATTTCCTGCTTTGGTGGATGATCTTTATCTTGCTTCATTCATATTATCAAGCTATGTATTCTCATTGAGACTGCTATGCTTCTACCGTTCGTCCTTTATCCAGTCTTGTCGCTAGATTGCTATTATTCGATCGCAGTTCAGTGATTGTCAAAGCAAATAAGAGCAACAAATGGAATAAGGCGATAACTAACATAAAGACGAAAAATTATACTTTGCGAATGCAATCAGTCATACTTTTCATTCAGATATTTCATCACGTTGGTATTAGACGTATAGCTTATAGTTGTGCAATAGCTTATACTACATACATTTGACAATCTTCAAACAGCATCATTGATTGATTACGTTCAGGAATTTACAACATCGCTGTCATCTGTCTCACGAAAAAAAGATGGCTTTTGATGCATGAACAAGATGATGAAATAAAGATGCAAATTTTAAATTTTGAATTCAAGTAGAGTTCTGTCGCAAACTCTATGATAAGCTTAACTTTTCTCTTTCTGCATCATTTTATTATGAATGAGCTCCCGCTCCCGTACAAACAAATTTACCAAGTATCAGGTTGACGCTGAAGTATCTTCGAGCACTATGATGCAAGTGTGGACGTGAACCCAACCAGACAGGATCAGGAATACATCGGAGTAAGATTAATGACGCATTCTGGTCCGTATTCGACGTTTTCGTATTGACTGGCCTCAAATCATTAGGATGCCGACCATCATTGATCAAGTGTTATCACTGCAACAACTCTTTCATTTCTACACTTATTGCTCGACGGACGATAAATGTGCAATAACTACAGTCCGTTTCATAAAAAAGTGGATCATCCTAAAATTTGACTAAATAAAACATAAGTATGATACAGAAAGCATTTTTCATGTTATTCCATGTCCCTAATATATTTAAATGTCCTTATATAATCTGATAAGCTATGATACAGTAACGGTTCTTAAGAAGCTAATATTTTGTGACCCTACCCTTATTGTTAATGACATTACCAATTCGTCTAGGCATTGATTCGATGATATTGTTGATTTTTGACTGATCTAACTTTCTCCACTCTCTTTTTAACAGTGCGCATGACGTAAGTTGTGATACGCCATCTGTAGGTAGCAGTGAACGACGAACGTTACGTTTTAGAATACTCCATACATTTTCTATGGGATTCAGATCAGGAGAACGAGCTGGCCAAGATAATGTCCTAATCCCTAATTGAGACTTGCATAAGTTGACTCTACTACTCCTGTGACACGTAGTATTATCATCCATAAATAACCAAGTTGATCTGTCATTTGGCCAATGTTCATTCGTAAAACATTCACATAGCGTTCAGAATTCATGGTTCCTTGCTGTATGTGAAGTTCAGAGCGGCCATTGGTCCAAATGCCAGCCCAAATCAGTAGAGTCGCACCACCTTGTACCCGGGGACGATGTAAATGTCTCGGAATTTCCTGATCAGATTTTATCCATAATCTCAATCGACCATCACTATCCTTCTGGTCTGATGCCTCATCAGACCAGACAACCCGATCCCATTGATTTCGCCAGTGACAATGACTTATTGCCCATCTGAGACGTCTTTTTGTATGCTGATCTGATAATTCGATCTGAGAGGGCCTCTTACAGCTCTTGAAATTCGACTCAATAAGTCTTCTACGAAAAATGGACTTAGAAATAGACGAGTCTAGTGCAGCCATCACAGTTAACGAGAGACTTGGGTCAACTTTAACAAATCTCAAAATTAGGCGGTCTCTACGTTTGGATGTTTTGCGTGGACGGCCAGAGCCATCTTTACGATATAGTCGAAAATCATCATTATGCCATCGATGCACATTTGTGTAAGGGACATTTAGTCGCTTTCTTGTAGCTCGCAAAGAAAACCCTAGTTCTAGCAAGGCTGACACTTTGCCTTTTGTGAATGCGATCTCGTTATTGTTCATTTGTGCTTTGTATTGTTTTCAACCAGTAAGAGATAGATTTCTAGCTGAAAGCAAGAGTGCTGCCAACACCACCGCAACGAAGTCAGGAAGCTATGGAACATGAAGTCCAGTTAATCACATGTAGCAGTTACATTATTGTTGATGAATAATGGTGCTATACTGGCTCTGATTGACCGATTTTCTTTATTTTTGTTTTGCTTGATAGCTTTTGGCTTGTAGAACAACATATTACATAACAAAGGAAACAAATGTAATTTTTTAAGAGTGAGGTATGATTTTGTGTAACATTGCTAAATGAAGATCAAATTATCTACTACTTTTTTATCTATAACAGGAAAACAACTCAATATTCATGCTTGAAATTTCCGACAATGATATTAGTAAACACAGCTGACATATCTTCCAAATTTCAGAGAAATTCGTTCAAGTTTGGCGGAGTTAGACATAGTTGAAGTTAAGGCGATGTTTAAGGGTGATCCATTTTTTTGAAACTATCTGTATCACCGAAGAATTTACCACTACATGATTGTTAAAATTTCTTATCGCACTGTGGTTGTATGCAGGCGTTTATTTCAGGACATAGAAATAGAATAATTGACATTTGTAATGGTTTAGTACGCAGTTTTTCTGAAACATTTGCCAAATATTTTGGTAAACAACGCTATGATGACGCTACGACCTTGAGATTTCTATGATGAAACATTTGACAAGCCATAGAAGCCGAATTATTATCAATGGTAATTATCCACCGACATTGTCCAAAAGTTCTTCTGTGACACTCAGTCTAATTGAATAACGTCATTTCATGAAGGTGTACGCTATGAAGACGCTAACCTTGCGCTCTATCCGGGCAATGCTTTTTCCTGTTGAACGACAGTAATGATATGATGAATAGATTGAAGCGTTATCTGTACTTAATTTTCTAAATGGTTCATTCACAGAATTCGACAGGTCGTCTCTTCTTCCGTTTGACTAGAAGGGAAATATTGGAACATGTAACGTAAATGAAATGGCACAATCTGCTGACCAAATACCACAGCAATCGAACAATGAGCAGCCAGTTATTAATGAGCTTATTCAGTTCCTGCATGTGCCATCTGTTTGAATCAGTTTGCACTTCTAGCAAAGTGATACGATTAAACAATCTAATTCTGTGGGTTGATTGAAGCATCAAAGTATGACACCGTGCAATTCGTCTCCGCCGCGCTGTCACGCAGTAAAGTAGTCACCAAACTATAGGCTTCGTCTCGACCTTCGGTCTCGACGAAACCTACAGTGCGATGATTATCACTTATTTGATATACGAAGCTGCCTAAGTGACAGTCAATTCCACACTTGTCTGTCTTGGTGAGATCAATTCTGCCGATAAAGAAATCTGAAAGAAACTTGAAAATCAGTACTTTGCAGGAAAACGTGATTTGGAATACTGTTTTGTAAATTGTTTGTCTGTTTTATTTCCTAAATAAATGTTCGCATTTTCTCCCTTCTAGATCTGTCAATATACTATCACTCAGACATGTGTTTTGAAGTTTCAATTGAATTCCAGCGATATCAGCTTTCAAAAACAAACACTTTCCTGTCTCTCAGCGAAACTTTTTCATTCATCTTAAAGCGCTCGATATGGAAATCTTAAAGACGCAGCCAAGCGTGTTGTAAACATTCATCTGTTGAAGAATATTCCGGAATACGTCGATAGTTCATTGCGCTTCATCGAAGTATATTTGTACGTGCAATTCAAGGAATATGTCAAATTCAAAAATTATACAATTATGGTTCACTTCATCGATGCGTAGATATCATGGATTTGAAACAAGGTCATTTCATCGACAGGTCGTTCCACCAATGTCTATATCCAGAGTCAGAAGACATAGGAGTCCCTGATAAAGCTCAAAGACATCATAGCTTGATGTCTATGTATTATTGAATTAATTTATGTCTATCTATGGATGCATGATACTCTTGAGTATGATCGGGTCAGAGACCCACTCAGCCCGTAGCGATATATTTATATACGTACGCATACAACGCATTTTGTGTGCTAGGCAAGTTGATTTTTTCAAAATCTGTTACTTGAATCTGCTAGCTTGCTAAATTTGAGTTTGATTTTGACATAAGCTAAGAATGGTCTGCAATTTGCACAACTTTTGGCAGGAGGCAACCAGGCGATTCACAGATTTGGAGAAAAATTTATTTGACTTATTTCACATTATGAGAAAGCCGGTAGATACAGCATTAACGCGCACCCATTCAACACTATCGATACATCTAGATGCCGATATTCATAATGTTTTATATATTCTAACACGAGAAAAATATTCGAATTCCATAGTTTCCGATTAGGGTTGTATTATTTTATCGTATTTCTAGATCATGATGAGGGCTGCGTTGATTCACGTTGTGTATTCATTAAAGCCCCGGCAACATGCAATTTGCATCAAGATACTTCAAAGTGATGCTACTCTCATCATTCATTAACTTTCACTTCTTCACAGGCTGATGGAAATGAATTTTCAGGCCCAGACCGGGCCCAGCGTCTTTATAACGAATAAGTCATTAGAACGAGACATTTGTAAAGACAGAAAAATTCAATGATACATGAAAAGACATTGTTTGCGTTCAAATTTCAAATTGCTATTTATAGCACTAAAATTAACGTAAATATTATGCTTATAACACGATATAGATATGCTAAAAGTTGTACAGAAAAAATTTAGTTGTAATGAACAATTTTTGAAGAGCCAAAAAATATACATAGATTCATAAAAAATGAAAAAATTTGAAAATAAAGATTTTAAATCTAAATTTTTGGTATGAAGGTCTTCGAATCATGCAAAATAGACGCCACTATTCGAAAGAGGAGACTCGAAATATAAAGTAACGTTGTTTTCGTAGGGCTATCGAAGCATGGAAAATTTGAGGGGCCGTCATGCGACTCTAAAAACTGCCCGGTTCTGATAGGCTTAAATCTGATCTGCTTGTGAAAATTACATTGCTTTATTCGAAGGTCTGAGAGCTGCCACTTATTGTGCACTATAGAGGAACGCAACATTTTCAAAATGAGTAATTCAAATGCTAAAATACAGATAATGTAATACAGTATATAGTTAAGCAGTGTAACACTATATATAATTGGCATATAAGTAGCCATTCCTACATAACTCGCAATAATTTCCTCATCATTTGAATTCTTTGGATCGTCCAACTTCTACATGTATCTAATAACAGTTGAAGTTACCTAGAGCTGCAGAATTTCTCAGATATTCAATACATTTAAGAATTCAGAATTCTACGACTGAGAGAAATTACATATATATCAAAATGACGTTGCTGTCGGTTGCAGAATTTCTTAATTTTCATATATTGATTACTATTTCCGACCGATAAAGTTGAAGAACTTGAAAGAAGTTTCAGAGGTTCCCATTTAAACAGTGAATACCATTCAAATGAAATCAGTGTTTCTGAAAAAAGAACTGGTAGGACGCCGGTGTCACGCTTCATGTTTTCCTACCATTTCTTTTCCGAGAGGATGTTCTGAAGTTGATTACAATTGCCGCCCGGAAAAAAATCACACTTGCATCGTTGGTATCAAATTGCCGCCTCCTTCTTTTTACACAAAAACTAATTCGCCCTGCATCTCTGATTCAAACTGAAGATGCGACAATGAGATATCGAGGCTTGTGGCTTGAGGTATTGAGACTTTATAAAGATTTAACTCCGGTTATTAAAGGAATTTATTTACATCGCGTTTTCTAATAGAGAATTTAAGTAAATGTCATTTTCTGATTCAACTTTTCCGATTGTCAATTTAAATTGTGGAAAAGAATATCATGACACCAGCTTTAAGTTCTCCCCGGAAAAGTCAATCACATGTTGTACACCAACAAATTGATATTTGCAAGACATGTAGCCAACGTTTGGAGAAAAAGATCATTTTTCCAATTCTTCATTGAAATCCGAGAGCCGAGATCCTGCTACTACGAAAGTGTTGATTGCTAGGGCTTGATAAGTACAAGATGGGATGGAATGAATACTCCATTATACATGCACTCAATGATAAAATAAAAATTAATCAAATGTATTGGCAGCATGACCATTCTAATGATCAGATCGGTGCATTCTAATCTAGCTGTGTAAATGTCAATTAATTATAAATCGATCGAATGCTAAGTCCTTATACTAGAATAAATTGATTAGAAATTTTCCGATTATTTTTTGTCCTCCAGTTACATGTAATTCTTCATTCCTGTGTACAACATCGGCAGAATTCCATGGCCAACAAGTTTTACCGTCAAAATAGAATTGCACAAGGTTAAGAAATGTATCGTGGTTGACGCGGTTCACCTGTAGACTTCGCGCATTCCTAATGTTTGTTGTTATTTCAGGGATGTTGCTTTTTTTGAATAAAAGTCAGCCGATTCAAATTCTTTTTTTGGATTTTCAAGATAATTAATTTTGATTGGAACAGATCAGATTTAGATGGGAATTTTCAACTTCTCTCACTGATAAGAATCAAAACTATCCAGCCAAACAAAGTTTGTTCCTTGTAATCATCGTTAAATAGTCAATATTTTATCTCCTGTACAGACGTTAGGATGGGAGAATCTGTCCTGCTTTTTACAAATAGTTACTGTGACCTCAAAGCGTATAGCGAAGTGAAGGTTGATCCACAAATGAGATATTAATCTTTTCATTAAAATAACGAATGAAAATTCTTGTCCTACCTTAGTCGGATCGGATTAAGAAAGCAAACTTTTATGTTGTCCCCATTTTATTTACAACGAGAAGTTGAACGTGGGAATTTAGGACACAAAACTGACAGTTTTCGATAACTTCAAAAGAAACTCCTCGGTTTTAGGAAAAGATAAATGTATTCCTCTTTTACTGATTGAATCATAGGGTGATAATTCGATTACCGATATAAACAGTTGTCCGTCACAAGAGCCAAGAAACCTAATTGAAACCACGTTTATTTAGTAGACATCAACATACGCCTACGCTGTATGCAAGATTATAATCTTAGCCTGTTAATTTTTGTTCCCAGTGTGGCAGATCAACACATACAGAAATCAGTTTTTTGGTGTCGATGATGCCATCACTGTCTCTTCCAATTTCTAAAATGTTCCATGATATTTACATCAGATTGATACACACCATCATCTGTTATCGACTTAATTTAATAACCATGAGCGAAGAAGCGAATAAAACATGATAGAACAATTTCGCCATCATTTCGTGAATATGTAGCGAAATAAGTCTGAAAATGTTTTGATCTCCAAGACCAGAGGTGGACAAACTCTCTAATTTCTAGTCAGGGACCACATCATGTAATCATGTATTCAACAGGCAGGGAATACCATAGAGTCGAAACACACCGGAATCTATAAGACAGTGCAACATCCTGAGGTGTTATGTTACTTCCAAAATTTGTAATAAATTTGAATTTAATGATTGAGAAGTCATAAGTATATTACTTAATAGTCCAGGAGCTTCCACAAAGCTGTGCAGGGAATGAAGTCGAACCTAAAACTTTCACATAGCACTTTGCACCTCTTGACTAACTGCGGATCGAATCGTTTGTCCTTCTAAACAACCGAGATTGAAAAACCATGAATTTTTAATGGAGAAATTGCAACATATTGGTGATAAATGCGATTTTAGTGAGCTGTTGACAGCAGATTTAAGACGAAGAGGCATCTATACAGGCGTATATCTCACGATGGACGTCTTCTCACGATGGACGTTTTTGATGAGAGGTAGCAACTGTGGTTTTCAGTTTAATAACTTTCGACAAATGAGAAAAGGCACTGAAGCAACTCAAGACAACGTTCGTCAAGGAAATTCCACATGCTAGGACATTACATTGTAGCGTCAGTGTCGATGAAATCGCCAGCCGTCACATATTGGGTGATGATCTCCTAACAACACGAACTTATTCATGGTGTGATCAGTGATACCGTGAACCCAGAGAAGTACACCTCCATCTTTGAAAGAATCTGTGATTCCCTTCTTCCGACCAAGAAGATCTCTGAGCGGTCCTTCAGCAAGCTGATGGTCCTGTACTCTTCTCATTTCGTGCAAGATCCATGTTGGATGTTCAACTCCATAATCGATGGATCACATCGAGAGAGGCCTCAAATGGACTCCATGCAGCCAGATTTAGCGATAATGATTTCTAACTGTAGGGCTGTGTTTGAAAAACGTCTGCAAAGCACCATGACCAACAACTATTTTGTCTGCATTTTGCTTCGTTTCATTGGTTGACAAATTTAGTGTCATAGTGTTTTGCAGTTAGTTAATGACGGAGTATTGGTTATTGCACCTCTTTCCACATATTTGGCTCAAAATTTCAAGAAATTTTGTTGATGAGATCTGATGCTATGATAATTTCTTATCATTTTCGTCACACAGTTTGCTTAGCCATTTCCAAGCAATTTAGGCTAAGTTTGATATCTGTCTTAGCAACTCCAAGCAATTTTCAAATTTTGAATTTTAAAGAACGATTTGTCTGCAGCATGAGATTTACAGCATAAATCCATAGATTTCCGACTTCAACAATGATTTCATAACTTTTAAAATTCAAAATGGGTCACGAAGAAGATGTTCCCGTTGGTCAAATTCAAAATCCTTCGTGCAATATCGTGGAATCCAGAAAATTCAGACTGAAGGAGCAAATATTTTAGCAATAAGAGCAGAATTTCGAAACGTATTTCACTGCATGTTTTACAAAATCATCGAAGCATGACTAATAAAATTATTTCTTCACTGCTCCATGGTTAGCTCAGCTCTCTTTAGCACAGTTCTCATGGCGCATTAGAAGCACAGATGAGGGGAATCTAATGTCACTTGACTTTAGAATACTTGGAATACCGAACTTTTCAAATTGAACTACGTATCCAGTATGCCCCTTGCAAGCGTCAGAAAACTTTAAAAAGAGGGTAAATATTTGATTGAGGGATAAAATCCGTCCACTGGTCGCTCTTGAGTGCTACGTTCACCAGTCGCTTGAATGAGAGCACCAATACGTTTGAGAGAGTGACACCGAGGGGGGATGCTGCAGTTGCTTCTACGGACATTTTCGCAATTTTTGTTCATCTGCTCACGTGAATCAATTATCAAGAAACTCAGTTGTCCATCATTCGAATAAAAGGAGAGTTGTCTGTCCACTTCACTTGTCATAGCATCAGTATTTTCAAAATACATGTGTATATGACATTTGCAGCTGTTTGATGTAAATGAGGGGGAAATATTTAATAATCTAAGCATCCTACACATCTATTTGCCGAATACTTGCATTCATAGCTTACATAAGTTTGAAAATGATTATCTTACATCGATTTGAACAGGCATTCATATGGCACATGCTGATTGGCCTGGAAGATCTCGTAATCATCTTTGTTGGGAGTGTTCGTTGAACCACGTCGCACTGAAAACTTGGTTAAGTATACACCCGCACTGTAAACCGTTTACTGATAATTGACAGACATTTATCCTACAAAATCTATTTTGTTGGTCATTGCTAGTTCTTGTAGGATGATTGCCACTGAACATCTACAATATCTGACAAAAAGCGAGAAAATGAATAGCAATGAAAAATAGCTTAACTATTATCGAAAATGTAGGTAATTAACTAAATTATGTCAAAAGAAATCATGGTTTTGCCACACAATAATATAGATTGCCCAAAAGTCAAGCAATCACTAATCGAAAAAATCAACCAATGTTCAACAGGTTTTGTTTAGTTAATTTGCATGCAAAACATTTGTTTTGATGTTGGTAGAGAACCTACAATTTCGTGGGATATCGAAGGATATTGGAGGTGACAATCGTCGGCTGATTTTGTCAGTAATTTTGTAGGATAATTGTCGGTCTACGGCTTACAGTGCGTCAGTGCATCTTATTCTTGATAACAAACCACGAATATAATTTTGGCTAGAAAGGGTTTAATGTGTGAAATCTATTGCATCTTGTGATTGTTGGAGCTCATTTCCTCTGCAAAAACGTAATTTAAAATCTCTCTTAAAACTGCAGTGTTAGTATGGGTACGTCATCAATCGTTAAGCCTAAAACATTGTTATCTCTTTCCCTATAGCGTGTCTAGATTCCAACGTTCCTAAAGGGTCATGGTGCTGCAAACTTCAGTGAAGAGGACCAGACGTTCAAAGACCAGTGCAAGAAATCCTTGCTGAAATTAGTGTAACAAATCAAAATTCCGGGGACTTAAGCAGAATAGAATAAATGGGTCCCTCAAATGATAATCATTGGAAGCGGTGAACGTCAAGATAGAAAAAAAACTAGAAGTAGTCAAGTTGAATGTATTTTTATTATGTACAGTCATTTCGGATCTCCGTAAGACTCAAATTAAATTATTGGGCAATCGACATAAACACGGAAAGACGAATTGGAGCCTCCTATTCTATGATACTCACATTTTAGCTATACACTTAAACCATATTCATTCTGGGTATACATGTTCGCAATGCTGAAATGCGAGGGATGTTCTTTATTAGATTCATTTCATATTTTACCAAGTGCTTTACAGTTGCATTGATGCAGCCACATTTCCTTCCGCAGATTTAAGGATGAACTCTATTATAAAACGTTCTAGTGCGTCGCTAGGGCAACCGAATACTGGAGATGCGTTCAAGATCATTGAAGTCATCAAATAATGATATAAGAGCTTCATTTCACTTTCAGAAACGTCTTCAAAAAAAGTTTTTGAAAGACCTTTCAAAAAGAGTTTGAAATGGTAGCTGCAGCTTCAGCAGAGAACGAGGTAAAAAAATGAGACTCACAGAATGACGGACACCCCACAGTTGCTACCAATCCGTTCGTCTGCCGAGCTCTATCCGATTACTGGCCGTGTCTGATAGTATCAAAGAAAGTACAAAACATAACTCCAATGGGAAGCGGACTGATGTTTCTTATAAAATGACATCAGTCTGTATTCTCTGATGAAGTGAGAAGTCTCTAGCCACAATGCTTGACTCATGGATGGCTTTTAAGTCATGCAACTAGATTTTATCTTACTATCAACGAATGTAAATTACTATCAACCTGAAAGCTAATTTGACTGACATCCGAAAGCTCATAATCACATTGCAGCAGAATTGTTCATCTTATTATCAGGATCACTATTTGTAGCATGCAACTTGCATGAATAATGACAACCACCTGAATCAATTCAAATGAATCAAATGGATGATGTGATTTCTATGCTCACCTGTCAGGATAATCATGATATCTCCCTCTTACATTTCAGTGATACTTGCAAACCTCTACAATTCGACAGGAGAATTACGGTACATATCCCGCGTGTATTTGTGGCGGTATAAAGTCTACGTCAAACGCGTGTATCGGGTGAGTGGAAATTTTCTTCCTATTGTAAAGAAATAGGACGACTTGTAAATGTCTAAAGAATTCAAGTGGTCAGGAAAAAGTGCAAAACAGACTACTCAGAATTGCAATCAATAGCTTTAATAAGTAGCTTTCTTACATAACATTCGATCTTCAAAAATTATATTCGATGTCAATTATGCGACAGATAATCATGACATGATTCACGGTCTCATTAATAAAATGCTGCACATATTGAAGATCGACGATACATTTCGTGGAAAGTTTTTATTCATTTTTTCGACTTACGGTGAGAATTGTCAACAGTAGTATATTTCATTTATTAGATTCCTCAGTCCGGCAGCCAGAGCGGGTTTCTGCGAGGAACAAAGCCGAAAATGAGACTTTGACAGAATGATGCACATCCCATGGCTACTGCAAATCTCAACGTCTCCCGAGCTCTATTCGAATCCTCTTCTTGTCAGACAGAATCAAAGGAAAACACATGTAAATCTGATGGGAAACAGATTGAAGTTTTCTGTAAAAATAATGTTTTCTTTGATTGAGCGAATAGCATTAAGCTCAGAGCCATAGTCATGTTCATGCAACCGTTGTATACGAAGCCAATCATATTCAGATTTCATAAGCACTCCCAGTGGCAAGCACAATAGCCACTCTTAACCGCATTCTCTCATATATTATCGATCCGCAGAGTAGAGAGAGAGAGAGAGAGGTGTATATATTTGAAGCAATGAAAATCAGTTTATACATTAAAGAAAATCAAAAGTACGTGAGCGCTATACATTATACAAACCGAAAAAAAAGTCAGTGAAATGTCAATATTTACACATGAGTTCATTTGATTTAGCACAAATCCAAGGAAAAAAGGAATTCAAGCGTCTTGTAGTATGAGATGCCGGAAGTCGAAAATGCTTGGTGTATCTTAGACGGCCCGGCACGAAGGCATGGAGTGGGTGACATAGGTTCTCGCAGTTATGCAAAAAATTCAAGCCACAGTGTAAAAACTTACAAGATAGATCTTCAAACTTATTACATGAACAATTTTGATCACAAATCAAACGATGCGCTCTCTTTTGAAATCGGTTTAATTTTTTCAGCAAACCAACCGACAAATTTCCATATACTGGCGACGCATAAATAAACAAAACTGTAATAATAGCATGATAAACAGATATTAGATCATTTTTACGTAAAGAATCTCGTAAGCAACGTAAGTACGTTTGAGTAACGTAACATAGAGTAATAATAGCATTGAGATCTGAGTAACCGCGACTGAGGACTTCTGCTCGCGCTCTACTCCCCGACCCAATCCCACTTGAAGAAAAACAAGAGTTATCCGCCAGATCGCAATTTCGTAATTAAAACTTTGTCAATGGCGTCACAAGTTGAAGTATAATAGTACAGTAGTAGTGTCGACTCAAGAAATGTCAGCATACAGTGAAAATTTTTGTATCAAAAGATTCAGTTTTACGGAGATTAAGGTCCTGGGGTCTAAAAAGTATCTGACCAATTTTTATGAACCAAAATCTTTGCAAAATATTCCTGTGCGTTTACTACTATATACTAGCGACGTGAGGCCACTATATAAGTGGCATGAAACTTATTAGATATCAAAAGGAATGACAGTTTGCTACCAAGTATCTTAATTAACACTCATACACACTTATATCAGCATATTAGATGCATCATGAAAATGTAGAAAGACAAGCAAACATCACTCAAATTTGAATATATTAATAAATATATGTGGTTGTTCTGTGAAAAGTTGTCATACTTTGACGTAAATCATTCAGTGTCATCATCTACTCATATTTCTGTAAGTGTTATATAAATTAATACTTATAAAATAGACCTACATGTACATCAGAATATGTTTCTAATTGACATTTTTACACTACTTTTTCTTTATAGGGCAGCCCTGGCTTCAAGAGTGAAGCCATATCAACTGTATTTTCTCCCGTCAGTCTCGCGTGTAGCGTTGGACAGATGAAGCCAGGTTTAAACGTATTTTTTGGTGAGTATAATTCATTCTGGCCTTTGCGCTGAATACAACTGTCGATTTCTGCGCCAGCGGCGGTGTACTATCTTAGCAACAAATTCTAGTAAGTCATGCCATGAAAGCAGAAACGGAATCCGAGCAAAAATACATGCAGGGAGGACGATTCGTTGATTGAACAACTAGTGTGTCAACGAACGTCAATAACAACCTAAAACACATTCAGAAATGCAAATCAGTTATTGACATTCAAGCTCACTTTGATGCAGTACAATGAATTGATATTGACCCACTTTCGCTGTTTGTTATTCATGAGACTGTGTCCATGTACGCCATTGCAAATCATTGTCAAGTCACATGGAATGAATTTGCGGCACGTGGAATTTGCTAGAATTTTGTTACTTTTATAAGAAATCATAACCAAACCTGTTCGGCCATGTAGACGAATGCTAGCCAAGCATCTATTTGGTTATTTTATAATGCTAAAAAATTTATCAATTCAATCTGCTTTGACACTTCATTCAGAAATATTAAAAATAATTTATGGACTAACGGTACAGAAAAAGAAACTTGAGACATTGAATGTGAGTATAAAGTAAAACAATTCTTACGTAAGTAAAGATTCGTAGTCTACAAGTACACATGTCAACGTTGCAACAAATTCAATATCGGTAAAACTACTCGCAAGTTAATCACTAGGCACAATGAGCACAAAATGGCCATAAATAATAAATCGATAAGTAGTGCTTTGTATGAGCATATTAGAAGCAAATATAACGACAAAGGCGACATCGAGGATTTTCAGGTCGGTTTCATTGCTAAACTCAATAACACTCGAGACAACATTTACTGAATGAAAAGCAATCGCACAGCTTCAGGCCAAAATCAATCAAAAACATGAAGTACAGCAATAACGCCTGTCTTCACATTTCAATCACCTCACACCAACACGCTTCATAATATCACTCACCTCTTCATAAACCTTCACACAGACTGTCGTTTGGCACTTTACATCGACCGATAGAAAGGCGAAGGTCCTGTCTTTTTGCTTGCAACTTAATTTTTGATCGACAAAAGACGGTTAACGAGAGAGTCCGGATATTTTGTTTTGCCTTGAACTTTTGAAAACACTTCTATCGAGTTACCGACCCACTTACGTGCTTTTGGTTTGGTAGACGAAGTAGCAAGCGCCTTCTTCAGATTTTCGATAACTATTATTCTTGCAGGGCTATTCACACTATGCATTATGGAGAATGTGCATGTGATTCTGTTAAGAAGCAATAAATACTGAGCATAATAAAAATGAATAAAACAGGAACAATAATTGATTTTAATGATTTTAATGATAATTTTGTTCATGGATTTAGCATAGTTACTCCGTAAGTAGGCTAAATCTATGAACAAAATTGAGAGCATGGAAACTTATCAGACTTAGATATATGAAACAACTGAGTAATTAACTTAGATATTAAAAGAAGTAAAAAGAAAACATGAAACTACCAAGGTAAATAAAGAGTTGACACAAAATCTTTTCGCTGACAAAGGTCAGGATTTCCGCGAAAGATAACGAGAGACTCGAGAATTCCTAATGTCCGTCTGTTACTCATGTGGTACTTAATATTAAAATTATTGATTGCTGATTGTCTCACGTTAGTATATAGGCTTGCAATTGTCTAATAATGCTATTTGCTGGAATTGCTGTAGACTTAAAAATTTTAAAGTTTGCATTCAGTCCAATGTTTGTACTTGAATAAGAGTGGACGAAATTCATCGTGCAAAGTGAATTTAGTGGCCTTATTTATATGCAAGTTTATCTCAATTCAAATGCAACGACATTATCATCGCGAACAGCAGCTGTTGCTTCATAATTGTTGACGCATGTTAAGTCATAAAAAATTTCCTTTTAGTTTATGGCGAAAGATTTTATAAGTAAATGGAGTCCCGACAAAATCCCGATTGATAATAGCGTTTCGCGTGTTCACGCTATATTTACGAACAGTCGCTTAAGATGCAAGCGAAATCGGACAATTGAATACGGTCTTAAATATTAGCATCAAACTATGTTCACCAGGATCAATGACTGTCACAGAACGAGAAAAGTTGTCTCTTCTTCTGTTTGACTAGAAAGGAAACATTGGAACATGTAATGCCTCTGAGATGGCACAATCCACTGACATAATACCATGGCAATCGAACAATGAGCAGCCAGATCAACATTAAACACGCCAAATTATGCGAAGTTTCAGTGACTGTTGCTGCCAACTGGATCACACAGCAAAGAGACACACGCAGTCGATGTCAAGTTATACAGGGAAGTTTGTGAGCGTTTTTTCGTGCACCTGCTAACTTTTTTAATAATGATCAGAAGCATCAACATTATCGAGAAAATATGCGCAGTGATGTGAATTCTTTGAATCTGAAGGAATCGTGGCGATCGAAGCATTTTGAAGCAATCCACAGCAATCTGCAAGCGGCGCACGACTATTTTTCTATCTCTGTTAGGCATTAAAAATTTCTTTTTACCACTTAGTAAGCTCCAGCATGTGCCATCGTTTTGAATCAGTTTGTACTTCTAGCAAAGTATTACGCTTAAACAATCTAATTCTTTTTTGACGGTGTTTTGATTTCAAATCACCTCGAGCGGTTGATATCTTCTCCTGTCCTTAGCTGAAGCGTGAAAACGCGAAGCGTGTCGGGTCGGGACTCCATATATTTTTTAAATTTTTGTCGTTCGCCATGATCTAAAAGGAGAAATATTTTGACCACTCAATCTGTGTCACCATTTATTGATGCTAACTATTGTTAGATAATCCTTACCTAAGAATTATTTATTTTCAGAAATTTCCTACTAAAACTTTGATAAGAAGACACTTTCAGACTGCCGATATGCCCGTCCCCTTGCTGGATCCTTTCAATGCACAGGGCAGCTGCCAATATGATGACAATCAATAATTGATAAATGCTGTCGCCAACATGACACTTCAACCTAAAACTTGAAAGAGAAGAGTCAGTTTAGTTGATAAACGAAGGTCAATCATGTTTTCTTCCACTTCACTCTATTCATGAAAGTCTTCCCATGCCGTTTTTTATGAATGGGCAGTGAATCGATGATAGATTTTATTATTGCAAGAACTTCATCGAAATACTAGAGATTGAAAATTATGAAAAAATGATTTTCCCAGACATGGCTTCTATATAAGATGCACTACATCACTTTCTGTACACTTATACGCCTCCCAAGAGAAGTAACATTTCCCATCCGTTACTTGTAAACAGGAGAACTAGATTTGCGTCTGATCGACTCCCTTTCACCCACTTCTCCGAGACGCTTTCTTCTTTCAATGAAGCTGTTCGGCGTCGTATTAATTATCGGATCATATCAATAGTCCATGAAATATAAATCGTTCCATGAGATCCTGATCTATCGCGCATCAATCTAGCAAAGTTATCAAGCAATCATTCTGTGAAATTCTTCTTGGAAGAGAATTTAAAACTGGCCGCACACATTAAGCATGCGTGACAGCGTAACCTGCGTCCGGCAAACGATCCGCAGGGCAACGTGTGATCCGCAACCCTGCGAATAGCTTCTTGGCATCTTGGCCCATGATCCATGGTCTAACCTATGATCCGCTGACCAGTGCGTGATCCTTGGAGCAACTTGTAATCCTCAGACATGTTTGAATTTAGATTTTAACATGATATTTTTATCATACTTGTGCTGTAATTGTAGTTACAATTACGCGATTGAAATTACAATTGCTGTAATTAGTAATAATTGCAATCAATTACATTTTTAGTCATATAATTGAGAAGTAATTGCAATTACCTTGCAGTAAGCACTGTTAAATCTTCAGTCAACATGCAGTATGAATTTCTATATTCTCCTATCCGATAATGCCTTGCAATAATTGCTTGTAATTCCACAGCACAATTACTGGTAACTTTTTTAAAAAGCTTATGACGAAACTTATTGTCATAATCCAGATTAAGAACCGGGAGTAATCTAAAGTAAATAAAATGTAATTTAAGAAAAACGGAGTAATTTGTAGCTGTAATCAAGTATATTTATAGAGATTTAATTACTATTTGTAATCAATCACAATTTTAAGTAAATAATTTGTAATTGCAACCGATTACATTTCATGAATAATTTATGCAATAATAATGCCAACTGGATTTTCAAAATAAATGTCACCATCGGAACAGCTTTTTTTACCGCGCAACTGAGCACAATTTGTTGAGTTCTGACATCTAAAGAGCAATTGTTTCGTGCAATATCGGGAAGCAGCTTAAAAACTTGTGGCGGAAAACAACTTAAAAATTGAGTTAGATTATTCGTTGGATGTTTATATTAGTTTCACTCTACGATGAATTCCGGGAACTAATTTTGGGAGATTCCGTTCACCCTAAACATCAATGCAAATATCATGGTAAAGATGATACTAGACTGCTAGATGTTGGTGCCAAGAGTGAATTTGGGAGAAATACAACTGTGCAATTGAAACTTGCGTGACCACACCATGTGTGCTATCCTCTACATCAAGCGCATGCAAGCAACAAAAATCACCAATTTTTTATAAATTTTTAGGTCTAGAAATTATTTTTTTCTGTAATTAAATATTTTTCAAATGAAGGAAGTAATCATTTTTTTAATAGATCAAAAATCAGAAAAAACAGATAAGTTGCAAAAATCAGGGATTATGAAAACATTCTGCAAATTTCATATTTTTTCACTGTGAAATAATTTTTATTTCGCGCTTACAGTTCGGCTTCAAAAGTATTTTAGCTTGAAATAATGCATATCAGTTTTTACATACTACTTATACATATTGTACTTATTGTACTACTTATATGCTTTACATTTTTATATAAACATTATTTGCTTTTTGCTTAATAGTATGTACTTAGTTTTGTCATTATGATGTCTTTTGCTGAAATATACTTACTACCTTTTACATTGTTTTTATTTAGCTTATTTAATTTGTGACATAAAAATGATTATAATTGCATCAAGTAATGCAGTGATAGCTTTTCAAATTTTTTCAGAAATCTCTGGATAGAGTGATGCAAGCACGTAAATCAGCGATGTCAATTTAATTTGTGTCAGAAAAGTGTGCGAATTCGTCTAAGAATGAAGAATTGATAACCTCAAGCTTGGTTATGATGGAATTAATTTGGCTCATGAGAACACAGAATTAGATTCATCTGCTCGCGCTTCGGTTTCCTAGAGAGGACGAATTGTATGTAACCTTAATATTGAAATGGCACATCACAGAATTACACATTTTTCTTCTTCTCGAATGGATAATTCGTGTATCGCTTGCTATTGGAAATGGCAAACAATAAGCTGTCAGGAGAGGACACCAGAGCCAGTGACAGATGCGTGCGTGCTGCGATATCACTTCGCACACACCAAAACACACATCGCTTTGTGGCTAACATTCGATTCAGTATATACGTGTATGCACTATGCAGTAAGGAATGGTGAGAAGACGATGGTGAAATCATCAAATGAACTAATTTTCGTACGCCTGCTACTTTTTTTAATAATGATCGGAAGGGACAACATTGTGGAAAAAACTTGTACGCAATGATCTGAATTCTTCGAATCTAAAGGAATTGTGGCAATCGAAGCATTTTGCTTGAACTCACATTAATCCGCAAGCGACGCACGACTTTTTTTCCTATCTCTGTAATGTATTAGGTATTCCTTTTTGCCCACTCAATGAGTTCCTCGATGTGCCGTCGATTTCGTATTAATCACACTTCTAGCAAACCGAAGCAGATAAACAAAAAATTCTGTGGTTGACTGTCTTGAATATTAAGAATAAAAATAAGATCCGCTTGCCTTTCAAAATATTTTGATTGTTATCAGCACCAGAGATTGAAACCGGTAGCCGGTCGTTAGTTCGAACCTTCTGATCTGAGAGAAATTGTTACAGAATTGTTGAGAAATTGCTATCGTAAATACAAACTGGCAGTTTTGCTTGTTATAAATTTGCGAATTGCTTTGCTTCAGACTATCCTGTACTCTCTAAGGCCTATATCTGTAGATATTTCCTAAAAGCGTGAGTGCTTGATGGTCACAGATTTTGTACGAGCGTGGCCAATCAGTTATATTTAGAATAATATTAAATCACAGCGACCATTTCTTAATGACAAGCGCATTTCGAATGTAGTATCCGAAATGTGGTCTCCGTGGCACAGTGGTTAAGTGCTTAGCCTAGCGATCGTTTGGTCCAGAGGTCGAGCCCCGAAGGTGTCACTGTCCGCTCACATTAATCCGCAAGCGACGCACGACTTTTTTCCTATCTCTGTAAGGTATTAGGAATTCCTTTTTGCCCACTTGATAAGTTCCTAGATGTGCCATCAATTTCGTATTAATCACACTTCTAGCAAACCGAAGCAGATAAACAAAATATTTAATTCTGTGCATGAGAATCCTCACCCGTGGAGGGTTGGAGGCCACGTAAACCTTGGGTTGAGATGCCAAATTTTTTGCACAGTTTTAGACTTTTCTTATGCATCCCTGCATCGCAGACGTTGTCCACGTCTACACCAATTGCGCTAACTCAGTTCATGGAATTGAAAATGTTGGATTTGAATAGCTTAATGAAGTCTTTGGTAGAAATGACTCTGAGATTCTTAACTATTCCGATTCCTTCTATCTATAGCCGCGCCTCGTCTTTTCATCTCATCAAGTCTAAGAGCTTGACTTTCTATGTCATAGAAAAAAATCCTCACTGGTACCGTTCTTGTAGTGCTCTACTGTGTGTCTAAAAATTGTTTTCTCTCGCATAACAGACAGCATGTACTTCTTTAACCAGGATAAAAACAAGCCACCTGTAGATCGCCCTGAACGACATTGACATGACCGTAACACTGTCAGGATATTGGTTTCCAAAAAGACATTGACATGTGTAAAATCCTTTTAGTGTCAGGAAAATGGTTCAGTTTGAATAGAAGGCAAGCCGCCTCGATTTGATACACGAGGGCTTTTCTAGATCCATTGTGCTGTTCTGTGTCAATTCTACGGATATCAGATATTCAAAGTTATCCGTCAGATCATAAACGTGTGACAGGGCATTATGATATTTGATTTTCCAATGAAATGGTCTGATAATCATTAGCACATTGTTAGGTCATGCGTTTTAGGGAGATCTTCTCTTTAATTCAGCAGTGCATTTGAATCTGAAGCAGTGAAGTCTATTTCCATCAGAATGATTCACAAATTGGAGACCGAATTGACCAACCGCAAGATCATAGATAAAAATGGTGTGGTCGGACAAATGATCAGACATTAAATTAATTGATGCCATTGACAGACTTATTTCTGCGATGATATTTTGACTTACCTTGCCATGATTTCTCTCATTCTGTAGAGGCTCTCAGATATCAAATACTGAATCATGTGACTCACTTTTACTTTTATATCGAAGTTGATGTTATGACCTCAATTATATTTCAAATTTCATGCGATTCTGATAAATAGTTTCTTTTCTGCAACAGAAAATGTAGGAAAATTGCCAAGTGTTTCACAATCCATAGATATTTCTTGAATTTTACTATTGGATTCCAATAGGAATCCTTCAACCTTACCTATAACCGAAAGCGACTGGCTGTGACACTCAAGAATTTGATTTTTGTATTCAGCGTTTCAAGATCTACAAATTCATGCTATGAAGCCCTTTGTGCGCGAATTTAGGAAGAAAGTGTCAGTAGCTCCCATCTTATATAATAAATCCCCCTTGAGCACACTGAATACTTTGACATTTGCTTTACGCATTTTTTTCACTGGCTTCAATTAGTAATGCAGTGTGTAAAATCTCAAAATTGAAAATTCGTTTTACAGGTATGAGTGCTATATTATTGTTATGAAGTTCAGATTTCTGAATATTAGCTATTAACCGTTGAAAAATTTGGCAGGTTTTTCTTGGAACTCCCAACTGCACTCAAGTATTCCTCAAAAGGTTTTAGCACCGAACACTGTGTTAAAGGAAACTCTGAATCAAATATCAAAATTGAGATATTGACTTTACATCGAAGCCATGTGTCAGTTCTGTGTTGAAAGTCGACGCGAACCAATGAGAGAAACGGTTTTTTCAGACGAAAGGCTACTAACACTTATTGTCTCTAATTACTAATTTCGCCTGCTTCGCTTCCCTTTGTGCTAATCAAGAAGAAAATTGCTCACTGCTGTGACAGAGATTGTTCAACGCCAAAAGGTTGCGGTAAAAAGTTCAAAAGATTGAATGCTAGATGACAAAGATTTTTTAAAGCTATCATCATGCTCACTCTGTTATCCATTTCACGCGACCAGACTTTGACTTTGATGTGTGCACCTTTATCTAGACATGCGCATTTGCCTAGACGGATGACTAAACCGCGTTTCTTTTATTCAGAGCCCTGAGTACTTACATGTATTTAAATGTTATAGAAATTCAGTGGGCAGTCAGAGACTGAGCGGCTATTCAGTATTAAGTTTTGACTTAACGCAATGAGTTGCAAATTCTCAATGTTCATGAATACTTACGCAAATTTGCAATAAAGTTGGACAGATTTGTCAAAGTACTAGTAAAGGAAAACTGGAAAGCTTCCAGATAATTCTCTGAACAATTGCACCAAACTCAACGAAAGTCAGAGTTAAAATAACATTCACCACGCGCCAGTTAGTCATCGGATGACAACATATCACTCTTGCTACTGCACGACATCTGAATCATTCTTTGATATTAAATTTTGCTCAAGAGAACATTTTCGTACACATTGCACGAACCTGCACGTCTTCAATCAATCATCGAGTAAAAATCTTGAAGGACCTACCACCGGGAGCGTAGTAAGGACTGAGCGACTGTTGGAACAATGACGTAAAGCGATCCGCAATACGGTAATTTAGAAATGTCATAAATACATAAATATGTGCTAATGAGATAGCTCTCTTTTGAGACCACCTATCTGTCCGATTTGTATGAGCGGTGAGATTTGGACAACCAAATTCTGAGTCTACGAGATCGAATGTACTTTGTGATCAAAGCGATATATCGGAGAGACATCAGGGACAATAATGGAACAAGCATTAAGGAATATCTTTCCATGTAGTCATCACTGTTGAATCTGCAGACACATGTAACCAATCCTTCTTTTAAGTCGATAAAGTGGAGAATTCTTCACAGAAGAAGAGGCTTGGACAGAGTTTTTGCTCGACTGAGAATGGAAGAGATTGCAATTCAATCCCGCAATCCAACCATAGATGTGTGACATTGCACGTTGCTGATTTATCACCAGTTGAAGAATGCGGTCAAAAATTGTGATTGACTTTATTTCAAATAATGTGCAACAATTAACTATATTCACGCAACGCATGCCTCACTAACAGTGGCGTAGCCAAGGCGGGGGACAAGGGGGACAACCCCCTCCCCAAAATGAAATCTGAGCGGGGAACAATCTTTGTGTTTTATACGGGGGTATATTGACATCATTCTATGTCGAATTATTAATTTATTAATGTGAGAATCTGAAATCCTACAGCAGCGCGCTTGGTTAATTTTCGCATGTCCCCTGTTGCGCAACGATCGCGAGAGATGTTTACTTCTGTGAGTCAGATATTCGGTCAAGCGCCGATACTAGTTGTACTGTCACAGACGTCTCGATATGGCTTGTAGCCAGGATACGACACGATTTTGCAACACAAGTAGAGGCCATTCATGACTGGGTACATAAACGCCCGTTCTATTTCGCTTTTGGTTCCAATTACACATGTATCGAATGATGGATGAGCCACTTACATTAAATCTGTATTGTTAGATCCTAGACTTCATTCTACGCTTGTGGCTGTCATCGATAATTTTGTATATACTTTATGATTTTATGTTAATCGTGCATCATGAATAATGAGAAGGACAAAATCAGATATGAATGAATATAAGTGCTTCTTCTGATTTACGAAATTATGAAGTATAAACTTATATTAATTGAGCCACATATACTACTCAACTTTTAATAAGGATCACTAAAATATAGTAGAATTTTTGTTAAAAAAGATTTTTTTACAAATTGAATGTAAAACTTATAACTTGAATTGGGAATCTTCATTATTATTGTATGACTTGAGATCATAAGCATGAAACTTAAATGGTAGGCTACTTATCTATGATTCATAGATATCAAAGATGAACACTGGTATATACATAGCCAGTGTACATACATCCAATACATATTCATATTCATTGTGATAATGAATTTTTTAGCTTCATTTGAACATGTGTGGGTAATAGCGGGGCGAAGAGTAAAAATCCGCATGAATCAGCCTCTACCCATTCAGGAACTATAAATTTCATTCGAGGCGGAACGAGATAGAATAACCCCATATTGATATAAGGAGACTAATTTGTAGCATGAAGAGGCGCTGTGAGGCCGTTGTCAAAGCGAGAGGAGACCACACGCACCAATGACTTCTTTATTGCCTCTCATTAGCTCTTCTTCCTTCTAACTACATGTACGTTTGCGTTTTGAGCTTGAAAACAACTCCTCATGCAGTTAACTTTGAATTGTTCAATGAAATGAACTCACATCAACAGATATATGTAATTGTACATGCATCACAATGTGTAATGAGCATATCAGTGTATTCAGCAGTGATATCTATGAATTGAAGGTGCACATGAATGTTAAGATCTCATCATGACTATATCTATGATAACATGACAGACCTGTTTAATTATTCTATCAAATTAACAATAGTGAAACATTCAAATCACTTTAACTGCATTATAATGTAGAATTCATTAGAAATTTTGAAGTGATCCTCATCAAAAGTTGAGTAGTATATATTGCCCCCTGGACATGAAACCCTGGCTACGCGACTGCTCACTAAAGATCATGGGAATTAAGTTAGCCCTCTAGAGGACTATATAATTTTATATAGCGTTAGTGAACAAATTTGGTCGAAGATTAAATTCCTATCACGTTGCATTAAAATACGAAACCATAAGAGAATTATGGTTTTCTATAAAAATGAAGAAAAGATTCTAGAAAAATGCTTTTCTATATCTGAGAATGTCACAGATTTCACTTTATTCATACCTCTGGACTATAGACCTTACCCTGGAGCCTACTAGGGTTTAAAAATCCAAAATTATGAACAACAAACGTGCGCAATTATGCTGTTTACCCCCTTCAAATGATTTGAAACCGCAAATTCCCGCAAGACTGTTAGAAGTTGTCTCGCAGTCCAACAGAACTGCTTTGCGCTCAATTTCAGAGTAGAGGCTATACAAATATTTCTCGTCATTAGAAGGAAAACTCGAAGATATTTTGTCGGAAAGTGAAGGCAATTTTCCATGTTGATTTCAAATCTTGTGTTCAGCATTCCTTATTTCTTTGTTGACAGACTCCATGAATAAGGCAGATCCTCAATCAAGTAGAGAACGTGTGGTATGGGAGGAATTCGATCCGGTATGAAAACAGATGTCGATTTATCAGAGAAAAAGTTGAGTCGAGGAATGCGATATTGGAATAAGTTAAATGCGACACTCAAAATCTTGCGGTTATGAAAATCCGCCATGATTCAAAGCTTGTCGAACCCTGGTGTAGAGTTTTTTGAATTTAAAGTCAATTAGGATAAATTTTGATTAACGAGCAGGATTACAGATATTCTTGACATAAAATCACTGATAAACACATTTAGAAAAGGATGGAAACTCGAAAGGACCTGAAAAATAATCAGAAATATACAAGTACATAAGAACAACATATAATATACGGTCTTGCAAAAGTTCCCCACACACCTTGAGAAAATCTCAGGTAGCGGCCGTTCTAGACTGCGTATGAAGTTCGCGTTAACTGTCGGTTAAACTTCATGGAAAGACGAATAGGACTATAATAAAATTATTTGTGAGAGTCATACGATGGTTCACTGAGAACAGTTTCAAAAAAGGTAGAACCAATTTCAGTAGCGATTGAAGTCAATGATATCGATCGATCGATGTCTTTGACATCGTCTTACCATGAAATCTTAAAAAATGCATAATAACATTATGGAAATTAAGTAATGGAGATATCGATTGCCATGAGTTCAAATTTTTACGTGAAATGACGACACCAGCTATTCTTTTTAATGTGTGCTGTCCATTTTTGCAGTCATTCGAAAAGCGAGTCGAGTGTCTGAATCAGTGCGTTGGAGAATTATCACTCTAACGGAAGATGCAGGCTGGTTTCATGGGCAATTGCATCTCATTTTGGAATTGCAAGATATACACAAAAGCGTATATTAGAATGCACATTAAAAGAATTCCACCATGTTTGAACTTGAACAGTATTCATCAGTTGCAATTGCGTAACCGTATTCAGGATATCGGAAATGACAATTACATAAAGAATTTTTGATCAAGCAGGAAATTTAGCACTTATACTTTCATCCAACCAATGCAAATCCCTCAAAATGAACAACAACAAAGCACACAAAAATCACACAATCAAACATCAAAAATTTCCAAAGTTACTAAAACCTTACGTCATTCTCATTTATTTTAATAAGTGACTCAGTCTACTCATGAGTTTTGTGACAGATTTCTATGTCATTTGCTTGCTGACAAATAGTACTGTCGATTGTAATTTTGTACTGTTGTCTTGCATTGAACGAGGTTCCTCTTTGAAAATGATAAATTATGATATTTTCTTTGATTTATGAGTGCAAATATATAAACCAAAAAGTGATTGTGTATTTCTTTGCAGGTATGTTTGAGAATGGACGAGCAAGCATTACAAAGTGCACACCGCCAAAATATTATCCTCGCATGAACAAGCGGCAGAAGAGGTTACTGGAGAAATATGAGAAAACATGTGATAGCTGTGAGGTAAATTCATAGACACATTTATATATGTTTTACATGATTCAAAGGTAGAATTAAATTCGCATGATTGAACCCTAGAGAAATATGGCAAATTTTCATGTTACAGTATAGGCTACTTCAATTTATCTTCCTGTTATGTTTAAATACAATTGAATCGATCACTCATCAAAGACAATGCCACTAATTTTACCTGATTCATGCAGCGGATAATAGGTGAATTATCAGGGATGGCAAATTGAATTGGGCCCAGAGGGAGGGCCCATGGGACCGGAACGAGAACTTGTACTCATGAGACGATAGGTTCACAATTTGTAGGGAAATTTTCAAAACAACTCGAATATCAAGGTATAATTGCAATTATTTAAGTGTACAGTGACACTTTGAATATTTTGTCGTCATTAACAAGCCTGTCAATCGAAGACACGAATGTATCTTATTATGATATTCTCCCCAAATACTGAGGCTTTTGGCATATAACACGACCAATTCAATTTATGATCTAATGAAGAAACAGGCCTACTCTTGTTGCAAACCCAAATTTGTTAGGTCTGTTTAGACCATGCTTGGAAAAGGTGGGGCTCTCACGGTTGCATTTCTCGGTTTTGATATGAACTATGATATCCAGAAAATCTCTTCTTACGCGAATCAATTTATCCATCGATTTTATTTGTGATTTTAGGTGAAAAGTGAGGTGTGCAACATATAATGATATTCGCATGATGTCGACACATTGCAGGGCGACGTCGACAGTTCCCTAAAGAAGCGCGCGTCAAAGAATGACAAGGAAAATGAAGGAAGGACATTATTACAATATATGAAACGAAACTTACACATCTGTTGTCTCTTTGATTGTCTGAAAATGCGAAACCTCATCACATCACTCTCCGCTGCGTTACACGCTTGCGCTGCATACATGAAAAATGTGCGGAATTCTTCTTCGTCTTGAAGTCTTCGCCTATCTAAACTGCTTTCAGTTTATGAAATTTCAATTAATTAGACAATCAAAGAAACAACAGATGTGTTAGATTTCGCTTCATATAATATATAATGTCCTCAGTCGACTATAACTGGCAAATTTTGATGATTCCTTTCGGTGCTGTCGATATTCCCCGACAAAGAGGCAATATCATGGGAACATCTACATAGCTAAAACACTTTGCTTTTCACCTAGAATTATCAATCAAATTGATAATATAACAAAGTAGAGTAAGAAGTGATTACCTGGATATCACACACAGATAATATCAAAATCAAGAAATACAGCCATGATAGCCCGAAAACCATTTTACTGTCGATAATACCCGATTTTACCCTAAATTGTGCCATCCACCCAGCATGTTAAGATGAAAGTAGTTTTTTTGAAATAGCATATAGTGAGAATACCCGAGCAAAAATCACTAAATATGGAAATTGCGTATCTCAATATTACTCCGGATATCGCTGCCTACAAAATAAGGAGCAGTGTCGATATGTGCAGGCAACTCGGCTTTGGGAGGCGCTAGGCGTCTTTTGGAAAAGGCGCCTCGATAGCCGTTGTCTAAACTTACGATCTGAACATGCATTTAGCTGCATGCAGACTGACCCAACTTAGCTGTTGAAAATGATTGCTTTACGTCAGTGACATTCCATGAGTCGGCAATTGATTCCATGATGGGCCGTGGAATGAAAACCTTGTCCCATGTTAATTCCCTACATCTATGCATATTTTTTAATCTTCTCGTATGGCAGATATCTCTTCGTTTTTCAGGTGAAGAGGTGCTACGGGAGAAGAAAGTGCAAGCAAGAACGGAGAAGATTGAGATACTCCGGCCTATCACATAAATTTTGTTTACTCAATTCTCTCTCCAAGAATTCCGATTGCTATGACAATTTTGCCATTTGTCGGCACTACCTAGATGTTGACAGCCGTAAGAATTCAAGATTTATAAGTAGGCGAAGGCGGAAGAGAAGGAAAGGCTGTGGATGGCGGAAGAATAGAAAAGATTTTAAGATTTGTTCGGAAAATAAAAGAGCCCAGGGGGATCGGTAAAAACAACGGCTATGCTCTTGTCTTTTCAATGAGCCTCACAATTATGCGTCAATTATAATTGTGAAACTCCGGTTTTCTCTTCCTACTGTCTTCAGCTGGTCTTAAATCTTCCACTTTTTATCTCTCATATTGGATCAATTTAATTCCTATTCATCTCTCATGCGAATTTGAATATTTTTTATACAGCCCTATCTCTTCGTTACTTAGCATTGTGCTGAGAGACCAAAGCGAAATGTTCCATTTACATTTTTCATCGATTTTCAACGACACTTCCTCGTCAACTATCACAGCCTTGCTCTCGAATTGCCGAATCGGAGAGGAACTGCGATCATTTGACCTGGAGATGATTTATTTATTTCAAGAATGACCAGATTGAAGCAGTTACAAGAAATCGTCAGCGGCATCGTCGTGTTGGAGCTCACATGCGCACGATTCATGGCCTCAAATTCACACTATCGTCCGGAGTTCACTCTGCCAACTGTTGGCACGTCCAGCTGGAATCCATCGTCTTCGATAGTTGATCGTTCTGATGGTTCGGCCGCCATTTCAAAGCCTTCTCCCTGTGGTCAGAGAGGCAGTAACCTCTCATGAATCAAAGACCTGCCCCGATTTGATCTCTTATCTCACAACTTGTAATTTATCAATTTTCTTTCTAACTTTCAATCTTTTGATTCTTTCTTCTTTTTCTTCTCTTGTTTTTCTTATGATGCATCATTATTTCAGTCTATGACCTTACAAGGTTCATTTAAGGCTGATGGTCTACCTCCACTCATAACCAAAGCTGTTTTCCATTCTACATTCACAAATTGTCGTACCATTATGTACACTAAGCCATTCCATGACGTCATTGAGTTGGTATTTGCATGGACCATTTGAAGCGCGTACATGAATGGACTCTTGGAAAAAGATCACTGTCATTTCTAGGATTTAGAGGAACCGATATTGCATTTTAAAAATGTACCAAAAGCCAGAAGAGTAAAACTTTGGAATTTTGCAATCTGAAATTGCAAGATTGAATGAAGGCGACCGATGAAGCAAATTAGAGACATCGACTGAAAGTCCTGTAACTTCTTAACTCGTGATGAAAACCGTGATTCCCCAATCGTCAAGAAATTTGTTCTTGACGGCTGGTGCAGGCAATAAAAAGGCAAAAAAATGTTTCATAATCTTGCTAAGTGGAATCAAAGAGATGTTCACTGTTAATCCCTAGGTGCCACATAGGCGCCGCTGGCCAAGACCAAGTGGAAAATAACCAACGAGCGCCAAAACATCAGCATTTAGCGCCTAAGGTGGAACTATAATATTTCCGTCGAGAAAGGACGGTTAAGGCGCATGCTTGGCGTTCCCACACGCACTTGTCATTTTGCAAAGTTGCATTCGTAATTTACTGCGTTAATACAAAGTATTGCTCGTTCAATTAAACAGACTTCACAGCATTCTTTCATGCAGCTATTATTGCAAACTTAGAGCATATAAATATCGACTGAAAATGAGTTCCAAACTCAATTATCGATTATACTGACATGTGCAGAAGTTTTATTAGTAATGTTGTAGAATTTTCAACATGCTACTGACGAATTACTAGCAACGTTAGATCTAGTAACAAGTCACCTTACCTTTTGTAAGTTTTGAGAAGTTTGTTTCGAGCAAATCTAATTGATGTATAGCACCAAGTGTCACCGACGCTGCTACATTGAAATACATATATATAGATATTTAGACGGTGAGGAATTTTACTGTCTCTCTCAAGCAGAAGAAATATTTGAAATCTTCATCAGATTTCCACATTTCTTACTCTCCAGAAACCATGTTCTACATATTTTTGCATACTATCAATCCGATAATGATGTTTTTATGGTTCAACTGTCGTTCATGTTGAAATCTATGGAATTTTGTAAAGAGGAGTCATCAGTCGCCTTCAAGATTACATTTTGTGTGTTTTACTCCGGATCTTATTGATTTGCATTCTTTCACAGTTGATTAGAAACTTGTATTTTCGGAAAGTGTCGTTTTTCTTCTTACCAAGGCTACAAGTCTAAATAAAGAATTCTCGACAAGTCAGTTGGAGTAAGAAATACCAGGGACATCTATGATTAATATAAGATACTAAAGTCACCGACCTACAGTCCAGCACATGCTCGGAATTGAACGTATAGATATTATATCAATCATAGATGTCCGTTTAAAAAGAAAGACTAGAAATGAAATAGACTTTCATTGTTGCATAGTCGGATGATACGAGATACGACATTTTCTCATAGACATGAAGAGCATAGCAGAACTTCGTGATGAAGTTCGTCCGTGTGAATATTCGTCCTGCTTCAGATAATTTCACCGCTGAGCAAAATGGTCCGAATTTTATTGGATAAAGTCTCAAAATTACATGCTATAGCTGTGAATAATATGCCTCGATATAACAGAAACAGTGCTGATAATGAAGTCTAAAGTACAAATAATTGCTAAAAGAATCAGTTTTCGCAGGAGAACAAGGTCCGCACTCAAAGGAAGATCTGAATTAACAAATACGGTCCGTAGTCTGGTTACGTATTGGAGGTGCAGAAAAGAACAATTGGTTCGATGCATTTATCAGCAGTGTCGCACGCATATCTCACAGATTCCAAAATGCTTTCCTTGAAAATTAATATGACAGGCAAAATTATCTAGCGTTCATGTAGGGATAAACTAAATAATTATCAAATGATAGTAAATCTATGAAAAATCTTGAGAAATCCACTTTTTCAGTTTTTGGTTGCAAACATCATGCTAGTAACTTTGTATAAAATGACACATCAACCAAATCAATGCACAGATCGGGAGATGTATTGTAGTGTAAAAGCTAGATAGGAAATCAAGATAGCTTGTAGATGATAGAGCTGCTCATAATGCAGATAAACCAATTCTAATCCCCATAGGTCCTTATATGGAAGCTGACCATTTCGGATCTTATACAGAGCAGCCGATCACAAAAACCGGAGCACCTGAATTACATTCATCGAAATTCAATCGATTCCGCTGCACGGTTTTGATGACCTACAAACAATTAGCAAAAGCGTGTATATATTTGTTCTCTCACCGCATCGACTTCAGATGGTCACTATTTAAGTTCTTTTCACTGAATGGAAGCTTGCGGTCATCAGAAAAATGTTGAAGGAAATTTGAAAGAGCTGATTTGAATGAAACTTAGATATTCTCGCTCCTTACATCGCAAGCATTCTGAAGATACCAAACACCAACATTTTTGCGATAACTTTGAGATGTCATTATTTCCTTTCCTAGTCCACTGGTTTCGATGAGCAATATATCAAAAGAAACCTCAGAAAATGCTCGTGCGCATCGTGCCTGATGCATTATCATGCTTGCATGTTTTCCTATTGAAAAATTACAATTTGTGAATTGAGCAAATCATATTTTGACCACTGTCCAGCGAACACTTATGTGGATACAAGTTTATCACAGATTTTTGAAGCCAGAGAATCAAAGGTCTCGGAAGATGTATAGCAATTTATGTTGGTGTGTGACAGTGTGAACTTTGACTCCACATTCAACTGTATTATGACTCCATGATAGAATTCCATTGTATCAAAATATACGGCAACAAATTGCACCATTTTGCACTATTGCGACACTTAGGTTGAATTTCATAGAGTGATGAGACTCCAAGGCATTTATATCCATAGCACGATTTCTTAAAAAATGCAACCAGTTCGCGGTATGATCATAAAAGAAAGTATCAACTACTAAGAATAGGAAATCTAAATACATGCTTAATTATTAGCTCCTCTTTCCTGATCTATTTAACTTTCTCAACAGCACTGACCGAACATGTACTCACATCGTGGTCTATGCATTCAAGCAACACTATAAGTCTAATTCACTTTATTGAATATAAATTCCTCTATCCCACTCTGTTTCCATAGGGTGATTAAAAATAACTTCTTGTAATTTCACACTAAAACTTCATTGATAACAATCGATGAAAAATAGACAAAGATGTACAGCAATCAGCAATATGTTCCTTTTGAACATGCAACTGGATTCAACCATTGTAAGATGTGAGTGATGCACTGAGTAATTTAATGCAGGCAGGCTTGCAACTTTTAATTAACAAAGCGCTGTACCGATGCTGCAATATCCAAATAAGCAACTTTGAGAGAAGAACATCGTAGCTCAACCTCGCAAGCTTAATCATCCTTTCTTTTGACCTTTTACAAAGGCATATATTCGGTTAGATCACAACAAAGTTTGCCCAAAAACTAAGCTGTCGTGACTTCCTGAAAGATTTTTGATTTGGTTACATGAGTCATTCAAACAACGATAGCACAGATCGAAGTGTCATCGCTTCTCACATCTGCTGTAGGCTTGCAACTTGCTCCCAATTCACCAATCTGTTGTCGGGGTCACCATACTGCGGAAACTGCATGAATAGTATTGTGTAGTATAGTGTATACTTTACTATAGTGTATAGTGTATATAATATAATAATAATAATATAATAATAATATAATAATAATATAATAATATAGTGTATATATTAAATTAGAAACTTTTGAAATGTTTGATCAGATAGTGATTTCTTACTCTGAATTCGACCTTTTGTTAGGTACATTCATCATTACATATTTCATTTAGGTAGCATCTACATACAGAACTATACATGATTGCGAACATAAATGTATTCAAAGAGTGATCTTAAATGATTACATCGCTGTTGGGACAAAAGTGTTGTTTTTCTCCAAAAAATACAAAAGCTTCTAATTTAATGCACAGCACTGTATATGAATGACGTCTTCAGCGGTATGATGAACATAAGACTACATTTATTGCAACGCTTGATTTAGCGACCGCATTCGATGTTGTGAGCCATTGCATTTTACCTGATCGCTTGCTTTCTGAGTTTAGTATGAGAGGGCTAGCCATTTCCTTTAAATCACATTTGGATGATAAATTCATGACTGTACATGCTTTGCTTCAAATTACAGGTTTAAGTTTCTTCGCCTCATAAAAAATGACATGAGGAATACCACAAGGATATATTTTGGACCATATTTTTTACAACGCACTATTTTCAACCACTCTATCTAATTTCGGACAAGTATAGAGTTTGATGTCATTTTTGTTTAGACTTTCTTATTTTGCACACAGTCTGTGATAGCTTTATCATTTTGTTGTCTATTCGAGAAATTGAGGTATGCATCAGCGAATATCAAAAATCTAAAGCCATTGTTTAGGCAAGCTTAGAAGATCTGTTGCACATTTATCTTTTCCCACGTGGTTTTACACAAGTTAGAGATTCATGAAAGTTTTATTGTCTGGGTGTATAAATTGATTCACTCTGAATTTCAAATTCATATCAGTTCGGTTTGTAAAACGTGCTATTTGCGTAGAATGTATTTATATATACGTGAGTCTCGTAGAATATATTCTATCAGACGCCATCTTTCCAGAGAAGTTGCATGTAAAATAGTCAACTTTTATTTTTTCGCGTTCTGACAATGGAAATAGTCTGCGCCCACTTTGCTTTACAGACGAGTCGACGAGAACACATAACACCTGCTTTGAAGACACTTCAATGGAAAAAAATCTTGTTATCAATCTATTTGGCTAAATAACAATTGATGAAAAATGGAATCTGAAAAATGCAATGGTTGTAGATTCCTGCCCTAAAATGGTGCATTTGTAAGTAATTTTATCAAAGGGATTTTGTACTTGAACAGAAATAATAATAAAGGTGAATCATTACAAAGTGCACTAACAAGGTACCAGTGTCTAACCGCTGTCAGCCAACCTCTGGTGGCCTCACTCGTTTTTTCTTATTGTTCAACGCATCATCGTTTGAATGTGTGCTGTGGGAGTTTGAGCTACCTTATTGTATGTACTGTGGAGCATGCTGTTTGTGTGTTGTCGAGCTTATTGTGTAGAGGCGTTGGTGCGTGTTGATTCAATCGCGACTTTCTCTCTCTTCCCTCGTGACGTCATTATTGAGCGTTGGGTGCTACTGAGGCCGGTTTTCATGTCTCCCTTTCATGTATATAAGAACTTGACACTATTGAAAATAAAGATTTTCCAATCCTTTGTTAGTACAATGTCGGATTTCTATGCTCCATGGCACACAACCAGAATCAGGATGCATTTGCACCCTCACACTTGTTGTGATTCAGTTTCCATGCCTATATCAATACATTGTGGAAATAATAATTCACCACGTAATACAGCATGGGATAGTCATAGCAAACGCTGTGAAATGATTGATATCCGTGTCGAATCTTAATTGGTGCATTCACTTTTTGATTTCTTTTTGTTTACTAATCGCTGCTTATATCTTGCAGGCAGCAGAAATGTGTGTACCGGTAATATAAAAGTGTATGTTTCATGTGATCCCGTTTTCTAGCATGTACATGTGCATGAACTGCATCCTAAAGTGAATACGAAAAGGGAGTAAACAAAACCATTAAAGGTAAAAAATTAGGAAGAACTGGTGAGCACTGACAAAGGGACCTTGAAACACTCACGACAAGTTTAAGGTGTTATTATCGCTGCCATTGTCAACCATTGGAAGCCATCATCAACAAGGTGTTATAATTCCGAGTCAGGCAAGAGAATGCAACCGCATGTTAGGTATCTAAGGTTTATTCTGACAATTCCAACATCAGACCTCAACAGTGAACACATTGAACATCTCTCAGCAATAGCACATCACATTGCTTGTGAGACAATACCAATGCCATAGATATGCAGCATCCCTTCTTTTTAAAAAAATCAAATGTATATAAAAAAATAATGCTTGAAATATCCGATAATGCTGTATTCAATTCGCCTTCGGAGTCAGAAATCGACGACATTTTTATCGAGGTGTAGATGAGAAGTTAATCAGTTCACAGACTCACTAACAAACTGACATCATTGTGTTGGTTGTGCAGCTTACACATACATTCATACCCTCTGTAGCAGATATCTATGCCATGACCGCTCACGTGATTTCGGCTATACGTTGCTGCTTCATCAATGACTCATCATACAACACAAATTATGACAATATGACAATTTGTGGCACAAAAGGTTTCTCGAATGATAGTACAAATCGATCTGCATACTCAAAAGTGGTTTAAATTGAATACAAGCTTTTTTAAATTAAATGCACAATATATCATATTGAAAGCAAGGAGTATTAGACTGAATGCAAACAGTTTTAGATTGAACAGAAACTGTAATAATGTGAAGACAGATAGTTTTAATTTGAAAGCAAACTGTAATAATTAGAATGCAAAAAGGTGTAGTCACTTATTGATAAGCAGTGTCGGATTAATTTAGTCCGCCAGGCGGGCTTTTGCAGAGAACGAGACTGAAGATGAGATTATTATGTACACCCTATGATTATTACGAAGCTGCGCGTCTGTCGACTTCTACCCAGATCCTCTTCTTGTCGGGCAGGATTAAGGATAAGAAAAATGCAGGTAAACCCTAGGGATGTAGACTAAAGTTTTTGGTAAAAATGTTATTTGATGATTTAGTGAGAAGTAGGCCTACTAATCTCAAAGCCACACATATAACTTTTAGCATGGAATGTGTCCACGAAATTTCATGTCATGTATGTGTGGTTAAATGTGGCCAAAATTTGCCAAATAATAGTGTTTGCTGGCATTTGGAAACTTGTTAAATCTCAATGTACTTGGCTTCATGGAAATAGGTACACGAACATGACAGGAAATGACCTGAAGATTCTATGACAAAACCTATGTCCCACATACATGTATTGTGAATCTCACTCAATTAAAAAAACATAGAAAATCTCATTTTACCGAAAACATCAATTTGTTTCCAATGGACTTATTGTTCTTCTTCGAACTTGTATGACAAGAAGAGGAACCGTATTACTTGTTGCTCGACAGACGCACAGTTTTGGAATAGCCATATGTTGTATTGATTGTAGATCACTCTGTGACAGTCATTCTCGGCCCCTTTCTCTGCAGAAACTCATTCTGGCTGCCGGACTATACAGAATAAATATTCGGATAGGGTTGGACATGGTCTTAAAAGAAATCTTCTGCTCCCGTAGTCATTTTCTTAGTTGTCCAATTGACAATAGAATATACCTAACAAAAGCAACTCTCTATTTCACAAGAGACCTTTCCTGTTCTACTTAGCGACAGGAGGCGCCAGAACCCTGGTTTCAAGTTTAATTCATATCATGATGTCTTCTATACTGAGGATCGTGTCGCAGAATGACAACATAATTTTCAAAGTGATTGTCTTATGCTCGTAAAACTACATTGGAAAATTTAATTTAAGAAAAGATCTATTATTTTTACTCGCTTCCGAACTAATGTCCCCCACCTTTATTATTGTCTTAATAATATATTCATAGAAATCTGGAAAACTTCTCCCTTCGAAAGAGCTGCTCAAAGAAGGACTCATGTGAATCAAGGAAAAAGTTAGGTCAGTGTACTCAAAAGATAATAATATACAATAATGAATATAATACACAATCGTTAATAATGTTACTCCTAAAAAGGACTGATAGGTGTTCACGCTGGTCAGCGGGTAGGATACTTGTAGACACTCCTACATGTAAAGAATAAAACATTAGGCGCACAGAACAAAAAAACGAAATATACAGAAAGACAGTCTAGAAAGGCTGACAAAAATCGAAAAGAAGGTGCTCATCAGCAAGATGACCAGCTAGGTCGCGTTTCGGGTCCTTAAACATCTTATGCGCTCAAACCCTAGCTGGCGGACCCCCGCCGAAATGGCGAACCCCATGCACAGTGACACTATCGATAACAAATTTAACCAAAGCCACACAGGATAGACAACTCTTTGGCAGAATGTAAACCAAACTTGGATAAAACAAAAATATGAATATTTAACAATCTCTCCATACACTTGATCAGTTTGCAACACAGAATTAATTATTTTGTGTATCTGCTTAACCGAAGCGCACGCAGATGAATCTAATTCTGTGGTTTACAAGCTTTATAACCACGGTTCACGAAAATATCGAAAGTACTTTTGACTTTAACAATGGCATACTGTAGATGCGAACGAATTGTTAGATACCTTAAAACTTGACTGCCAAATACATTCGCACCGATATGAAGAGGAAGAAGACTTTCCGGAAAGGTAAATATTATAAGATTAAAAGAAAATTGTTCCAGAAAAAACCCACTATTTCAGAAAAATTCTCTGTTCAGACATCGTCTGAAACACTTTCTGATCTGTTTTCTTATACAGTATTTCGTCTTTCTGAAGACGTTCACAATAATTATTTGTCGTGATTCTCTAACAAATCCCCACCGATGGAATTACTGTCAAATTTTCAATCATCTTTTTCTTCCTTGCTGCATTTTTAAGTCGTGTAGGATCAAGTTTGCTTCATTTGCGTGTAAATTTGGTTAACTTTCAGAGAGAATATAAAAAATGACTGATCGTATTCAATGATCGGCCGTTCTCATAATTGCAACCCTCGATCCTGAACGTAATTACTCACTCGAAGCTTTACTGAGTCACTGTTTCAAGTAGTTAGTCAACTAATAAATTATTCCTTCAAAATTGAATAACTCATCTCTACATGTAAATTCAATTACTCGCTGGCGCTGGATAACTTTGAGTTTTATGATGTTTGATAATCAGTCTGGGAGACGCAAGGGGATGTCACATGATTGAGAAACTCCTGTGAAATGGTTGTGAAGTTAATTTCGTATTGTAGACGAAACATTTGATTGATAGATTTGTAAACAACATTCCAGTAACCGTCAAATAGAAAAGAATATATCGCTTAGATTGACGTTTCTTCCAAGTTAGATTAATGCATTTATCTCATCCACGATTCAATAGATGAGAAGATTGAAGAAGTTCGCAAATTGCAGATTGCAGGAGAGGTTTTGCAAGAGGGATGCGCGGCCGTGCTACGGCCCGGCACATACAGCGTCAGTCAGCCGTAGTGAGTCCGATTCTACATCCTCTTGGATCTCCATTACTTGTTCCATGCTGAGAAGCTGTGCCACGTCGGGCTTCACGGCGAATTAAGATCATTCACACCAGACGCGTCGCAGTCCATGTGAACCCGACCGGAATTTGAATACCGTTCGATTTATTACTGCATAGGTAAGATTGTTTTGTGAATGGAAAGCCACTCAAATTAGAAATACCTGATGAAATTGTTGGAAATAAATGCGACTTGAAAGCCAATAGCTTTATATGATTAGGAAAATGCCCAGCTAGTGCTTCTCCAAAATGTGTTTTTGTAAATCTAAAATTTCCAAGGCAGTATTCGATATCAGACCACAGAAAAAAGCAATTTCAAAATAAGTTAAAATGTTGACTTTCTAAAGGACCAAAGCATTTGAAAATATAGAGCTGATCATATAAAGCGGACCACCTAGACTATGTTGAAGTTCAATTGATTCTCATGCTTTCTAATCGTGTTGCACGACAATTAGTCCGGGAGCTAGCGTGAAGTTGTGCAGGGAACGAGGTAGTACATAAAACTTTCACATTGCATAGTACACCTCTAACCTACTGCAAAACTTCGCGTCTGCCGGATCAGATCATTTGCTTTTCAGAAATAGAGAGGATAACAAAATCCTATGTATTTCCAGTGGTAAAATTGTGACATTTAAGGTGTTGACTCCATTTTTTCGAATTTTTCTCATAAAAGTTACACAAATTGGTATTTTGTTGAACTGGTTATTATAGAAATCATCTACAGATCATGATCTTTCAAATGAGTTATCATTCAGTGACAGAGGATGAAGTATAGTGTACAAACAGACACTTTTCGTTGGTGTAACTGCAAATTTTAACATAGAAATTTCAGGAAAATTGTTCATATACTTTAACGAAAAGTGTCTGTTTGTACACTTTACTTCATCCTCTGTCACTGAATGATAACTCATTTGAAAGATCATGATCTGTAGATGATTTCTATAATAACCAGTTCAACAAAATACTAATTTGTGTAACTTTTATGAGCAAAAATTCGAAAAAATGGAGTCAACACCTTAAATGTCACAATTTTACCACTGGAAATACATAGGATTTTGTTATCTTCTCTATTTCTGAAAAGCAAATGATCTGATCCGGCAGACGCGAAGTTTTGCAGTAGGTTAGAGGTGTACTATGCTATGTGAAAGTTTTATGTACTACCTCGTTCCCTGCACAAGTTCACGCTAGCTCCCGGACTATTTGCCTGCATCAGCAGTTCACGTGTAGATAATAGCAGTCTCATTAATCATAGAGTAGGGATATATATATAGGTAGAGTATCGACTCGAAAAAGCATTTGTGTAAAGTGAAAATTTTCAGATTCAGTTTTTTGGGGAGATTACGTTCCCGTGGTCCAAACAATTATTTGAGTAGTTTTAAAAAAGTCACGATTTTCCCAATTTAAATATTACCGAGATGACTCCTCTATGTAAGTAGTATGCAGCAAGTTGGATATCAAAAGGAATGAATATTTGCTAATAAGCATCCTAACTAAGCGGAAATAAAGCTGATTATCAAGGGAATTTCGTGATCCATTTTATGATGGAAGTCTTCATCTTATGTGCTTTCTTGGCTGAAATTTCATATTTCTAATTCATGAAAGCAATAGCAGGTCATCCAGTTGCCAATTTAACAAATATCACCTTTCCAAGACTGTCATGACACGGACAATCTGTAAAGTAACATCATTTCCTTCTGTATTACTATCATGATCAGTCAATTCCGTTGTAATTTCTTCAAAACTGCATAAATGTGTATATCTCACATTTGGTGACAATGCCACCTGTATCTCCCCTGAGTTCATTTAATAAAATCGAAGGTGTATGCACATTGGGGATTTAATAAATGCGGAGTTACCACTCTACCTAATATACCTACTCTATGTCATTAATAACTTGAACTGCTCATCCACATTCTGCATGAGATAGCCGCTAATACAATCGGAATATTATGACAATCAATTAACGATGAAATGCATACTTCTATTATTCTTTTCATTTTAATGATTCTTTTCAGATACTAAAGTGTAATTGGAATTCTGTCCATTCCGCAAATCCTGATAACAACAAATCGTCATAAATTTCGGGAAATAGTGAACACTACTTTGAAAAGGAGGCCCAAAATTTTCTTTCCTCATGTTTTAATGAACCCAGCTCGGACGAGGCATGTCAAAGATGAAATTTTCGTTATTCCCGGAGAGCAATTTCAATTTCATTGTCATTATTTCTCTATCGACAGTATGACTCTTATTTTGACAATTATTATTAAGTGATTCAAGACACTTACATTGAAATTTGAAGAAGCAAATTTCAATTAAGAAATACAATTGTTGATGAATTGAAACTCAACAATAATAATGCTTCTGTTGTTATAATATTGACACGCCAAATGATTGTTTCGCTAAGCCTCTAAGCAATTGTGATTTCAATACTAATCCATCTCGATCCGTAATTCGGAGCTGTAACTAAACACGCGCCTGGGATTTATACTTCGCCGTCATCTTCGATCGTTCAGTCGAAAATGGACGACGAAACGGCTTCTAGCTGCCGATCAACACCGATTGAACCTTATTTGTCAAGTCGACTACAACCCACATTTCCACGAGCTACCCCGCTTCCTGGGACCAATGCTTCGGCTGATTTCTCAAAATTCACTGGATCGTCTCAGAAACCGGCTCCTTCAGATGACATCTCAAAGTTTACCGGTTCGTCTCAGGAGCCGACGTCTTCGGACAGCGGTGATACCACTGTAGACGACGTGGTGAAGTACTATCTCGCCTTGGCTGATGTCGATCAGGAGGGTGTGAAATACACTCCTCCTGCGGTTCTCCCATCACTGATTAGCTCTTCGCCCACCCAGTCGACGCTCGTTTTGTCTTCTCCCTCACGCGCTCCACATCCAACACCCTCCGTGGATCCATACGAAGGAGGATGTCCCTGCTGTCGATTCGTGAATCGATACAATTCGCAGCGCCGACCCAGTGAATCGCTTCCAACTTTATCAAAGAATGAAACTAAAGATCTTCCTCCGACACCGATGACGGAGCGGCCTTCTTCAGGAGCTCAGAAAAACATGGCCGAAGTGTTGCGGTCATTACAATTGGAACGTCGAACGTCAAAGCAACGTCTTGATGACTTTCAGAAAGAATCCCAAATCCCAAAGGGGCTTTATTTTGTGTACGATGATCAACTACTACGCCATGAAGGAATTCGGGAATTGAATGAATGGGAGCATCGAACAGTTCGTGACCGTACGAAGCCAAATGACATCATGTTTGGCTCCAGTGGACTAGCATATGATTTCAGAGAACAGATGGACGTGAACGTCGATTCTGGAGGCCACATTCGTGTCTGGGACACCGAATACAGTCCAGAGAGCGCTGTTGCAGAGGTTCTTCTTGCTCAGAGAGTAGATCAAGCTAAAAAACACATGGGTGAAGCCACAGAGGGGATGGATAGCTTGATTCGGAGAGTTAGACGCTCAAACAGGCGTGGCGTTCCGAAGGTGTACTTCCCAAAGGCATCGATAGATCTCGACGAAGAAAATGGTAAATGGTGATGGCTCTGAGAGGATTGCGTCATTTGATTACGTCATCCGTTAGACAAGCTGAAACTGATCCTTGTGTTTTCCATTCTTAGATGTCAATCGAGCCGACTACTCAAAAGATCAAGGAAATAGCTGTCGCAAACATGAAAGGAAAATTTAGCCGATAATTACCGTGCGAGTGACGATTTGCGAAACGCTCCCAAGGTGGAGTAGTTCATTAGAGGAGAAGAAACGAGAAATTCAAATAGAATTACGAAACTAGTACCGAAGGAAATATGTTTGAAATTCGTGACTCCAGCTTGATGCACTTTCTGTCGTGAGGGAGGTGTGTGGCGAACATCGTACTTACTACATACTCGTATATCTGAAGAAATCTTTTCGTTCTACTCAACCACCGATGTTCTTTAGAGGCACTATAATTTGTTGAACGATCTTGAAACAGAGAGCGCTTCTGCAATCGTAGGTATGCACTGAAACGGCACGGATTTTTTACTTAAATCTGCTGTGTTTAACTCACTGAATATATAGGAAACGAGTCGATCGTCCGTGTGCATGTAGATCTCCGTCATAGAAGTGGATATTTAATATATCCAACGATTGCCAATGTTTTCTATCGTTGTAAAGAAAATGAACGATTTTGATTTTCAAACTGTTGCCCATCACCTGAGATTTTGAAAATCTATAGCAGAGATTTTGCAAATTACTATTCTGGATTTCCAATATGATATTGAAATTGTGAGATTCTAGTGCATAAAAGAAGATCAGTACTTATGTTAAGAAAGGTAGATTTTTTATTTATTATTGTTAAATTACCATATGGCTAGAATATAACCCTAAATGTACGAGGGATCTCCAGGTTATAGTTGAATATGAACGGAGAAAAATATTACGAAAAGGTCTTCCGTATTAATTTAGGGTTTTTAATTAAATTTGCAAGATAAGCCAGTTGGTCTCCCCACATGGAAAGCAGCTTCACTTGAAACACTCCAAATGTGCGCGTGGAGATAAGATTTTCTATCACATTCCGGCATAAATGACAGATGACACATATTTGCAACAATTGATTTTGAAAATTTAAGCTTACTTGTCATATATTCATTTTGACCAACATAATGACAATCACGAGGGATTCAAAAATGCAAAATTTATAAAATTGATCTTATTTTGTAGTTGTTGCATCAGAATCCACAAAGAGAGGATTTTCAGAATCCGCTGGTATTGAATGTTGTTTGAAGTTTTAATGTAAACCGAGAAAGTGTGCTGGCATTACCTTCAAAATAGTCGATGGAATACAGAGGCATATGCAAATTACATGTACTTCTGTTGGTGTACTTTATGTACTTTATTACACTCTAGCATTGACTTTGGAATTCTATATTTCTCTTTTTTTTTGCGAAAAAATCTCTCGCTTTTCAGCAGTATACGGTGAAATGTCTTGAAACCACATCATATTTCTGAGGCCCATCCCAGCATTATTATCCTGCAGTTTAACTGAAAATGTCACCAAAGTAGTGACATGGAGCGCAAGCTTTCACCAGTATGTTGTACTATGGCATGTGCATTCATTCTTCAGTTTTTCTTTTATATGCTGTTTGATTTGAGCTTCTTCTTTGCTGGCTCATCTCATTAAGTCCCCCATTCTTGCCCCAACATGGTTCACCCGGTGGTGCTACGATCTTGAGTCAATGTGCTTTCTAGCCAACTTCAGTTAGACAATCTACATGTAATATGAGTCATTTGACATTTGGGGGTTCAGGAGTGTATTCAAACAAATGAAATAATAATTATGTCAGCTGAAAAGACATACAGCACTAATGTGGTGGAGTAATTGGACATTCCAAGTCAAAAGTCTCCAAATTTTATTGTGTAATTGCAAAAACAATAGCCGAAATAGTTTTTGTTTATCACTAACCTGAAGAAAACTTGAACCTCTCGTCATTTTACACCTGAACGAAAGAATTCAAGATCTGACTGTTGAAAATCCCATTATCTACTTTGATGTTCACCACGCTTAAACCAAGGATTATAGCACTTCACTTTGTGATTCAAAAACTCACATATTATTAGATGAAACACTTATGTAAGCAATTTATACAGCATATGCGTCGACAAAGGCTATAAATCAAGTCTAAAACGCGACTTTGACATTTTGTCCAAGTGTCATTTTAGAGATAATGACTTTATTGCTATGATCAAGCAAATTGTTATGCACTGACATTCCATCAACGTAGAGCAGACTACAATAGAAAATTTAGTGCGGAAGGTGCAGACTTATAAATTTACCGCAACAAGGAATCACGGCAATCATGAATTCATGTGTAGTGTCTTGCAATAATAGAATTTTTCTAGCTTGTCGTGTTTTTAGGGAGAAGAAAACTTAAAACGCAAGTGAATCTGTTCCGATAAACAGTTTGCCTCATGGAATAATGACTTTTCAATGCATCACATGCTTCGGTGACATTTAGAAAAACAATCAAGTGCAAGTTACCTGTAAATTATCTGTGTTCAAAATCGCTTCGAAAGTGGTAGATGAGAAATTCACAGAGGTGCTTCAGACTTTTCAAAAACTTCATGAAAATGCCACGTAAATCGAAGAAAGAAAGAAAGCAAACACTTTTTGTCAGAAGTCCAATATCTGGTACATTTCATATCATCTGTTGTTTAAGAATAAGAATAAAAATTATATGAGCTTAGTTATTTCGGGAGGGAGACTGGCGAATTCAAGAGGAAGCAGACATGACATCTCAGCCAGGAAGCTCTCAATAAGATCTCAACTTTTCCTTGAAGACTTGCAGGGAATGAATTATAATGCAGTTCATGAAATTTACTTGATCATCAGCTTAACTTCCGCTTCATCAATTAAGATGCTTGTTGCCAGATATTCATTCCTTTTGATATCCAACTTGTATCATGCTATTTATAAAGTGGCTTCATCTCGGTAGTATATAGATAGAGGAATAATTTGCAAATATTTTTTTTTATTTTTTTTAATATTTCTTTTTAAAACTGTATGAATAATTTCTTAGACCGCAGGAACGCAATCTCCGCAAGATGAAAAAATTTCATTGCAAACAGATCCTTTTTTTGAGTCGACACTCTACCTACGAAAGAGACGTATTTATTCGAATATTTGTCCGGATTTTAATTTAGCTTTTCACTCTCCTTGTGGAGATGAATTGGATGAATGGTCAGATATTATTCGAGGTTGAGTGATCATTCGAGGTCAACGGTTATCATAATTTTACATGTGCACAACTTTTTTATTCTGGTAACTTGATAACATGGATGTGTAGAACTTTAAAAGGAAATTTGCAGCAGATATGTGATTTGCCAATTGCGATTACTGGTCAAGTTTGAAACTGATAATGGAGCAATAAATCCAAAAATTTAAAGTCCCGCTTGAAATATTCTACTTGCAGTTAAATAACAAATTAATACTTAATCTTACTATCGATGGCAAATGCAAGAAAATGCCGTGCACAATCTCTCAAATGAGCCACAGAATCATGAACTATACATTCGTCTCAGAATTGGAATTTAGTGCTTTTGTTTGATTCATTTGAATCAAACCACGAAGAACCAAGGCCATTCTCAGACGCAGCCAGACTTGACCTGTTAGGCGATAGATTAATCAATTCACAAGTATCCGCTTGGTAGGCTTACACTGAAATTATAAAAAATTTCATGGGTAAAAGTAAATTAAGTTAGTTTAAAGTAGGCTGCGATCATCAAGAATAAACCTGAATTGCATCTGAACTGTGCACTGTTAATCAATTGATTGACTGCGAAATTCTTAATAATTGACACTATATTGCTAAATAGCACATTGCTTTTCCGCCTTCAACCAGCATAGCACTTTAGTATGGATGGTATTGATTGCTGGATCAAAGGCACACGCACTATGAAGGGCTTCAGACTCGATCAGGAGAATGAAGGGGGAAAGCACTTGTTGTCAATTAACCATTCACATTTCTTATTATCATGAAAATTATCAAAGAATGGTTGAAATAAAAAACACTATAATGCATAAAGGGAATATTTCGCCATTCTCCCATCATGAACACCAAATTTATGCTTCTAACGCAGAACTTGAGACTTTGAGTGCAGCCATTATCTTTGGCTTCATATAGTATATTAGAAAAGACAAATGCTTTGAAGAGGAATGGGAAACATTAAATGTAAAACAACCAAGAATATCTGCATTTCCGATGATGAAACAGAAGATTTCCTCCTGATTCTATCGAAATATAAATGACCACCATCCAAGTTGAGGTTGTAAATGTTATCTGATGATAGAGATAATTCTGTTCAACATGCACGAAAGAAATGCCAATAAAATTGATCATGTTTAGAAATACTTGCCACTCGGAAATTCTTCACACATGATTTATTCATCAATATCGACGATCTCTTAATAATGTTCTACGGATTTCTTGTAAACATAAGTGGATGATGATGGATATTCATCATTGATCAATGCTCCCCTGCATTGAACTTGTGCAGCAGACAACATCGGACAACATAAGTTATATAAATCACTTCAAATGATCATCCATGGGATACATTCACAAGTATACTCGGAGACATCGTTTTCTGTATCATGACACTAAACAACAAACATGTGTCCATAACAATAGCAAATGCTTCCAGGCTATCTCGGAGAACTGAATCCACAATTCAATGACTCTGGCTTTTCACAAGGTCGAAGGATCTATGTGCCCCGTTCTTGGCACCACCATGAAGACATCTAGGCCTAATTATGCCTGCATGGTTTCTTAAATAGTAAGCAGTGTATTAAGAGTAAAAAAGGATCTCCTTACAGTGTACATTTTTTCATCAAAAGATTGAGTGTTTTGCGGAGATTGCGTTCCTGCGGTCTAAGAAATTATTCATACAGTTTTAAAAGCTAAATATTTGCAAATTATTCCTCTATTTATATACTACCGAGATGAAGCCCCTTTATAAATAGCATGATACAAGTTGGATATCAAAAGGAATGAATATTTGGTGACAAGCATCTTAATTGATTAAGCGGAAGTTAAGCTGATGATCAAGGAAATTTCACGAACTGCATTATAATTCAAGTCCCTGCAAGTCTTCAAGCAAAAGTTGAGATCTTATTGAGAGCTTCTTGGTCATGATGTTTTTAATTCAGTTATCAGCGGATTGGTTCTATGATTCACAAGGCATCATTTCTTGAATCAGAATAGGAATGTAGACCCATTTATATATCTGAAACATAATTGCAATCATTGTCTTTGATGATGATGTTTTGATCTTTCAGTTGCAGGCAGTTTGTGATATGATCACGCTTAAGAAAATACCTTCATCATAATAAGGCTGAGCTTTAAAGTAATGGCAACCCATCGATATGCTTATAGGCTTAACTTTTGAGGTAATATACAGTAGTTCATATACAATTTCAAATAGGTTATTTTGTATAATAACCGATTGCATTGCAACGTCAAATACTCACTATTATAGTGGCTACAGCAGCCTACATCATAAGTTTATAGTTTGGTAGGATTATGTCATTAATTTTAGCGAAATATGAAACAGGGCCTCTGAGGGTTCGTCTTAAACGCAAGTAGGTCTATTTTTGAAAACGGAAGAAGTATCGAATAGAATATTACAAATATCAAAGCAATTATATGCAATGAAATCAAATAAGGAACTTGAAAATGTCACGAAGTTTCATTGATATATTCCAAATAGTTTTTGAGATATCCAAGTTTGAAAATATAATAGGCCTCGAAGGCTCTGCCCGTCTTTAGAGGGTTTTAAGCTGTAGTTAAGCTGTTGATTAAGGAAATTTCATGAACTGCATTATATTGCAAGTCCTTGCAAGTCTTCAAGGAAAAGTTGAGATCTTGTTGAGAGCTTCTTGGCTGAGATGTCATGTAATTAATTCAATTTTCAGCAGATTGGTTCTATGATTCACAAAGGGTCATTTCTTGAATTTGAATGCTAATGTGGACCCATTTACATCTTTTAAAGTTAATTATGATCTCTGTCTTTGATGATGATGTCTTGCTCCTTCAGTGGCAGGTAGTTTGTGATAAGATCACACTTAAGAAAATAATATCATTATAATAAGGCTGAGCTTTGAAGTAATGGCAACCCATCCAATTGCTAATTTAACAAGCCATATTACCTCTCCAAGGTTGTCATGCATTGGAGGATTTGTAAATGACTTTTCTTTCTTCTGTATTGCTATCATAATCAGTCAAGTTCGTGTAGATTTCTCCAGAAGTGCAAAAATGAGCACATCTCACAGGCACTGGGTCTCACTCTCACTTCAAGTTCATTTAACAAAATCGAAGCTATTTACACATTGATGATTTCATGAATGCTATACCTAATAGTTTACGAATTACCTAATATACTTGCTGCATTACTTAATGCAGGTTGCGTCAGACTGACTGAAGTGATGCGGTATAATGTTGGGACTTATTGTCGTACTATTTGTTCGGAAGTATGAGGCTTGACGTGTGTCATGAAGCTTGACCTCTGTCATGAAGCTGGGCATCGGCTACCCTTCACCCTATATTAACCAGGGATGCACCTGGACCCCTACACATTTCTGAACTTTGCCCAGAAATGATAAACTATTACATGCAGCCACGTCTATAATCAAAAATCTTCCTGTGCTTTTTAGCCTCTATGTATTTTTGATATCAAATTCAAACTTCATCAAATTTGTCCGGTGGAAAACCATTCAGTGTGTATTAATAACGGAAATAGTCTTTAAACACTGCCGCTACCCATAATAGCTTTATAAAAAATGCTGTTAGTTTTATGTTGACCAAGTGGATCCCAATTCCCAAGTTAAAAGATAGACCGACTGATTTATCTGAATGAGCAGTTACTGTAATTTTTCCGCACGCTATGTAACTAAGACAGAGCACACTACGGAAGTTACACGCATTTTCAAATAATATTGCGATCAAATAATTCTTCGAACATTCTACAGGACACTTTCATGCGATAACTGATCAAGACATGCCGCACATCAAGACCATCTGCCATCAATTTCAAACAGACACTCAAAACACCAACGTTTCATAAAAGCGTAATTCGAATTTTAGGCTGCTATTGATAGTGCCAAGATGACCAAGCTAGTAAAAGCGGATACCATCACTAGAAAAAACAAGCGCTAATTGTCTTGTGCAACAAAGTTGGAGCAAACGACTAAATTGCAGGATTATCAGAATCAGATGGAGCCCCAGGAGTTTCCCTTGCAATTGAAAAATTTCAAAGCCTTGAAAGGTCAGAATCGCCTCCGAACGACAAGGTTAACAAGTAGTACTCATATAGTACTCGTAACAAGTAGTATTTGATCAAGTAATTGTAAAGAAAACCTTCAATTATAATCCAAGGCTTTTTATGCAATTATTCATAATTTTGTCATCGAATATGATCGCTTGTTGATGACTGCTTCACCGAGAAAGAGAAATGACGCTTGGGAATCATCTCTGTACCCGCCGCGGTTGAGAGCGAACGATACATGAAGGGCTTGGCACAACAGGTGTAGTTTAGCGGAGAACTGTCTGTCTATCCTGAAACAGGTAATAAGTCGGGTCAATGGTTGAAGGTTGCGTCATTGTGATGCGTTGTGTGAGGCCTCATGGAGACTTATTACACGACTGTGTGGGAAATAGAAGGAAAATGAACCCGATCCTGTCTGATATTATATGGAAATCCCATTTATCAAAACTGCACGTGTTGGCACTTTGACGGTGAATCTGACCTTACCGGTATAACTGATTTTTAAAATATGACTTGCTTTGCGGCTTTAAAACGGATTTTTGCAGAACAATGGTTTCACATAAAATTACAGCTAATACTGTTTCTTTGAATTCCAAATTGATATGTGAATATTCTCTCTCCCAAAATATTTACCTCAAGTCGTATCAGAAGATTGCACCGAATTTAACAAATTGGGCAAATTTAAAAAAATGTGATGTTAAGATAAAGTTACAAAGCTAAACATGAAAAGAATGTGTTTTCAATCAACATAATAATAATAGTAATCGCATATTTCAAAAAGCCTCAATAATATAAATCGTGAGGCTGAACAAAGCCGATTAAGTCTTTTGGTACCAAAGTCAATCAATCATAGCAAATAAAATAAACACACACAGTTCAAATTAGCAAAACCACTCTTATGTTTTCCTCATTATTACCAAGAAGAAGACTTATAACAGAAGCCAAGTCAAAACTGCGTCTTTTTGACAAAGCCGAATTAAGGCTTATTAAAGTAATGTTTATTTCAGCAAAAAGAATTGAGAACTGCTTCGTAGAGATTATGCTCCTATTACATATTGAAAAAAATCACTCTTCGGATTGAGTTGTTAAATCTTAATCAATGGCTAAAGGTCCAACGACGTTCAGCAACTTATAGAGAAAATGAACCAGAGAAGTGTCAAACATCTTATTGTAGTTTCCAACTCTTTTTCTTTCTTGAATTCTCAGACAATTCCTGTTCGAGAAAAGCTTCGAATTCTGGCCTCACTTTTCGATGTGCTATTTCTTGGGATTGGCAAGAATGAATCTGAAGGATCGGAGGGATATCTGCTTATAGGACAGTGACAAAGCACACGAAGTTATGATTGACATATTTCTTTATTGATAAATGCATCTATATAATTATTAGTCACATGAATAATGGCAATAATCACTAAATGCTACTAAACATAGTATTGTAAGAAATACTGGATAAAGTGGATCCCAACTAAAAAATAGACAGATTATCATGTCTCACAATAAATTAGGTAAATTCATTCATTTGGCTGCAATTGCTGTAATATAGCTGCAAAATTTGTAGCTGAGATGGTGTCAGACTACACGTGATTGCATGTATTTTCAAAAATCCCTATTTGACACAGCATATCTTAACATATACACTGCGTCACATTTGTCACACAGCACTTCTTAGTTGTCCCGTAGCCCTGCTCTGAGATATTGCACTACGTGACAAGGTAGCAAGTTGTTAATTCGGATATTTTTATGGATTTACATGTATCTTGTACATCAAAAAGTCTGAAATATCGATCTCCCTCTTCCTAATTAAATAAAGGGATTCCAAAAGCAGCAACCTTTGAATTGCTAGAGTCGTAATTGCCTTTAGACAGAGCAACACACCACTTCCGAGGCATTTCGATGGGAACTCAAACGTCCATGTATACTCGAAGAAAGTTATTCGTCTTTGGAATGCACATTTTCAAATTCCATGTCAGATTCATATTCCATAATAATAGGCTTCATCATTTCAAAATAATCATTCTACTTGAGATCTTGCATTGAACTTATACAGCATTGTATGCAATACATGTATATGCAATACATGTGGGCAGCATCTCTACTGATGTTGATTGAATGTGTTGATAAAACAATGTTTTAGAAGGGATAAAATCACCAATGCATATTATTTCCCTAAATGTGGAAAAAGCGCTTTTTGAGGGTCTGTCACGTTTCCTGACAATGTGAAGATGACGGCAGCTTATCATTGTACTGGTGCTTTGCTAATATTCACAGCTATTATCACTTCCTTTTTATACGGCATATAAAAGTTTTGTGATCAAACAACTTGCAATAAATCACTTTGCGGTAACAATCTAGCTCATAGAAATGGATTGTTTATCTGAAGTTGACTAGAATGGAAATTGACTCAAGGTCGCGGCACCGCCGGGGGGAACTAAGTTGCGGCATGAATGACCAATGAAAAGCTTAGAATTACACATGTGATTGATTCTAGACCAATGATGCAGCCGTTGACAAGTGTATCTACATGTATGTGAAAATGCGTGCGATTTTTGTGCCACTTTTGTGTATTGCATGAAGCTTTACTTCCATTCTAGAGGTTTTATTGCTATCAATTTCTATGATCTAGCTATGACAAGTTTTAGTAATTTAATTCTTCTCAAGATGTAGCAATATTGACCTAGATGATGATTGAAATGATCATTCACAAACCGCTATTGTTGCACACTGACTTTGCATATGCTGTCACAGTGTCGCTTTCATTTCTTCCAACTCGATCTCGAAATCGCTTGCAGACACACCATCAGCAAGTGCTGTAACAGCAAATTACTTGCAAACCATCAGCCTCCTCTTTGTTACCACATGGATTCTTCTATTTTAAATGAAGGAGGACGGATAAGATACATGCCAGTCAAAGTCGTGTTACTTCCAACACTACCGCACCTTAACGGTGAATAGATATCTGTTGACTTCGATATCTGATCGAAGTTTACTATTGTTAGGCCTCAGTCACACTGAAAGCAAAGCAAACACGAGCGTCCCGAGCGTCTCGAGCAAACGCATCTCCGCAAGCTATCAATCGCTCTCGTTTGCTTTGCTCGCAGTGTGGAAGTCTACAACTGCTGTAATGATGACTTTATAATTTCTGCAAAACGCTTTGCTCAGAAACGCTTGGAAAAGCTTGCAGTGTGGCTGAGGCCTTAGAACCTGATGTAGATCTATAGCATTTCTAAGGCATTCGCTGTCAAAAGTTTCAGCTTCTGATAACTCTTCTGCGACGCTCCAACTGACATTTAATTGTTGTCAAAGACTTTTACCTGAACAGATTATTGTCTGTGACTGTGGTAAAATTATTAGCTTTTCTCTATTTTCTAGTGGCTACGTATCTCCATAGTCCATTGAACAGTTAATTGTCAATTATCCATGTCTATTTCAGCGAATTTACATTATGATTGAGATGCATCTTTTCCACTACATCAACGGCGCTTGTCGCAACAAGAACAACCATTTTTTCTCAGCAGCAGCCATAGAAATCGACAACAATAAAACCTCTAGAATGGAAATTAAGCTTCATGCAATGCACAATAACGGCACATAAATCGCACGCATTTTCACTTAGATGCACCTGCCAACGTCTGCATCATTGGGTTAGAATCAGTCACATGAGTAAATCGAAGCTTTTAATTGGTTCTTCATGACCCAACTTAGTTCCCCCGGATGTGCCGCGACCTTGAGTCAATTTCCATTCTAGCTAACTTTAGATAAACAGTTTATTTCTATGCAATGATCTGAATTACTCGAATTTGAAGGAATCGTGGCGATTGGATCATTCTGAAGAAATTCACAGCCATCCGCAAGCAGCGCACGACTATCTTTCTAATCTCTGCAAGGTATCAAAAAAATATTTTTGCCGACTTAGCAAGTTCCTGCATGTGCCATCGTTTTGAATGATTTTGCACTTCTAGCAAAGTGATGCGTTTAAAAATATAATTCTGTGGTCTAAACTGCTGATATCTAAGCAGAAAAGTTATTGGATCGCGATGCCTAGAGAGGAAACGTTTAAAAGCGTGCTCTAGCTGATCAGTTTATTTCATAAAAGTCTATTCTCCCCCTCATTATATCAACACCAACTGAAAATTAATCATGAAGTCGGCAAAAAAGTAATAGAAAACACAACAGAGAGATGGAGAACATTCGGGTAGGTTGAAATAGAATGCTTCCTACCTAAGTCATGGATTTCTGTCTGAATGCAGCAATCTTGGGTAGAAATTAGTCGTTATGAGTCTATTAACTCGCGCTTTGCGACCATGTAATCGTCCGTGGTGCAACCTTTAATTATCCATTGCAGTCTCACTAACTTAGGCAAAATCGGAGATCTGTGATCTCACAAATAAACAATTAAACTCTACGGAAGGAATCCTGCAAACACACATTTCTTCTGACAACAATTTTTTCATTTTCTCCTTCAATGATTGATAAAAAGACATTTTCATTGTTTAAAGTTCTCTTAGATTGTTCCCTTATTGAAATTCTAGGTAATCTTATCATTCATCTCTGAATCAAAAAATATTTCATGAATCAAAAGAATAGGCGGAAATGAATTCCTTAGACGCTTCAATATCTCATGATAAATTCCATTATCTGCATTTTTACAACTGCACGACATGTGGATCTTCTACAAGAAATGTGAACATCTGATGAAGCCTGGAAACGCGTGAGAAAGTACCATTTCTGTGGTAAGAGTTTAAAATCATGTTTTTGTTGCATAGATTGAACACACTTGTTCTCCGTCTTTTTCATTGAAAATGAATAGATTTCCTTTCTGTAAAAATGTCTTATATCTTGTTAAACCTAAGAATAACTTATTGAAATAATAAATCATATGCAACCTGACAGGCCATATATTTGAAGTATCGTTAAAAATCAAACAGTCTACCTATTCAAAGAAAATATTTCATTTAAATATTATGAGCATAAGCGTGGGCTCATATGAATGTATCATGGAGAAACATCATGAATAATGAAAAGAAGGGTAGATTCAAACGTTTGGAATCAGGAACTGGCACGGTTAAAATCTCCGGTTGACCGCCATTTGTCATTATGGTATAGATCTGTACAGATGTCTGATGTGAGAACTTTATTAGTATCTAGAGAGTGATGAAGTAAGAAACCACAGATACGACTTCTTTTACTGTAAATGGGTAAATCCATTTTATATAAGAACATTTTCGTCATTTTCTGTCTTTTCAACTTTGTAATTTCGATTTCTTTGAAAATTTGGATATATGGTCAATTTTTCACGCTGAATCCGAAAATCATAGTGCCGACCACAACAAATGAGTATTTTTGCAAGTTTTGTATTCGAACTATATATTATCTGTTGTCTTCTGACCGGCAATTTTGTGATCTCGGTCAGATGGACATTTTGGCCATCTTGCGAAATTTTGAAAATGATAATCATTATCTTTTCAAACAAAATTTCGCATGCATGATTACGCTATGGTTCATGATAATCCTACGAGTTTTCATGAAATCCGGATACAAAATGGGGTTTCAGCAACAATTTGAAATGTTGAGAAAAATCAAAAAAGTCTGGTCGAAAGAGCGTAGGTCATTTTTTTTAAATTCACAATCCATAGTAAATTTTTTCCCTTTGATGCGACAACTAGACTCACAAATGATATGTTTTGTCGGATAAGGAGAGTATAATGGCAAAAAGTATCATGAAAATAGACTTAATTGCATAGTGGTTCATAGCATAATCTACCAGAATTTCAGCAGGAAAATCAATAAAGTTAAACTACAGCGATCTCTAAGTGAAAATTCATTCAAGATAGCAGTCGGTCGGAAGACTCTCAAAACCGTATGCTGCAAACATGGGGTAGGAAACCATAAACTTTGATCCCTTGCATGCTACACGTAGCGCTCGGGCAGCAGATAGACACGAAAGAGAGACCATAGCTTAACGCATCGGAGGGGTTCAGAGGATGTGAGACGGAAGTGAATGAGTGAAACGAAGACTTGAGTTGAAAGATCATTGAATTCTAAGTGGAAGTAATAGTTAAGTTTTTAATTAAGTTTCGCCGATTCTTTTCGGGCAACAAGATGGCGAGCTGATGAACACCTTCCACAATGGCTGATGAAGGACAAGTGCAGGCGATCTTCAGCAGCACCGACAAGCGCGGTCACGCGTCACACGATGACGTGTACATCGTTCGATCGCGCCAACGAGAAGATCTCCTACTTCAAGCAGCTGGTTCGCGCTCGCCACCCAATGTTGCTACCATTTCTCGAAGCGACAATGATAGCATCATTGCGGCCGGTTTTATGTGTCCAGAAGCAAACTGTATTAACGCTCGCTCTTCCGTGGCAGTGACTTCAACTCCGTCCTTTCTTTCATTTTAACTGTATATAATGACTTGATTTTTCTTTTATTGTACGCGTTCCGAAGTGTTGCCCGAAAAGAATCGGCGAAAGGCCTCGCAACTAATGACATCGTTTTGTCTTATCTTTATTACTAATGAAATCGATTTTGATGTGACGCGTGAACAATGCTCCCTGCCTGCGCTTGGCTATGAGACCGCGCAGGCAGGCCGTTCTGTCATTACACCGCACTGCTGTTTTATGCTACGAGCGAAGATGGCGGAACGCTCACAACGGAGCTCAAAAGTTGAAGCTTTGAGAATATTGAGGGGCGCGCAGGAAGACGTTCCCGAAGCTTCTTCATCTGCGAATGACACGGAGGACTCCAGTGAATCATCTGGTTCATCTGATATCGATGAAAGTGACAATATTTCACCTTCTGATGACGACGTATCCATTAACCAAGCAATCGGCAATCAAGTGAATATTTCATCCGCTGATGGAGAGCAATGGACTTCTCTCCTACCTCAAGAACAGAGACGTGGCAGGGAGCGAAGAGAGAATCTGCTTAGACCAGCACCAGGTCTTACAAGTTACTCTCTGCGGCATATTCGCGCGCCAAATACTATTATAAATAGCTGGGAAATTTTGTTTGATCACGATATGATGGAGACAATACTAAAAGAGACAAATCGGCGAGGGAGATCTATCAAAGGTGCAGCATGGACGGACGCTTCGATGGAAGAAATGTTAGCCTTCATTGGCCTGTTATATCTACGCGGCGTGTATCGTTCTCACATGGAGAGTACTGAAGAGCTGTGGTCGAAAGAACACGGAAGGCCCATCTTCAAAATAACAATGAGCCATTCAAGATTCAAAGAGTTACGTATCATGCTTCGTTTTGACAATCCTGAAACAAGGGCTGCTCGACAACTGCGAGACAAATTAGCAGCGGTTCGTCTTCTTTTGGATGGTTTCACGAACAACTGTCAAAAATCGTATGTGCCTGGTGCATTTCTTACCGTTGATGAGGAACTATATCCTTTCAGAGGTCGCTGTGCATATAAGCAATATATGCCAAGCAAACCATCAAGGTATGGACTTAAGTTCTGGCTGTTGTGCGATGCCAACAATTATTTTTGTTACAATCTACAAATGTACACAGGCAAAGAAGACAATCCCAGTCATCACGGACTTGGAGAACGTGTTGTCATGGATTTGACCAGCTCTCTAGAAAATTCTGGAAGACACATAACAACTGACAATTTCTTTACTTCTTTGAAGCTCGCACGCTCTCTCCGCTCAAAAGGCATGACTTTGTTAGGAACTCTGAGGAAAAACAGACGAGAAGTTCCTCCGCAGATGAAGAATCTACAGGGCCGTGCTGTTTACTCTTCAGATTTCCGATTCAACCTCGAAGATCAAACATGCCTCCTCAGTTACAAATGCAAGAAAAATGATTGTGTCCTTCTTTTGAGCACCTTCCATCAAGAGCCAGTTGTTGATCAACAGACTGACCGAAAGGTTCCAGAAATGATAAAAGACTACAATGCGACCAAAGGAGGTGTAGATAAAGCTGACCAAATGGTGGCGACATATACGGTGAAATACATCAGCCGAAGATGGCACACAATCGTGTTTTGCAACCTCTTGGATTTGTGTGGGATAAATGCATATGTGTTGAATTGCGAAATTGATCCTCATTGGGGAAGAGACAAGCCTCACAAAAGAAGACAATTTCTGCGATGGTTAGGAGAGGAGCTGGTCAAGCCATTTTTGGAGTCAAAAGACGTGCCACGGCCAATCATCGAAGCAAAGGTGGATGTTGAGAGAGCAACACGAAAAAAAGACAGATGTCAACTCTGCGGGTGGAAGAAAGATCGGAAAACGAGAAAACCTGTGCTCGGTGTGGGAATCACTGTTGTGATGAACATTCGAACTCTGTGACTCGTACTTTCTGTACTAATTGTGCTTGATTGTGAAAATAAATCTTCTGGGTCCACGTGGACCCAGATTTTCACGAAATGGAATAGCGAATTTTAAACCTCCCGAGGGTTAAATCATGACCGTTCTAGGACACTAAAAATTATAAAAGTTGAGTATCTCAAATTTGAGAATTACAATTTTCACCCCCAAAATCATGACCGTTCCAGGACACCGAAAAATCATAAAAGTTAAGAATCTCAAATTTGAGAATTTCAAATTCATGAATTTTATCCATCTTTCAGGTTTTTAAAATATATCATGTGACTAAAAATATTTTTTTAAAAATGGATGAAACAAAAGTGGAAGGAACTTCAGAAATGGATGAAACAAAAATGGAAGGAACAAAAGTGGAAGGAACCTCAAGAATATATCCTTCGTTATCTCAATTAAACTTTTACGGAGCAGCGTGACTTCTTTCTTTCTTTCTCTCTCTCTCTCTCGATCCTGTCTGTTACAGGAATATTGTATTCACAATGACATGCATTCTTTAAAACAATTGCTTGTCTTCAATGAGAATAATTCCCATATGCTTTTAATAGAATGACCTTGAACGCTAATGGAAAAATACACCAACTATCGAACCATGTCGACAGCCATATCGACAAACTTTCTGACATCGGCGCGACAGTTGGTGTATTTTTCCATTCAAAGCAATGTCGCATGAATGATTGTTATGGAAACCCAAAATGAAGAGAAATGCTCATTCATTTCTCTTCTCTCTCATATGTCTATTGTGTTTAGATTGTATTTGTTCTTTTGTTCTCATAGTGTGAATAAGATTTCACAACTCGCATTATGCGCTATTGTCTGTGATTTCCTTCACCCCTATCAGCTGAAACAATTTTAGCAGCTGCTACACGCTAATTCTTTTGAGAAAGTTCTGAAATAGATTTTATTCCATTTAAAATGAGAAACATTAGAGACATTCTAAAAATATACGGCAAACAAAACCACATTAAATTTCGATTTAAATGAGATTGCTAAGCAATTGGGAATAAAGAATTTTCACATATTGATGAGTAATGAATTACTATTGATAAAAGATGTGCGAAACATTTACTCTACTAATGCAATGCAACAATGTAACGTTTAAATTTAGATTAAATTAAATCATTTCAAAATTGAATAAGTAGTAAAGAAAGACATCATTAGAGACCAGTTTTAAATCAATACCCCCCCAAGTAGTAAGGAAAGTCATCATTATAAAAATGTTTTAAATCAATACCCCCTTCTGACTAAGTAGTAAGGAAAGACATCATTAGAGACCAGTTTTAAATCAATACCCCCCCTCTGACTTCTAGGGGTCCCTTAAGAAATTTTTTTATTATAAAATGAGCAACATAAATGAGTTTTTCAAATTATATGGAACACAGACAACAACGAATTTCGATTTAAATAAGATTGCTAATCAATTGGGAATAAAGAATTTTCACATACTGATGAGGGATGAATTACAATTGATCAAAAATAAGCCAACAGGAACCTTCAGTTCCCGGAACAAAGTTCCATCAATAACTGTAAATTTCATAACAAATCTTCATACGTCAAATGAAAAAGGTGTACATTGGTCAGCAGGCGTTAAAAATCATCAGCAGAACTATTATTTTGATTCATACGGTTTGCCCCCTACAAATGAAGTAAAAGAATTACTTGGAACGGGAACATACAATACGTTTCAAATTCAAACACCAGGCACTACCTATTGTGGACAATTATGTTTATACGTTTTGTACAAATTACAAAAAGGAGTACCATTTCTAGATATTATGTTAGAGTTAAACAATCTATAACTCAAGCGAAGCTAGCTAAAGCGCCACCTAAAGGTTAAAGCTCTGTTTTCTGTAATTCATTTTGATAAAAACGGCCTCTGATATCCTCATTATCTAAATCTTTAATTTCATAAGTAAACGGATAACTTTGATTTATTTTAGAAATTTCAAATATCTCTTTCGTCCAATAGCCAACAAAGCCTTTTTCAAATTTATTCTTATATTTAAATATTCTAACTCTATCTCCAATCTTAAATTTCGGCTTAAGTTTCTGCAAATTCGGATTACTCTCATTCGAATAATTATTCTCGAATATTTTCTTTCGTATTAAATCAGGGTCGTCAGAAGCATTCTTTGGGGTTTCTTCAATACCTGAATGAACTTTATTATTGTAGTGCTCTACAATTCCTGGTAATATTTTTAACCATTTCTGATTTCCTTGCTGAGTAAATTTCTTGAAAATTTTATTTTTTAACGTCCGATTGAATCTTTCTATCACTATAGCTTTTCCTGCGTTTTCAGTTGAATAAACAGTTTCAAATAGTGTCTGAACGTTTCGGTTATAAAATTCCGACCCTTTATCAACAAACAATTTTTTTGGCTTTCTATTACTTTCTTTAAAGATTTCTTCAAACGCATATTTAACTGAAAGACCACTTTTATTTTTTAAAGGCTTTACCCAAGCATATCGTGTATATAAATCTATAACGGTCAATGCGTATTTGTAGTCCCTTTCATTCGGCATATGAATAAGATCAGCACTCCAAATATCATCTTTATTAAATACTTTTACTTTCAATAAATATTTAGGCCTTCTGTATTCTTTATGAATTTCAGACGCGTAGGTTCGAGCGTTGCTCTCAGACAGCTTTGCTGTCGTTTCATTTGCTGACGTTTCATTTAAACCCTGACCGAATAATATTTTAGCTTGTAAAGCTTTCTTAACAAACATTCTTTCAATTTTTTCTCTAAATGTAGGATTTTGAATACTATCTAATTCTTGAATCATCTTCTTATCAGCTGCATGTCGAGAACTTAGATCATGATTTCGATAAGCTAAATCATGCCTGTAAGCTGCGGCATCTACTCTATTTATCGGTTCTTCACCTGGTTTCGGATTATTATTCTCATCTAGTCTTATATCTAATCGAGTTCCTGGACCGGTATATGAATGACCAGGAAGATGTTTTTCTTTCGAATATTTACTCCAAATAAATCCAGGAAAGTTTTCTAATGTTTTTTGTATGTCACCACCGTAGGTAGTAGCCAAACTTTGTTTGTCGTCGTTACCTTCATAAATTTTACAATTTGAGTTTTTATTTTTGTTTAATAGATAATTCAATAAATCTAAATTAGAAATTTTTAATTTAATTAAATTTTCGGAATTTTTAGAATTCATTTTAAAAGATAAAAAAAATTTAAAAGATAAAACAAAAAAAATTGTTTTACCGAAAAGAACCAAAGGTTCTGAGGTTATTACCTTATCATACTAGGACTTAGATATATTCCAGAACCATCTTTAGTTTCTTTAATTTCAATTAAATCATCAACATTGTGGAGAATATTTTTAAGAACTCGTTTTCCTTCATCAACTAATTTTAATTTACTAATAAAATTATCTACTACTCCTTCACCCCTAGCAACTTTCTCTAACTCTCTGTTATGACGTTTTTGTTCTTCTAATGCTGCCTTCTCTGATTTATTTTTATTTACTGCTTGGACAATACCAGCTGTCCCACCTGCAACACTTCCTGCTGCAGCTATGCCTCCTATTATTAGTGGAATTAATGGGAGAATACCGCCATTCTTTTCTTCTTGTAATTGAATATTCTCTATCATTGGTTTACTTATGTAATACTTTTTTTTATCAATAGTAATAGTTTTAGGGGTATTTTTGTCAACAATATTACGTAATTTTAATTCAACAGTTTTATTATTAATATTACTTTTCGCTTGCGACATTTTTAATAAAAAAATTTTAAGTTATTAAAAATTTAAATCTATTCTAGTTATGAAAAAATTTTAAGTTAAGAATTTTTTTTAATCTATTCTAGTTATGAAAAAATTTTTTAAGTTAAGAATTTTTAAGTTAACAAAAATTTTAATCTATTCTAGTTATGAAAAAAAATTAATTAATCGACTAAGTCTTGGGCTTTAACCTATAGAACTTTGTTCAGAGGCTTTAGCCGATCCAAACCATCTTTCCATTAAGAATTTCAATAGAATATTTTGCATCTTCTAGCAATAAACCATAAGCCATCAATGAAGTTGTGGAATCTTTTTTTTCAATATTAATTGCTACATCACAACCATTTTTAATAATATCTTCAGATTGTGCACTTAAATCGAAACAGAAAACAGGATATAAATGTCTCCAATCTCCAGGAGTTAATTGTGGTTCAACTCCAAATTCTATACAAAGATTTCTATAAGAATCATATCCTTCCATAAATTGATTATTGGTATCATCGAATCTTAATGGATCAATTGGATAACGGGTTTGATTTAATGAAACTTGTAAACTTCGAATTGTATTAATATGGAAGAGATTATTGTTCTTATCAAAACTTGGAGAATTATTTCTTTGAAAAGTTAGTAATAAATATCTTGGAGTATTCGCAGTTCTAGTAAAATGCCAGTTAAATCTTTGTTCGGAAAAAGTTACTGAACTAGCAGTACGCTTTAGAAAATTTACTGGAATTGGTTTGTTAGTATTTAATCTTTTTGCAATAGCTGTTTCAATCTCTAAACTAGGAGTAATATGCTTAATCCACCATTCAAGTCTATCAATTTTTAAATATGCTTTTTTTCCAGTCTTACCAAAAAAGATTAATTCATTATTTGCTGTACGATGAATTATTAATTTAAATTTTAATTGATATGATATTTTATCATAATCTAAATATCCGAATAATGGAGACAATGACCAATTAACTGTCTGTTTACTTTTTTTGTTAAATTCACGTCTTTCTTTATATGCATCATTATTTGTTTTATTTAAATGTTTTGCAATATTTTCTACATCTTTCGCAATTCCTGCTGCATCTGTTCCAGCGTGAGTTAAATCATCAACAATTATACCATCATTAGTATCAGGAAACCGACCTTCGATTTCATGCTTTTTATTATTTTCACCAATTGTTACAAATCTAAGCATTGTATCAATTACACCTGGAGAATCACTTATTGTTTCTATATTTTGAGTTGCAACATCTAAACGCATTTGTGTAAATAATCTTGGAAAAAAATTATTCTCTAATGCAATATTATCGGTATCTGGTAATGGTGTTGTAAAATTAGCATCACTATATAAAGAATATTCACAGTGTAAAAATGAATCAGGTAAATATAAATAACTCTGCTGATTATCAACTTCAAAAATCAAATCACCTCCGGTATTTACTCTACTGGAAGATCCGGGATTCATAGCAATTCTTATATAGTCATTCTTTTTTTGATTACAACTGACGAACGGAGGATCGTCTAATCTAAATTTATTTTCGATAAGCGAAGACATTTTTATAAAAAATAATTTGACTTTTTGTTTTTCTCACAGACAGAAAAAAATTTTTACTAAAATATAATTTTAGAATTTTGCTAGACCAGCTCCGCTATGAATGCCATTACCTCTTATTTCTTCAATTGTTTTTTTATTATGTTTACTATCACCCTCCACAGCTATGTTAGCAATTTTGTTTTTTGTTTCATCTGAAAGTTTTTTTAAATTTTTTAGTTCTTCAGAATCATTCCTAAGTTTACGAATAGCTTCTAGTTGTTTAAATTCGTTTTGAGACTTAACAGCATTTGATATTGCACTAGCCGTACTACCTATAGCAGCTGCTCCTTTTGCAGCAGATGTAATCAAATCTTTATTATTTTTAATTAAGTTAACGATACTACCAATACCAGAAAAGATGCCATCCCCTTCTTTTTGAACGGTACCTGCGGTGCCTAGGAACTTTTCTGTTCCGATTGTTTCTACACTATCATAATGATAAACAGGATTCATACGTGGTTCATGAGAAATTTTTTGATTTGAAGCAAAATGTTTAAGATTGTGTTTATAAATTATAGGCATTTTTTAGTAATAAATTTGACTTTTTGGGAAAAATATAAATTATAAAAATGTTTATTTTTTGTTCTTAACTTTTACAGATTGGGTTTTTGGTTTAACTTTATCAGGAACCAAACCTGCATCAATCATTCTTTTTATTCTATGATTTTCTTTCATAATATTTCTTTGTTTTATTAACTCTTCTAATTGTTTTATTCTTTTAAAATTATCAGCTCTAATTTTATCCATTTTTAAAATTATATACTTTTATATTTTTAAATTTTTTTTAAAAATTATATTTATACTTTTATATTTTTAAAATTATATTTATATTTTTTAAATTATATTTATATTTTTTATGATTTTTATTTTTTGTAGGTAAAAAATATTTAAGTTAATATTTACAATACTCATTTAAGATTTACGTTTATGAATATCTAACAACTTCGAGATAACTTTATTAATTGCTTGTTGCACTTTATCTATTGCATCAAGAAGCGTGTGATGTACTTTAATTTCTTTTTCAGTCATTTCTAATTTTTTCTCACTTTTCTTTAATTCTGTTTTTAAAGCATTTAATTGAACTTTAAGACCATCTACTTTTCTTTTAACGGAATCTAACTGTTCTTTATTTTCTTTAGAGTTTTTTTGTAAATTTTTCTTTAATTCATTTTCTAAATTGATTTTCAGAGTTTTCATTTTATCAACTTTTTCATTAAGTGATTTTACTTCAATTTTTAATTGATTTATTTTTTTAATTTGTTGAGCAATTTTAGAACTCAATTTATTCACACTTTTTTGGAATGTAGTTTGTAACTGCTTTAAATTTTTTTTAATTCTTTCAGGTAGTTTTTCTATTTCATCTTCTAATTGTTCTTTCAATAGTTGTATCTGATGTTTATTTTTAATTACAGCAGATTTTAACTTTATAGAAAGTAATATTAAAATTTTTGATTGTTCAGAAATCTTTTTAAAAAGTTTTGCTATATTTGCTTCTAGCTCTCTATCCTTTTTATCAAGTTTTGATAATTTTTCGTTTAATGATTTGTCATTAAGTTTAAGCAACTTTAATTCGTTCATCAGTGGAACCATAACATCGTTTATATATTTTTCCTTTAAGTCATTGATTTGTGTATCAACATATTGTTTATTTGTTAACTCTGTATTTTGTTGCGGAAGAATAGAAAGATGTAATGGACCAGATAAAACGTCTCCAGTTTTCATGATATAATTTTCTAGTTCTATTTCTGATTCACGATTATTCGGGATATATGCACCTCCACCAACATTTGGTAACATCATTTTTAAACAATAAAAATAAAATTTTTTCTGATTATAAAAATACATAAATTATAAAAATAAAATTTTTCCTAATAAAAATAAAAAAATGGAAATGACTCAAATTTGTCAAGTTTGCAATATGCGTTTTTTAAATCAAACACTATTATATTCTCATATGAAAAACACACCATGTGGTATGCATATGAATCAATTTCAACCTAATAATAGTATGCAACCTAATAATAGTATTCAGTATAATAATATTCAACCTAATAATAGTATTCAGTATAATAATATTCAATCAGAGCAACCATTACAAAGATTAAAGCATTTATTTATTTCAGATAAAGAACAAAATCTTTATACTGCTAGAATAAATACACCTAGGCAAAATACACCTAGGCAAAATAATAATAATTATTTAGCACAAAATAATAATGTAGCACAAAATAATCCTTTTGTTCAAAATAATAATGTAGCTCAAAATAATAATGTAGCTCAAAATAATAATGTAGCTCAAAATAATTATATTGATAAAAATCAATTTGTTGAAAGTAATAACAAAAAAATATGTTCCGGATGTAATAAAAATATAACATCAAAAAATTTTGCACGTCATTTAAAATTATGCGAACAACCAGAAGAGGTTAAAAAAAATAAAAAAGATAAATTAAAAGATCAGTTATGTCGTAATTGTAATAAATATTTTACAATTCAAGGAATTACTAATCATTATAATTCTTGTATAAGTTCTACAAGACAATGTACAAGTTGTCAAATTACTAAACCTAAGACAGAGTTTTATGATAGTAAATATCAGTGTAAGGATTGTTTAAAAGAAAAAGTTAAATGTAGAGGTTGTCAAAAAATTATATTAAAGAAAAATTTTCAGCGACATGTAACACTAAGTCCAAAACTTAATCAACATAATAATCAACATAATAATAATTTATATCAAAATAATAATTTATATCAAAACAATAATAATTTATATTAGTATTTCTATTAAAATAGACTTATATATTTAAATAGTTGTATTTCAACTAAAATAGTTGTATTTCAACTAAAATAGTTGTATTTCAACTAAAATAATCTTATATATATTAAAATATTATTTTTTTATAAAGAATAAAATATTATTTTATTAAAATATTCTTAAGCATTCCGGAAGAGAGGACAGGTTCGGAACATACTTCTTTTGAGTATAGGAACAAAAAGTCCGACACATTCCGGAGGTTCTACAGAGGTTAAAACACTCATAAGAGTGTAAGAATGCGAGTCCGGAATTAAAAAATAATAATTCCTAAATTTTTATTTTAAAAATATTAAATGAATAAAAACGAAAATTTGGAAGATTTATATTCACCGGTTATAATTAAAAGTAATAAAAGTAATAAAAGTAATCTAAGTCGTCATAAATCTCTTAATGCAATAAACGAAATAATAAATAATTATATGAATAACACTGAGTTTCAAGATACACTAACCCCTCAAGATCCGAATCTCAAAGATATTAATAATATTGTAGAAAATCCTATATATAATACTAAATATAATAATAATATAGATAAAAATATATATAATAATATAGATAAAAATATATATAATAATATAGATAAAAAATATTTAGAGACACTACCCCCTAATTCATCTCTTAATAAAAAAATACCACAATCAGATCTTACACGTCTTTGGAATTTTTTAAAATTTCATTGTATAAAAATATTGTTAGCATGTATTTTAATATTTTTTATTTATCATCTTGTTATATGTATTGGAAATCAATGGGGTTACTTTCTAACAGAGGAACAAAAGAGAATAAATTTTTATAAACAAGAAATAAAAACTTTTAAAGGATGGAAGACTGAGGAGGATAAGATTAAGGATAAAACTAATAATAAAAATATTAAACAAGGTAAAATGTATCAAGAAAATTTACATTTCATTGTTTACGGTAAAACTGGAAGTGGTAAGACTACGTTTATTAAAAAATATATAAACCAATATTATAAGGACGAAACAAAAGTACATATTTTTTGTATGCATACTTCTGAATGGCCAACTTTTACAAACGTCTATAATGATAAACAATTAGATGAGTTACAAGATATGGAAAGTTTTGCTTGTACACCTGAAAATAAAGCTTTATTAATTTTAGATGATGTTGCAAGTTTATCAAAACAAAAAAATATGTCAGAAATATTTACAAAAGCAAGACATCAAAATATTCAAATAGTTGTATTAGCTCATAAAGCTTGTGATGTAGATAATAAGATTAGAGAAAACATTCAAACATTTTTTACAACTACACAAAATAATGCAGCATTCTTTAATGATATTAATAAAACTATAAAATGAATATGCCTTTATCATATTATACACATCATAAATATGGAATAATACGTGTTGACACCATAAGTGAACATATGCAAGTATATGATAAAGATTTAAATATATTAGTAGATACCGAACATGAAATCTATAATAACTCTCAAGATTTTGATATTAGAATATATGCAAATACAAAACATTTATCAAATCAAGTTATAGAACAAATAATTATCTTTTTAGAGTCTGAAGCAAAAATACCACTAAAAATTATTCCTGATACATTTTATTTTTATTTTGATCATTATTTAAATGCAAAATTTGGTATACCAATGCCTAACAGATTACAAGATAATGAAACATTAAACTATTTAAAAATTGCAATAAATGATGTTAGAAACGGTTTAAGAAAAGCAACACCAATAATAACTGATGTTAAATCTACATTTTCTGATGCTAAATCTACATTTGATGAAGCCAAAAAAACATATAATGATATAAAACCATTAATAAATGGTGTAAGTGAAATACTTAATAATTAAACAAATTTATCATAATCGAACCGAAGGTTCTAGGGCTTCGCCCGATTTTACAGATATATTAGAATTTTTCCATTATATATATTTTAGAATTTTTTTCTCTAAAAATTAAAACATAAATTTTTTTTTAAAAAAAAATTTCTCAAATTTTCTCTAAAAAAATAAAAAAATGGAAAAATTTTATTGCAACTTATGTAAAAAAAAGTTGCAAACAAAAAGAAGTTATCAATCTCATCTACAAAGTAAAATGCATTTACAAAATGTAGAACGAGTTGATGAAGGAAATATATTAAAATTAAATAGTTATAAAAACTATATAGAAACATTACCTACTGATATAAAAGTTAAAAAAATATTTTATGATTATTCACATTCGGAATATAAAAAAGTTTTTAATAGTGAAGATGAACATGTGCCAGATGAAAGATATTTATTTAGCGATACTGATGAATTTAACGAAATAGATGAATTTGATGAAGCTGAACGAACCGATGAAGCCTTACAAACAGAAGGTTCTAGGGCTTCGCCCGTAACAGATATAAAATATTTATTTAATCAGTCTTTTGAATATAATGAAACCGATAAAACTTTTTCTGATATTCTAACCAACTTTTATAATATATTTAAGAAATCTTTCAAATGTTATATGAATGTAGAAGTACTTTATACAAAAAATGGACCTGATGGAATTCCTGAAGAAATAATACAAGGACATTTTACAAATTCACAAGAAATACATAATGTAAATGATATACAACCCATATTTGAATCGATGATACTTAAATTAGAAAATTGTATAATTGAAGCCCAGTTACGTGAATCTGGTTGGAGATTTGTTAAAATACTATCCAAGAAAATAGTAATTGATAAATATAAAAATAATACTGGTGGTAGTTATGTTCCTTTACCTTTCAGTTCACCACAAATAATCAACATAAAAAATGAAGATGATTATTGTTTTCTGTGCAGTATTATAGCACATTTACATCCTGCAGAATATCATAAAGAAAGACTAAGTCATTACAATAAAGAAGAATACATAAATGAATTTGATCTCTCTGATGGCTTAGATGAATTTCCATATGATTATAATAGGTTAATAAAGTTTCATAAAAAGAATAAAAATTTAATTGAAGTAAATGTTTTTGAATTAAATGTGAATTATGTTTCTATTGGTAAAATTATTCCACTTTACTCAGATTCAAAAGAATTTTATTTGAATAATAAAAATTTATGTCAATCAGAAATAGTATATAATGATAGAGGAAATTACATGCATCATAATATTTTTTACCAAGGAAAAATAATATGTACTGAAAAATTTGAACTTGTTAAAACACTATCACCAATAATGATTAATCACAATAATTATAAAGGACGTACTGATGATTATAATTACAAATATTCATCTTTATCTTCAGAATATCAACAAAAATTAGAAAATTTAAATAAAAGTTTACAAAAATGTAAAATAGATTATCAACAACAAACAAAAATGTTACTACAAGAATATCACCATAAATATCAAAATAAGATAGAAACGATTCAAAAATTAAATGAAGAAAATAATAAAAAATTAAATAATAAAGAATTAAATAATGAAGAAAATAAAGAATCGGCTAAAGCCAGAGGAGCTTCGCTCCGATTAAATGAATGTTTAAAAAAATGTCTACAACAATATAAAGAACAATATGATAAAGAATATATTTATCAGCTACAAATATTAAATCAAAATTATCATCAAAATACATTTAATATTACAAAAGAAATTAATGAAACACATGAAATATATAAAGATGAATTTGTAAAATTAGAACAGTCAAAACAACCAGCACAAGCGAATATATTATATTATCAGGGACATTTTATATTGTGTAAAGATGTTTCTATATTTACAAAAACTTCAGATAATAAAAATTTTCCTTGTCTTCAATGTATGACAAGTTTTAGAACTTTAGAAGAAATGAATAGACATTTGGAGAATTGTCAACAAAACGAAGCAGTCAGAAACACATTTCCAAAAGATGATTATTTAGAATATAATAAATGGTATTTTAAAAATAAAGTACCCTTTACTATTTATTGTGATTTTGAAGCTTATAATGTTAATATGACACAAAATCGAACGGAAAGTTCCAGGGCTTCATCCGATTCTGAAAATTATAATTCTGAAAATTATAATTCTGAAAATGGTACGCAAGCCCTAGAACCTTCGGTTTTTAATTCTGAAAAAAAATGCACCTGGAAAAAGTTCAGCTGAACAAAGTAAAGAAAAATATTTATTTGAACAAAAACCATTATGTTGGGGAATGTACATTCATTCAAATTATCCTGAATTATTTAAATCAGAATATTTACAATACTATGGTGAAGACAGTTCAGAAATGTTTACAAAGAAAGTAGAAGAATTACAAGGACGTTTTTCACAATTGCTTGAAACAAATAAACCAATGATACCATTAACGGATGAAGAAAGAAAAGAATTTTATGATGAAATAAATTGTTATTACTGTGGAAAATGTTTTATAAATAAATATAAAACTGGCAGAGGTAGATATATTAATAAAGTAAAAGATCATGATCATCTAAATGGATTATATAGAGGTGCAGCACATAATTCTTGTAATCTTAATGCTAACAAATTTAAATATAACTTTGTTCCTCTATATTTCTACAATGGTTCTAAATATGATTTCCATCTAGTAATGAAAGATTTATTTTCATCTGAAAAATTACATCAACAAAAAATAAATGTACTATGCAAACAAGAAGAAGAATATTTTTCAATGCAATTAGGTTGTATTAGAATTTTAGATGCATTTAGATTTTTTACTCCTTATTCATTAGATGTTATGGGAAAAACTTTGAAACCTGAACAATGTAAAATATTAAATAAATATAATTTAAAACCTTTAAAAGGAATATTTCCGTATGAGTATATAGCCTGTGGCTCACAGTCGGAGACTGATATAACTGGAGATAAAACCTGTGGTTCACAGTCGAAGACTGATTTTAATTCTGTGAATAAAATTATGGAAGAAGAACAACTTCCTCCAATAAATAAATTTAAATCAACATTAAAACAATCACAATTATCTGAAGAAGATTATGCAGAAGCTGAAAAAAATTGGAGAGAGTTAAATTGTAAAACAATGTATGATTATACAATGAAATATCTACAGATAGATGTATTAATACTAGCTGATCTTTTTGAAAACTTTCGTGATATGTGTTTAGAATATTACGGAATAGATCCATGTTATTGTTATTCTACACCAGGTTTAACATGGTTAGCAGGATTAAAACATACTGGTGTTAAACTTAAACATTATAAAGAAAATACATATGATAAATTATTATTTTTTGAATCTGGAATTAGAGGTGGAGTTTCATCCGTTTTAGGTAATAGATATGTTAAATGTTATAATAAGAAAGTAAATCCACAAGAATATGGAATAATGAAACCTTTATCTCCAGAAGAAAAAGAAAAAATATTAGAAATTTTTCGAACGAAACGAGAAGGAGTAGAACGTGAAAAAGCAATTGATGAATTCATGAGAGAAAACTATTTGTTATATTATGATTTTAATAGCTTATATTCTTCTTGCATGATACAAGAATTACCAACAGGTGAGATGACATGGTGTAATAATCTTGATTATCAAAAAACATATGATGGAAATCGTAATTCTGGTTATATATATGAAGTTGATTTAGTATACCCTGATTATATAAAAGATGCAACAAAATATTATCCTTTCTGCCCAGAAAACAAAATTCCCATTATAAAAGATTTTTCAGATTATCAAAAATCTTTAATTCCTAAGAAATACAGACCAACAAAAAAACTTATGTTAACACAAAGCAATAAAGGAAAGTATATTGTTGAAGGAAGAATGCTAGATTGGTATTTAGATCATGGAATGATTCTCACAAAAATTCACCGGAAACTAGTGTATAAAAAATCTAAATGGTTAAAAGATTATATTGAGTTCAATATTGAAAAACGCAAAATATCTAAAAGAAATAAAGATGATTTTGGAAACGTGTTCTTCAAATTAATGAATAATGCATTTTATGGTAAGACTTTAGAAAATGTGCGTAATAGACAAAATATTGAAATAGTTTATGATAAAGATAGGTTTCAAAATTTAACAAGGAAACCTACATATAAAAGAACTACTAGATTTAGTGATGAACTATGTGCTGTACATTTACGTCGAAACAGCGTAAAACATGATAAGTTTAATTTTATAGGTTTCACTATATTAGAATTAGCTAAACTATTTATGTATAGATTTATATATGATTATTTAGCGCCTGCTTATGGCAAAAACTATAAATTACACTTTACAGATACCGATTCTGTTTTCTTAGAATTAACAATACCGTATAATTCTACACTTGATGAAGAAATTAATAAAATAAAAGATATCATTCATCCTTCTGATTTATGTAAAGTAAAAGATGAATTAGAAGGAAATGAAGATTTCATAACAGAAGCTATATTTTTAAAATCTAAATGTTACTGTTATAATACAACTAATAATATTAAAACACATAAAACATTAAAAGGAATTTCAAAGGCATCAGTGGCTAATCAAATAACATTTCAAGATTATAAAAATGCATTATTTAATACTGAAATAAAAACAGCATGTAATTATAGACTTAATTCAAAAAACATAAAATGTATTTAAAAGAAGAACATAAATTAGCATTAGATCCATTTGATGATAAAAGAAAAATTTTACCTGATGGAATAACTACTTTACCTTTTTAATTTTCTAATTTCTATTTTCTAAATATAACAATATAACAATATAAAAATATAAAATATTATAAAATAAAATAAAATAATAATATAAAATTATCATATAAAAATGGATAAAGTTAGAGCTGATAATTTTAAAAGAATAAAACAATTAGACGAATTAATAAAACAAAGAAATATTATGAAAGAAAATCATCTTCAACATAGAATGACAAAAGCTGGTATTCAATCTGATATGTTTGATAAATTAAAATTAACTGAAGAAGTAAAAACTGATTATGAAAAAACTGTCGAACCATTTAAAACTCTTGAAAAGGAACTTAATGAAAAACGTGTTGATATAGCGGATCCTGTACTTAAAACACTATTAGATGACTATGGTTTATTAGAGGCAAACATAGATAAAAAATTACCAAAATCTATGTTATTCGAACATTCTACTTTCTTTTTAGATAAAAAATTATTTGCAAGATTTTATCTTGGTGGTAAAGAAATATTTCCACAACCTTTACGAGGATTAATTTTTACGCCAGATAAAAAACCTATTAGTTTAGATAGAAATTTTGTTGATCTTTTAAGAGGAGCAGATTTAAAAAATTATGCTGTAGAAGATCTCATAAAATATAAAGCTATGTTAGACAGAGTTGGTGTAGTAAAATCTCTAAGACGTTATAAACAATTAGAAAATTTATTATCAACGGGAGTTAAAGTAGGGAAAGGTTTATCTGAAAAACAGAAAACAGAAACAACTGTATTTTTACCAGATGATCCACAAAAATTACTAAATAGATTAAATATTTTAATATCGGCAATAAAAGAAGGACATAATTCTAGTTTTAATGAAATTCATGCTATATTGAAAAGACTGTTAGAAAAGAAGATTCTAAATGAAGAGGATTATAAAAGTGTAACTGGACATCTCTGATGTCCTCCAGGACTTCGCCCGTAGCTGAAATATGTTGTTGTTTTACTTTTTTTATAAAAAAATATTTATTTAATTTTTTTATTTTAAAAATGTGTTCAGCAGATTTAGACAAAATTAATAATCATTTAGAAAATTTGACAGAGATTTTGGGTTCATCAAAATTTAGTACGACGTTAAAAATTATAACAACTACTTCATCACACACTTGTAATTTAGAACCCATTCTACATTTGGAACAAAATAAAAATTATCAAATTGCATTGACTAGTTTCTCCACATTTAACACTATTCAAAACGTTATCAAAGATGTGAATGATCAATTTAGATATTCTACTGATAAAGGCAAAACATGGAAAATATTAACTTTTCTTCCTGGTTCTTACGAAGTTGAAACAATATCAAATGAAATTAAGAGACATTTAGGTATACCATTTAAAGATAAGAAACAATTACATTTTGCAGTTGAACCGGCAGTTAATAAATTTTCTCTTACTTTAGACGAAAATCATCAAGTTGATTTTAATCATGATAGATCATTGTCAAAGCTATTAGGATTTAATAAACAAACCTATAGTCAAGGTTATCATTTAGGTGAGAAGATTCCAAAAATAACTGAAATAAATTCAATTGTTGTACATTGTGACATTATTGAAGGAGGATATATAAATGGTAAATTATCAAATTTAATATTCAGTTTTCCAGCTTTTACTGTACCCATTGGTTATAGATTAAATGTAATTCCACAAACATTAATATATTTTCCTATTACAAGAAAAACTATTAACAACATTGGCATTAGAATCACTGATGAAAAAGGACAAGAAATAAATTTTGGAGGTGAAGAGATTATGATAGATCTTTTGGTTCGGAGGTATAAACTTTTACGCTACAATAGAGAAGTTTAATTTTTTTTATCATTTTCATTATTAATCTTATTTTATTAATCTTATTAATCTTATTATTAGAAACAAAAAATAAACTTAAATTAAAATTTTATTTTTATTTTTTTGTTTCTAAAAACACTAATTCAATAATGGATGAATTTATTACTTTAAAAATGAATGAAATGACTTTAAATAAAAAAAAACTTAAATTTAATCATCATCCAAATTTATCTAATAAAGTTTTAGCAGTTATTTGCGGAAGATCAGGATGTGGAAAAACATATCTATTATTTAAAATTTTAACGACTCCAAATTTTTTAGATTATAACAATCTTATAATTTATACAACAACAGCAGAACAACCCGTCTATCAATTTTTAAAATATGGATTTGAAAATAATCTTACAAAAACAGCAATTGCTTCTCTATTCGAAGAATACGAAAAATCTGAATATGAAGAAGAAATAAATTTGTGGTGTGAAGAAGCAGCAAAAAATAAACAATTAGTTGAATCCAATAAAAATAAGCATATAAAAATACAATTAATAGATGATAGTGGTAATATGCAAGATCCTAGTAAACTAGATAAAACAATGAAACATTGTGTAATTTTTGATGATTGTGTTAATGACAGAAATCAGTCAGTTCAAAGAAATTATTTCACAAGAGGTAGACATAATAACTGTAGTGTATTTTATTTAACACAAAGTATGTATTCATTAGATGGAAGTGTTATTAGAAAGAATGCAAATATATTTATACTATTTGAAATAAATGCAAGAAACTTAAGTGATTTGTTAAGAGATTTATGTATAAGAGATAAAGATGAATTTAAACAATCGTGTAATAATGCTTGGTCAAAAGATTATGGATTTATCACAATTAATATTGATAAAAAAATTCATGAAAGAGTTATCGAACAATTGTTTACCGAGTAATAAAAATATACAAATATAATGTTTTAATATTTTATTTTTTATTATCAGCTTTAATTTTGTCTATTTTTTTAAAATATAATATTTGAATTTTGTGGTAACATTGGTATACAGCAAAAACTACTGAACAAATTATTTTTTTATTGCTTTGTTGTTTGTAATCTTTTCGTTTAAAGTTTTCACGTTTAAAGTTTTCACGTTTAAAATTTTCTCGTTTAAAATTTTCTCGTATTAAGTTTTGTTTAATAAAGTTTTGTCTAATAAAGTTTTTAGCTCTTCTAAAAAAATTTTATCATTTTCTTCATTAAAAATTTTATCATCAATAAAAGTTTTACCATCACTAGAAATTTTACCATCCTTTTTATTTTTATCATTAACTTTTTCTGTCTGTGATTGAAATGATATTTGATTTACTTCATTAGCTATTTGATCAAATTTTTCAATCTCATCTAACGTAATAACATTATCATCACATACTCTTTGAAAGTAGTAATGTAGTTTATCATAGACTTCTTTAATATGTAAATGCTTAGTTTTTAATGATTTTCGTTTCTTAGTTATTAAAGATTTATCTAACATTGTAACAAGTGAAGTTGCAAAAACACCCGTACCTGTTAAAGCTGTAGCAACTACTGGAATTACTAAAACACCTGAAGATATAACAATTGTTAAAGCACCTAAACTTATTGTTAAGAATATGCCAATTCCTTGTGTTACATTCTTAACTTTAGACCATCTCTTTCTTAACTTTTTATAATGCTCTAATCTTAATAATAATTGAGATTCTTTATCTTTCATATACCTAACTCTATCTTTGTGTTTTTCAATATTTAATTCACTTATTTTTAATTGAGATAACGAAGGATATATTCTTGAGGTTCCTTCCACTTTTGTTCCTTCCATTTTTGTTTCATCCATTTCTGAAGTTCCTTCCACTTTTGTTTCATCCATTTTTAAAAAAATATTTTTAGTCACATGATATATTTTAAAAACCTGAAAGATGGATAAAATTCATGAATTTGAAATTCTCAAATTTGAGATTCTTAACTTTTATGATTTTTCGGTGTCCTGGAACGGTCATGATTTTGGGGGTGAAAATTGTAATTCTCAAATTTGAGATACTCAACTTTTATAATTTTTAGTGTCCTAGAACGGTCATGATTTAAGCAATGAAAATTGTAATTCTCAAATTTGAGATACTCAACTTTTATAATTTTTAGTGTCCTAGAACGGTCATGATTTTGAGGGTGAAAATTGTAATTCTCAAATTTGAGATTTTGAAAAATTTGAAAATTGGGTATTTTTAAAAACGCCCAAATTTGTGAATTTAGTCCCTTTTTCAGGTTTTTAAGACCTAAATTCATGAATTTATGTCGTTTTTAAAAGTACTTTTTTTTTGATTTTAATGTTCCTTGTCCGTCTTCTTCCCATTACTCATTGAGCATGACGGTGAGCTA